>OX383301.1:978792-1578792 GCA_947523025.1 Dryobota labecula
TTAGGCCCCTGGTGCATAGTGCGACCGCTCCTCTCGCTCTACCCCAGGCTCTCTCAGGGCCGGCGCTGGTTAAGGATTTGATAACTCTTATTTTAACATTATTAAATAAAATGCTGATCTTGCCCTATACCTAGGTATGACATCTTAGAGGAATCTTCTTCAGTGATAGGCTAACTCAAGATTGTTATTTATCGTTTTCAAATGTTGATGTTAACACATAATTCATAGAACATGTGAAGTCGATAAATTCAGTTACTAGTTAACCTAATGCAAACAATTTCAGAGCGCCTAAAAACATTCCTCCTTAGATAAAAACCCATAGTCTTTCCGCATAAGTAGGTGACGTTCTTGCATTCTCTAACAGAATTGTTCTGTTTAGTAAGATAAAGATAAAGATAAAGATAAATTTATTTGTTCAAACATGTGTAACATGATACATGAATATGCACATAAAGATGGAAAATATTAAGTAAGACCAACATGTTTTGCCTCACTTGGCGTACAAAATCTTTATATGATATTAATTAAATTGGCAATTATAAATTAATTATTAATGTCAGTTTCACACATAAAATTAGAGTTGGTGCAAAATATGGTCTATAATTCAATATACAATCAGAGTCAGTACAAAAAGTAGTCAATATTAATTACAGACAAAATATTATGTCAATATAATAATCAAAATAAATCAACAATCATTCAAAATTTATCATTTAAAAAGTCAACAATGTTATAGTAACACTTATCAGTAAGCAGCTTTTTAAGTGTTTTCTTAAATAAATTAAAATTCAATTGCTTAATGTCATTCGGAATTTTATTGTATATTAATGGGGCCATGCATACTACACTTTTACTTAGAAGTGCTGTTTTAGCCGGGTGTGATTGCACCCAAAGTCGATACTTCTCACGTCTATTTCTATTAGAATTATTTGACAAAAGAGGAAACCATTGAGGATTACTTTTTACAAAAACAGCTATTTCCAATATGTACAGTGACGGAAGTGTTAAAATTCTGTGCTTTATGAATATAGGTCTGCAACTGTCCATAGTTTGCAACCCAAACATAGCCCGTACACAACGCTTTTGCGCTTTGAACAACGTGTCTTTGTTCGTTGAATTCCCCCAGAAAATTATCCCAAATCTCAATAAGGATTCAACAAGTCCGTAATAGGCCGTTAGTAAGGTGTTTGTATTGACAGTAGGAGCCAGTTTATAGAGGGCAAACGACAAGCTGCTGATTTTTTTACTAAGCACATTAATCTGTTCTTTCCAATTTAATTGCGGATCAATGATTGATCCCAGAAATCGGGCTGTATCTGCTTCTAGAATATTATTGTTATTGTAAGATAAATTGAATTTTGATAATTTATTTAATTTTTCCCGTTGTCTAAAATGCATTATATTAGTTTTATTAAGATTAATTTTCAAATTATTGTTGCTAAGCCAGTTAATTATAGAATTTAATGAATTATTTGCGTCAAAATTATAGTCAGAATTTTTATTGGATGCTATAGTCACAGTACTGTCATCGGCGAATAATGTCATGGGTTCCTTAGTTGCATTTGGTAGGTCATTAATATATAATAAGAACAGGGGAGGACCCAAAACACTTCCCTGGGGCACACCATGCGTAATAAGACGCTTTTGAGAGGAAAAGATCTGTGCCTTTTTAGCTTTAATATTGAATTTAGATATTTGAGTTATTTGTTGTCGGTCTGTTAGATATGATTTTAACAATTCCAAGACATTACCTCTTATACCGTAGGCTTCAAGTTTATTTAGCAGAATATTGTGGTCTACATAATCGAATGCTTGTGGCATGTCACAGTAAATAGAACAAACAGGTAAAGATTTGTCAATATGTGTTGAAACAGTGTATATAAAGTCGTAAACCGCCATATTAATGTTTCTATTTTTTCTGAAACCTTTCTGTTCATCACATAGGATTTTATGTTGTTCTAAGTATCTGTTGAGTTCATTATATATATATTTCTCAAATATTTTTGAGAATACGGAAATTAAAGCTATGGGTCTATAGTTATCCATTAAACATTTGTCTTCTTTTTTAAATATAGGTTTAATTATTGTCATTTTGAGTTCTTTTGGAAATGTCCCACTTAGTATACAAAGGTTCATAATATGGCTTAAATGTTGAGAAATATCTTCATTCACTGCTTTGATCACGTTCGTTGAAATTCCGTCATACCCTACACTACTCGTGTTTTTTAGATTTGTTATAATCTTCTGCATATGATCAGGCAGACTTGGTGATAAAAACATTGAGTTGGGTTGGTGATTGATTAGAGCTGTGACATCCTTACCAGCACATGGCAGAGGTTTTACTTTTTCAATAAAATAATTATTAAATTCATTGGCAATTATTTTAGGATTTGTTGTCAATTTATCGTTAATTCTTAATACGACTGTCGACTCTTTCGGTATACTTAATTTATTATTATTTATAATTTGCCATGCCGTTCTACTTTTATTAGTCGATGTATTTATTTTATAATTGTTTTGTGCGCGCTTAGTAAGACTTATAATTCGTTTAAGCAGTTTAGAATAGCTAGTATATTTTTGTTTATTATTAAATGATGGTTTTCGTCTGAACTTCCAGAGTAATTCTCTTTTATTTTTACTACACACTTTAATCCCGCGCGATATCCATTTTAGCTTGGTATTTACTTGTACAGTGATTTGAGTTAGCGGAAAGCACAAATCGTAAAGTAATTTAAATATTTCAATAAAATTATGATACGCTGCTGATGGATCATCGGTTTTATATATTTCATCAAAAGAAAGGCTTTTAATATGTCTTTTAAATTTTTGGATGTTTTCTAAACTGTAATCACGTTTCATTTTACGCCAATATTTTAATTTGAATATTTTCTTAACCGGTAGCTTAATTAATTGGGCAGTATGGTCAGATAAGCCAAATTCCAACACATCTGTCTTACACTTTTTTTTAAAGCTATGGGCAAAGTTATCCAGACAAGTATTACTGTATAATCTTGTGGGCTGTTTAAGTGCTAATGTAAGATTATATTTTAACAATAAACATTCGAAATCTAAGGTAACATTGTTACACTTCATAATATCTATGTTGAAGTCACCAGATAACAGTATTATGATTTTTTAGTCTAGAAATACATTTCAATACCTTATCAAGCCTAACAAAAAACAAATTGAGGTTACTTGTTACCGGTACTCGGTACACACAAACTATTATAATTTTGGAGTCAAGTAATTCAATTGCACAACATTCAATTACATTAGCGATGGACAATTGACTAATTTGCGAAATTTCTTTAAACTTATGCACCTTATTAACTAGAATACAGGCGCCACCTCTTTTAGTGCAAGTACGACTATAACATGCCGCGAGTTCATAATTATTTATTTTCAGGTGTTGTTCATAACCCGCTAACATAAAGTGTTCCGTGACACATATCACATCCACGTCAATATCTTTGTCTTTTAGCTCTTCTATATTTACTAATAGTGGGTCTGCTTTATTCAACAGTCCTGCAATATTTTGATGCAGAACATTAAGATATTTAAAATCGAAAAAATAGTGAACTAGCTTCCTCTGCAAAATTTCTATTATTTTCATTAGTCATGTAACTTAAATCAATTTAATAATTTTATTATTAGTAATGGAATGATACAGATAGGCTCATTCATAACATCTGTAATCCGTTTGTAAAACAAGGTGATTATGTCAGTTTTATCACAGTTTTCACTATAATCGTCTGATAAGACTGATAAGAGACTTACGGTCTACCCCAACGTGATAATTCGATAAAGAGATAAGCACCTTTGTAAGACTGCTATTTATTTTTTAATAATAATAAAAAAATAACTTTTATTCCGGACCAATAAATATAGTCCACTTGGTTAGTATACACACGCGCTTCAAACGTTTTATAAACAAAATGGTTTATTGGTCTGTTTGCTTCATACTTACATATTGAACATGACAAATATAATCTAGGAGTAGATAGATAGTGTAGCTACAGAGAGAATATTATAATAATATGTAAGAACCTAGCTGTTTAATTATCTTGAGATAATGAAATAGGTTAAAAATACATCAAAAATACATCGTTTCAACTGTTATTAAATAATGTTTTATCGACTGAAAAAGTTAGGTACGCGGCTACTTCCACCGTCACACCACGCGACCACCTAAACCAAGGACCACAAAAACGGTGTCTCTATCTGTATCAGCATATTTGTTTTTGCGACAGTTGAGCGTGTCGAATGGTCAGATGTCGCGCCGACACGTGCAGCGCGGCATGTTTGTAACGCGACCCGACGCGGTGCGATACGCCTTCAGCGAGGAGTGGCGCCTAAGGGTCATAGACAAAAACTAGTGACCGGACATCGAAAGGTAACAAAAATTGGCTAATTTAGACACACATTTAAAAGTTAAGTGTGTAAGAAATTGATGATACTCTAAAAGAATAGGTGCGTATGCAACAGAGTGGAGGCCTAGGTATAAAAAAATGTCAATATCTCCATAACCAGAACGAACCCAGGCGTGGTCTAGTACCTACACAAAATGATCACAATGACGGGAAGTAGGTACAAGTGACACTCGCTTTCGTCAAGTGTCTTTTATCACCCGTTATATTAAAAAAAAAGTAGTTTCGTTGATGCTGTTCTGGAGTTCTGGAATTCGGACCTGGGTCTTGGAATACTTGCTTCTGGATTTCTCTCTAAAGTTCTCATCTCGTAAAATTCTCCCTCAATTATCTTCAACCGAATCTAAATTTTAAGAAAAACTAAAGATTCTTTGAGGCATCTTTATAACCGACTTCTAAAAGGAAGACGTTCTCAATTCGTCTGTTTTTAGGGTTCCGCAGCCAAATGGCACATAGAAATGGAACTCTTATCATTTCGTCCTGTCCGTCGGTCATTCCGTATATCACATAGCCAATTAACTCGGAAACTCATTTTTTTTTTGTTTGAAAGAGTTTTCTCCCGAAATGTTCCCATTTATGGTGAAGATCTACAATGGAACACCTCAATAACGTACAATACACGTATTATGATTTGGTTACTGTATAGAGATCCAAGAAAATTACTGGATATTTGTTATCCGTGGTCAACTTCGAAGATGTTACTCCCAATGGAACACAACCCCATGGAGCTCCTCATCGCCGAACAGTACAAATTAGGTATTGTGAATCGGTAATCGTACGGAAGATGAAACACAGAAGCTGATTAAGTACCTAGCAGTGATCATAGACTGCAAAGAAACCCTGCTGTCACAGAACTTGTCAATGACGAACTATACTCGTATATCCACCTTTTGTGACACCTAACTAATAAAATTATTAACAAAATAAACTAAAATATGGCGTCGAAAAATTCCTCCGCGTCGCTGTCAAATGGTAAAGTACCCAAGAGACTGGCAGCAGTGCCACGTTGTATGGCCGTGTGATGCCGCACGGAAAGAATAGCACCACCCCATTTCCTCCCGTGGGTGTCGTAAAAGGCGACTAAGGGACTTACTAGAGAATGAGCAGCAGCGTTCTCTATGCATTTTTTAACACCATACTGCGATCGCCAACCCGCCTGCCAAGCGTGGCGATTATGACAAACCCCCCCAATTGGGGAGGCCTATATATCCAACAGTGGACGTCTTTTGGCTGAAATGATGAATGATGATGATGATGGCCATGCTTAGCCTTTGGCCAAGGTACAAGCCAGCCCTTGGGTCACGTGAAGAGTCAACCAGCCTTTTGGAGATTTCATTGAACAAAATATGGACGCTGGGACCCCACGGCCCGAAGGTTTCAACCCCAAACGGCTCGAAAATATAGTTACCGATAAGGTTACTTATAGTATAGATAGTTTCGCCGCTTTAGGGTTTTCAGCAGCCGCAGTAGCCGCGCCAGCACAGCACGCCGAGCCAGGAAGATGGGATGGCGCAAGAGTATCGACACACGTTGCGTCCCACACTAAAGGCCACCTTTCAAGGAAATAAAGACATGCCGTCCGGTCTCTTGCCATCATCACGTGCCAAGCCATTGGGTTCTAATACAGTTCGAACGCCGACGGTGACAATGAGCTTGTCGCACTTCGGCTAAAGGACAGGCCGAAGCGCGGTTTTAAACTTTTTAGGTTATGGTATTTTTTATTTTATTTTAATAGTTTGTTATATAATTTAAATGGTTTTTTTTTGTTACGTGTTTGTGCCTAATTAAATAGGTAAAATTTGCCTTTTGTGACTGGGTTATATGAAAAAAAAAAAAATGCTGTGTCAATAAAGTAAGCACCGACACGAATTTTTGTTAGGTAGGTACCAAATTAAAAACTTTTTTACAAAAACTACAACCATCTTCAAAAACAAAACTCTTTGTTGTGCTTTATTGTAATGTTTTTTTTTTTTTTTTCACGACAGACGTACTGTGTTAATTCTAAAGCTGATTATTAGGCTTTCGGGGGTAAAATAATAACTTTCCTTAATCGGGTAGGCTGTAAGCATCAGGGACGCAGCCGCAGTTGAGTGCGTGAAACGTCTTGTGCGTGCCCGGGAGTCTGTAAAAAGCACTAGTCGACGGTGAAGTGCCAATACATCCTAACTAACATTTTTCTAGAATTCACTTGTTTATCATTTTGAATTTAAAGGGGTTATTCGCAGGTTTTAGTGAAATCTCTTAAGTGTATTTTTTGTTGCTAAACTATATGTGGAAATACCTCCAACTAAACCAACGTGCCTATTTTATGGCATTACCGCCATGCATGCATCCTCATTCAGTTTGTGTACATTTTTGACTTTTTCAGTTAGGAGTTATTGGCACTTCACCGTCGTAGTACATGTACTTTACAATACAGGCCCTGATAAAGATAATCAAAGAAATTGTCAAGTAAAATTATTATTTATTTATTAATTAATTATTTACATTTATTTGCCCAGATAACTCTGACGGAATGGAATGTTGCCATTTTAAATATTTAAAATATTATTTTTATAAAAACATTTAAAACACACAAACAAACAAAAACATAAACATTTTTTTGAATTTATTTTATTTTTTATCTCATTGTATGCTGCACCGGTCGACATCATCATGTCAACGCCGGCTGTCGCTGAAAATCAGCGCTGGGGCTCTGTCTCGAACAGGGTCGCAGCATTATGTTGCGTCGATGGCCGTTTTGCGTGGATGTGCCGCATATTTTCCCCCAACTTGTTTTCTATTTTTGTGTTTGTGTTCTTTTTGTTTTTGTTTCATGTTTACCGCAAATAAACGTTTTTTATTTTCTTTCTTTTTAGTATATTTTATATTGAGGGACTAAACAAAGCCATAGTACACCAGCAGGGCTAACATGCGCAAGTCGACATATCGAATAAACGAGATGACAAAATTTGTCGTTCTCGATTCGTTTGTCACTTTTCGTAACATGCGCACCACGCTCGAGACGATATCTCGTCGTGACTTCGTCTTCTCGACGCGAGAAAACTGATGTTGCCATTTCATGAAAACATGCCATAATATAATTTAGTAACGCCGGTTTCATTCATTTCATTCGGTCAATTATTGGTGGGAATTGCGTGAACGCTGCCATATGTGTGAACGCGACAATACAATTGTCTCTTTAACATTTTGTCAATTCAAAATTTGTTTGTTGTGGTACTTGTGGTTCGCGCTAAATATTTTCAAAACAATTTGAAATTGTTGAATTGTTATAAAGAAGATGGCTTTGGCATCAAAGAAATTGTGTTAGATCAAAATCCCGTCACAGATGGCGGAGATGCATATTAGGTAGTTTATTAGCACCTCTATAATCAATGTTGTATAGATTGAATTGGACCCTGTTATGCAGAAAAGATCCAACCAACGTTTAATGAAACGTTGCCTGGATCTTTTCTGCATAACAGGGTCCAATTACAAAATAAACCGTGTGAAGAATGGATTTTTCTACGAGTTATAAATAATATGTTATCATAATATTATGTTACATTAATTATCTCGATGAAATGTACTAACTATAATGTACAAAATAAACACACTATGCCATACGTAAATCAACATTGAATGTTCACTATTCAGCAAGTACAACGTTCTGCCATTGCTGTGAAACATTATTCGTAATACGAACGAAAGTTTACTTGTCATGTGTGTAGGTGTGTACTGTACAATAATAGTGCCCTTAATAATTGAAAGAGATAGATTGATAGGCAGGTAAGCCACAAATCTGCTTGGAGCTTATCTATAATATAAATAGCCATAGGCTTCGTAATTCGCCAGAGGGACTAGAACTCGTCGAATGGGTTGCAGACGTCGCGAATCACCTTCCTCTGTATTTTTATTGCTCCCCCTCTCCTTTAATAGATACACACAGTTAATAGATAATTATATAATAGTACGGCACTGCCATTATACTTAAATTGTTTAAGTTCACAGAACACTATTACCGCTTTTCAGTTTATTCTCACTGTTTGTCGCGGTTTCTCGTCTACGAAAACCATCGACGAGAAACTTGTCATAGGAAAATGTCAAAATACGACTAATTATAGCGCGCATGTTAGAGCCTGACGACAAAAGCAGGTTTGACAGAACGACATGAGTTCTATGTCAGAACGACACGACATATAAGTGTCGCCATGTTAGCTCCCATCGACAAACAGACATATGTCGTCTTAGCACGAGATAATGCGTCGACAAAATTTTGTCGACTTGCGCATGTTAGCCCTGCATGTTAGCTCCCATCGACAAACAGACATTTATGTCGTCTTAGCACGAGATAATGCGTCGACAAAGTTTTGTCGACTTGCGCTTGTTAGCCCTGCAGAGGTGGTTTGACTCCCGAGCGTGCGAGGGAGTCAATGAAGCCGAAGGTAGGTATATTAAGTTGGCGTTTAGTCTAGAGGTGCAAACTGTACTTTTCACTTTGACTGCGAGAAAAATGGTCAATTTAGTACAAAATCATCTAATAAATATTACTTATTTTCACAAATGTTTCTCATTCCTCCAGTCCATAAAACTTTCGTAAGTTTTTAGGTAAATCTTCCGCGATTTTGGCGGCACAAGATTATCTAATATGTCTTTTGCTCTTTGCTCGACGTCCAACTCTTCACTGTCACTGGACATTCTTAATTTTATTTAAACTGAACAAATTTACACTCGACAAAAATTCTGAAATTTTCGCGGTCATTTTTTTCTTCTAAACCAGTCACAGATTAACAATTTAAAACACATAGCGCCACCCTCTTTGCGGAAAAACCATGGAACTAAAACTCTTAACATTTTCGCAATGAAGATGGTCCACACTCCACAGATAATAGTATATTTACTTGCTGTTTGAGTTTTTCTATGTCGCGTGAAGGAAATTAAAAACGAATTACTTTTCACTCCTTAGAGACCAGAGTGGTCACTTTAGTCCCGCTTCGTAAGGCTATATTCGCGTACTTTTAGAGCATGAAAAGTGAAAACATATTATATTCAAACATAACATATTTTTAGATGGGTGGGGTAAGGAGGATATCTATATTCGTTGCTCCTGCTCATGGCTGGCATCCGTTGACGTTATGCGTCCAAGTAGAACCTCTTTTCGGCTGAGCTTAAAGTACGATGTATTCTCTCCTGGAAACGCTTCCTCTAGAAATCGCGACACGGCTGCAGTTGATGATTTGAAATCTTTCTTGAACCACAATCGGTAACAAACATCCCACTTGTGTCCAAACTCGTTCTCGATAAACACGGACTTGAACCAGGCTGTAGTCAAATTCCAGCACCTACGATAATCACGAACACGCCATATTCTGCTCTAACTGTGACCTTGTTTGTACTACTACTCCTTCGGGTGGATGTCGCTGAGCTGTTCTCGTTCACTGCCACCATTGCAGCCACAGTTATATAAAATAGAGGTGCTCGAGACTGCCTTACGCCGCTTGAAGCCGCCGCACTCTTAAAACTCAGAATTTTAAAGTTTATTCAGCCTTATATATTTTGAACAGTTCGATAGTTATTTGGTTTCAAAAACGATTAATAAATTTCTCAAGAAACATTAATATCTTAGAAATAATCAACATTTTCTAAAATATGTCATTATTGTGAATTCGCAAAAAGTGTACAAAATATGGACCATATGGTTTCAAATATGGACCATAGTTAATTGGGTTCAAAATTATAAAACAAAAAACTAGTCGTGTTGCCTAAAATTGAATCAGTCAATTATTAGGATGAAACTAATCATTGTTACACAATTCGCACACATAGAAATCAACCATTATCTTCTATGCCAGCACACTTCATGAGCCCATTGATTGCAAATTGGATCCATTTCTCTCCGTGAACATCTTCAGAAAAAAGCCCATTACAATACAAGCATTTACTATTTTTTCTTCTTTAATGTCGCTAAGTGATTAGTTTTCTATTTTTGATAAGCGTGCGTAATTTTGGTTACTCCGTATGTTTTGGATGCTTTTAAGAAGCCCATTTGCTTTTCTGGTAAGCTTTAATTGCATTTGCCATTGCATTTTTATCCCATGTGTGTCTGATCTTTTCTTTGGTTGTAGATGCCATCCTAAAACAATAAATTGCAATATAAGTGACTATTTCTAATATGGATCACTAGTCCATATTAAAAACATGCCGGTGGTCCATATTATAAGACATACACATTTGTAGGTTAATATTGTTTTTCAGAAAATTATAAAAACTGTTGGATATTGCAACTTGAATATGAATAATTGTAATATAACTTACCTTTCCTCTGGTTTAATCTACTTTCACAAAGAGTAATATTTGTTGAAGTTATGAGCTTACGAAGTTAGCTAAGAAATTACATCGTGGGTTAATAAAAACGAAAAATAGCTCCCGTGAATACGTACGCGCTCTCTGCCGGCCTGCAAACGACCAGCGGGCCGCGGGAGGGTTGAAACTTAGCGTGCGCTGACAAACGGCTCAATACAAATAACGTTCTTTGAGAAATGCGGGTAGTCCATGTTACAGAACCAGTCCATATTTAGCGCATCTACTCTAAGTTTGTCCTTGGGATAAATTCATACCAACTACGGAAACCTTCATTGTACCTACGTCCGACACGCACTTGGCCGGTTTTTTTTTATTTTTTTAACTAATTCGTTGTATTATTTGTACCTACCAAGTTTAAATTTGGTATCTATCTACGTAAGTCCTAAACTTAATTAAATCGAAAATTAAAAGTTTAATGATTACTGTCTCATTTTTTTTTTGTTGCTACGTGTTTCTATCCACCCACCTCGATACTTCCTATGTGGGTAGTTAGGAACCTTCCTATAGTCTTACGATTATTTATTTGTCTAATATCTTTAATCAAGATTTATGTCTATACTAGCTTTTTCCCGCGGCTCCGCCCGCGTGGATGTTGGTTATCGCGTAAAAAAGTAGCTTATGTCCTTCTCCATATCCCAGGGTATATCTCTGCCAAATTTCATGACGATCGGTTCAGCGGTTTAGGTGTGAAAACGTAACATACAGAAGACAGACAGATAGACAGACCGACAGACAGACAGAATTACTTTCACATTTATAATATTAGTATGGATTATTACTGAAAAATAAAAATGTGGGTAGTGGTCGGATTTAAAAAATAATTTTCCACCATTTCTACTTCTCCATTAAGACATTAACGCCACCTAGCGCCAAGCGGCTACTACTCTATCTGTGAAGCAACTGATATCTCACGTGTGTTGCATCTACTCCTCGCTAGATGTCATTACCAGTTGTTTAAGTGCAACTACTTTGGAATAGTAATTTCGAAACTATATCATAGATAATTATTTCACAATTAATAATTGTATTGTATTGTTTTGTAATTATTATCAAGCTGCTATCGGCTTTAGTAAAGTAGTGTACCGGACAAGGTGCAAATAGGTATGCGTGTATCGGTCAAATAAATGCGATTGAGCACCAATCTTGTGATATCATTGTTGTTGATTACAATTCATTTACGAAAGCCTTTTTGCGCACGGCACTAGAAATTTAAGTGTCGGGTGAACTAGACTTAAGGAGAAGCGTAGGTATTTTTCGAATTGAAGGTGCCTATAGTTTTGTTTTTCAGTGTAGTACGAAATCATTGGGTGGGTAGGTACCTAAGTAGGTAAAACCGAATGACAATGATAAAGATCATATCAATTTATGAATCAATCACCTGGCACCTACTGTACTCTTCAATGAGTTTGGCCTTCTGGCATGATTAATTTAATTAGGAAAATAATTAGTACCTATAATATGTACTTACCTATACTTACCTACTTTGGCGTGTTTTTCTATGATTTTCCTCAATTCTACCTTTGAATGACGTCCTACCTGCCTACTTTAATCATAATTGAAAGTTTGGTTTGGTCATTATGAAATGTTGTTTGTTACTAACATCCGGTTTGTGAATTGAAAATTAGAAGCCGAGATTATGATGTCAAACTCTACTTTAGCATTACAATTCAACGTAGTCCGCAAAAGTCAAAATTTCTAACAATTTTACAAAGAAATCTTGAATTTCTTAATTTTAATCTTAAGTATTTTTAAAGTTGTTTCTTGCAGTTTAACAAGTTCTCAACTTCTAATTCTCAGTTCTCAAACCGGGTGTGTGTAAATCGCATCATTCTCGTATTGTTCATGTATGCCGTTTCCTAAAAAAATCCTCAGTTTTTCGACTTTTAAACATCAAATTGACTCCGTAAACGAATAAACTCTATAGACTATCATCTCCTTAAGTGTTTTGCGCGCGGCACCATTCCAATTCTTTATCAACAGCTTTGCTATCAATTATTATCATTGATAGTCGTTAGGTACGCGCGACTCTTCGGGACACTTCGGGTCGCCACGCCAACCTGCGTGCGCGCCGCTATCACAGAACACATAATTATAATCAGGATGCCAATGCCGCTATCGACGATAATCTGCTGAAATCCCTGTTTTAATCACAATGAGTTAATGATTATAGGAGATTTAGAGTTCGTTTTAGGAATTATTGTGCAAGTCTACGTACTTAGTACCTAGTACGTAGTTTGGTAGGTAAATCAGCTATGGCACCTAACGTGACGTAGCTTAATTTTTTTTTTTTTTTTGTTAAGCTTTGCCCCACACTAGGAATTTCTCCTATATTGTGGTTGCGTTTACAGACATTTAAACTCACATACACTAACAGTCAGACCCGGAACAACTACTTGTCGGTCATACAAATATATTTTGTTCTGTACAGGAATCGAACACGCGACAAGCAGCCAGTATAGTATAAAGTACTCTGTGCACGCAGCGCAGCAGTCAATCGCTTAACCACTACGCCAACCGTGCCGACATTGGATGTAGATATCAGAAATGTACTGAAAAATAGAGCTACAGTTTTTTTTTTTTCATAATTTGCGTCCTACATATCTAAGTACGGTGAACATCATTGACGTATAAGCAAGTAATGTCGTATAGTAAGTGGTAGTAGTATAGTAAGTTGTAATTTTTGTTTTTCAAGATTTTGTTTTCTTGTTTCAGTCGTTTCAGTCTCAGAAATTATTAATGATCCGTGCGATCTGTTTCAGCGTAGAACGAGCTTTTTTCAGGATGACGACGCACTTTAGTCAGATTTATAACTACGCTACATTTTGCTAGACACATTGCAAATCGTGGAGGACCAAGACGAAGATAGGCGGACACTTGCGCTACACATTATCATTACACTTCCTCCTACCGGTGGGACTGGCCCGCAAGAAGACAGACGCCTGTGGAAAAGGGAGAAAGAGGGCTTCGCTCAGCAGTAAGACATTAGACATTTAGCCCCTGTCTAATGTAGATAGTATGTCAGATAGTAGGTATACAAATCCAGTGGTTAACATTATCTAATATTAAAGTACTAATACTATGTAACTAAACATCAAGTAGAGTGTTCTATATACTCGAGAGCACTCGACATTTACCTTCAACTGTGAGTGACATTCGAGCTGACGAGTACCTGCTGAATGTACATCTTGTGGCCTTTTCAGGTGTTTTACAACCCGTAAAATAATTTATCTACACCCATGCTATAAATCCTCTATAAAAGTTTCTGAAACAGCTTATGGCCAACATTAAAACAACCGGTATCATAGTAACCATATTACAGCATCCAAACGAGTGTTATAATGTTGTGCTAAATTTCATTATGTAACTCCTTTGCGTTTTAGATCCCTTCCTTACTCATCAAACAGCCACATATATGAATTAAAAAAAAATACATTGTCATGCACGCGCGTTTTACTAACACAGTGCCGTAATTAAAAAAAAAACTTATAAGTTATTCGAGTTCACGTCGCAACCCGCCATTTTTCAGCACCTAGCTTCTGACGTTTCATAAGTGCCCATGTAGGTTTATGTGAAATAAAATATTTTGATTTTGATTTGATTTTGTTCGATATTAGTATTGCAAAAATTTATAAGTTTGTTGTTTACAAAAATTAGTGATACAAGCTTTGATAACACACCACTAGATATTTCTATTGCAACAAAGGACATTTCTAACCAATTATTACCAGAAAAGTCAAGGTTAAACAATATGAAAAGGCGTACCAAGATTTCATGAATTGGAAAATATCAAAGAGTAGTGAGTGTAGATAGTCTTGTAGGCAACTGTACATAACTAGGTATTAAAACACTCATGTGACACTATTAATAAACCCACATTCGTGTTTTAATACCCCTTATTATACAACAGTTGCATAAATAATTATTAATGTTGCTGGTTACCTAATCAGACTGCTAAGCTGCTCTTATGGTAGAATAGCCGGTCGTTGTACCTATAGATCTACTAGCTAGAGGTTGTTCATATTTCTAGGATCATAATTATCATATATATATATATACTAGCTTTTGCCCGCGGCTCCGCCCGCGTGGACGTCGGTTATATCGCGTAAAAAAGTAGCCTATGTCCTTCTCCGTATCCAAGGCTATATCTCTGCCAAATTTCATGACGATCGGTTCAGCGGTTTAGGCCTGAAAACGTAACATACAGACAGACAGACAGACAGACAGAGTTACTTTCACATTTATAATATTAGTATGGATTATGTATAAAAGATATATTTTATCCTATGAAAGATAATTATGTATTCTATATAAGCTGACCAATAATCATAATATAATCATAATCATAAATCTTTATTTATCTAAACATCAAGATTCATTCATGTATATATGATGTCTAGCTGCTACCTACACGTTCTTTTGCAAACAACATTTGCATTTGCCACTATGGAAATTATACCAATACCTATTCCCTATTGGTATAACCACCATGCTTGGCGAATGGATTAGTTACTCGGTAATATTGTTATAAAATTTTAGAGATAAGTCAAAGATTTATGACAATGTGACATCGACATGAATGAATCATTTGCAGCTTCGGTAGAATACATATTATTTTTATATTTTGCATAGAATAAAATATATCAAACAAAAGGTATTTACAAGGCAAATATGTGTGGAAACACCGCGAGGGGACGCCCTAGAAGGACACCTATAGTGGCCTAATTGGTGATATTCTTCAGAAAGGTTAGGGCGCAGTTCTCTCAACCGGGCGTGCGTGTAGTATGAACGTAAACGAAGCAAAAGGAGTACAAGGAGCGTAGAACGCCACCTCGTTCTATAGTTTCTGCCTACCCTCATGGGAAGAAGGCGTTAGTATATGTATATCTGTAAAATATATCATGGTATCGTCATTTATATATTTTGTGATCCTAGCAATATGATAGTCGTATCGTATATATTCTCGTGTCATCGTATATTTATGATCATTTGTCAAAATGACGTAACATTTTGGTAGTTTGGAAGACCTATTTTGAGTTTTGTATTGATAGAAATGTGTGTATAAACTCAATCTCCTTTGTATTATATAAATGCATAGCACAGGTGTGAGTCCTATGTACTATAGAGCTACCATTGACCGGGTAATATGTCTTTCATTGACTTGAATGTGCCCTGGCGGTTGAGAGTATGTCATGCTTAAAGGTCTCGCTGATGGTGGCGTGTTAGTTGGATCATTTAGCTCCCTTCAAAATGGTTGAGCTGAATGGTGCTAATCCATGCGTCATGTTCGTGAACGGGCGCCGTCAGTTGGGACTGGTCATCTCTTAGCTGCCACGGGTTATTTTATTTTATTTTGTTTCTATTTGTTGTACCTACGCTTGACGCTTTTGACGTGTAAGTTTTTATTATTTTTATTTTTACATCGTTCTCACTTTTAGTTATAAATGCAACATTATAGATGTAACGAATACTTTTGTAACAATTTAATTTAAAAGAGTGTCCATGGAGTTTCTTGCCCGTTCTTCTCCATAGGTACCTACGCTTTGGAATGGGAATGTAGCTTAATTTTTCTTACTGACCGACTGCTTGACAATTCAAAAGTGCCTGTAAATGGTTTAATTGAAATAAATGATTTGAGTTTGAGTTTGAGTTTGTGATATTGTATTTATGAATTAACTTCTTCCTGTCCCCATTTCGTACTTAATCGTTGGTTAGAGCTGCGTGCATTGTAAACATTGCACACGGCTGAGGTAGCGCGGACACTTGCGCGTGCGCACCCAATCAACTTATCTCTGAAGCATTAAACTGTATCAGTACCAGTGGATTGTTTTATATACTAATGAATCGTATTACTTACTTAATTATTGAAAAAGTATAGTTGAAAAGTTTTTAAATATGGATCACAGAATAATTTTACTAATGGAACAAGGAACATAAAATTTAAATCACTGTTTTTGTAAAAAAAAAAAACCTAACTTTATAATTCGTTAAATAGGTAGTTAATTAACTTATTATAAAGCCATTACAGAATATCTGAAACTTAAATTCAGTAAAAAGCATTTTTGAGTTACATAATTGCGTTAGGTACCTACAACACAGTGCAGAAATAACATAGTGTAGTGGTTATTAGAACTGAGTGAGACTACTACAGGTACTCATAAGTGAAGTGAATATAATAATCTAATAATCTTTAGTGCTTTTATTCTAAACTTAAGTGTAAGATTATACTTTAGATAAAATCCCGCGATCCGGTTTATGAGTGCAGATTTTTACAAAATACTTTCGCATTTGATGAAACTAAACTTATTTCGTATTTTGAAAAAGCAGTCAGTGTTTGTGAAACTGGTTTTGGTCTGACGTTATCGAGTCAGCATGAATGTAATTACATGTTCATCAAGTTTAGAATACGGTATGGTATATATCTTTTTATTTTTGTTCTTTAGCTTTTACTTTAAGACATCTAAGGGATAATTATGTTTTTCTTGCGTCAGTTGAGTCCAGGAAGTGTGTGCGATTTGTAGTAACTAGTCACAAGTACTTTGTAAACTTTTAAAAGACACTAGAAGTGGTACTTGTCAGGAGTACTATTTAACGCCCATGGGGGTTATGTGGCTACCAGGGCCACATAACCGTAAGTACTTACAGCTACGTAAGTATCTTTCTTTTTTGGTCATCATCATCAATCATAATGTTTCTGTAAACAAGCTCAACACTGACTTTCAATTTTTTTTTGCAATTTTTAGATTCGTTAAATGTTGTGTATAGATGTTTACCTATGTTGTTAATTATACTTCGTATCTTTCCCGAAGATGATTACAGTTTACATGCAGCAGCACGCGAGCTGATGCTGTCCTAATCACACTTTTAAAGCTATTTAAATACATATAGAATTTATTTTTAACTAAATAAATATAAAAAAAGTAGTGTATTGACTACTTTTTCCCACTGGAGTGCAACCCGCCGCGCCGTCGCCGTCGCAATACTTGACTCATTACGTGATTTAGTGTTGTCCGACTCACACGTAAATTTGCTCGTCCGGAAATGGAAATAACCTTCATTGCTTTACACTATGGGAAAAAGAAAGCGATCTGGTAAGGAGGATAGTGACAGTATCGAAAAAAAAAAAAAAAAAAAAAAAAAAAAAAAAAAAAAAAAAAAAAAAAAAAAACTTAGTTAAAAAACGAAGAACAATCTCTTCATCGTCATCGGTAAGTGAACCAGCTTTATCTCCTTCGCATTCAATACCGCACGATTTAACCAGTGATCTAGAACCACAAGGTAAGTGAATAGACAAATACCTACACATTATTTTCTCATCTACCGCCTTGATACTGCACAGTGCACATAAATAAAATACAGTAATTTTTTCGTGATGATAACATCCCGACAATGTATTCTTAAGAATTAACATTAGATCCAGGAAGCGTTGTTTATATATTAAATAATCAGTGTCATAAAATGTTTATAATTCATTGTGATATCCCGGCGTTTATTGTGTGTGGATACTATGACCGTCATACGTATTACCTACCTACAACACCAACATTAGTATCCCGACGTATATCGTGTGTGGATGCCTTATGTGTTGTTAAAAGTGTCATAAAATGTAAGTTTTCATTGTGATATCCCGACGTTTATCGTGTGTGGATACTATGACCGTTATATACACGAGACCAACTTAAATATCCCGGCGTAAAGCGTGTGTGGATAAAAAAGTACCTACTTACGGCAGGTACTGATAATTATACTTTACTCCCTTGCAGATGTATTTACCTGCTAAAAACTGTATATACATGAAAGCACCTATGCTAAATCCTGAGTTAAAATCGGCACTGTCTGATTCCAACATTAAAAAAGATTCATACAGTGAGCAGAAACAAAATCAAATGGCCAGCTGTATCTCAGCAATAGGCAAAAGCATTAAATCTGGCTTTGTCACAAACCGAAAGCATTCCACAAGAGATTATAAAACCACTCAGTGATGCAGGGCGGCTGATGTGCGATACGCACTACAGAGAATCTCTGTCTAGAAGATTCACTATTATTAATGCCATAAGTAAACAAAAAAGAGACATAATAAAAAACACTAAAATAGACGATTATTTATTCGGTTCTAACTTGTCTGAATATTTAAAATCCACCAAGGCCATAACAATGTCTGCCTCAGAACTGAGATTCACCGCAAATAGTGGAAAATTCTATCAACAGCGTAATCAGCCGAGTACTTCTACATATCGTCAAAATAGTGCTTTAAACGCACGGGGGGCACTGCGGGCACCAGCCGCCGAGCCGCGAGTGTACCCCAACCAGACTCGGCGCCAGCCACCACCGCCGCCACGGGACTATCGCCGCGCGCAGACGGCCTCACGGGCACGGACGGCTAACTATACAGCCCGACGCCGCTAAACATTTCTTCACAGGTAGATAACATCAATAATGTACCTATAGCTGGCAGATTACAACATTACTTTAATGAATGGCATCATATTACTAATGATACAACTATTTTAGCTTGGATTAAAGGATATCAAATACCATTCCTTTGTGAACCACACCAAACAAGCATACCTAAAAGGTCATACACGCTCACAGAAACTAACATAATTGATAATTGCATTTCTGAGCTATTAGATTCAGGTTTTATTTCTCAATGTATCCCTTGTGAAAAACAATTCGTTTCACCTATATTTACAGTACCTAAGCCTAATGGGAAACATCGTTTCATGTTGACCATTTTAAAATGGAAGACTATCGTACAGCTATAAAATTAATCGATAAAAACTGTTATATGGCAAGCATAGACTTCAAAAACGCGTATTTTTCAGTCGCAATTGCCAAAAGCGACAGGATCTACCTTCGTTTTATTTGGAACTCAGAAAAGTTTAAAAATCAATTATTTGAATTTAACGTTTTGCCGTTTGGACTCTGTACTGCACCCTACGTGTTCACTAAATTACTGAAACCTGCATTACATTATTTACGTTCATTAGGTCATTTATCAGTAAACTATATAGATGATTTTTTATGCATCGGAAATTCCTATAAAAGCTGTCTTATTAATGTTGAAGTGACAAAAGAATTACTATTAAAGTTAGGTTTTTTAATTAATGATATCAAAAGTAGAAATTCTCCAAGTAACAATTGCCTTTTCTTGGGTTTTATATTTGATTCAAGAAACATGTCCCTAACATTACCCATTGAAAAGAAAAACCGCATAAAATTAATGTCAAACAAGTTGCTACATACTAACAAATGCACAATTATAGAACTTGCTAGAATTATAGGTATGTTAACATCAGCATGTCCCGCCGTAAAATACGGCTGGTTATACACAAAGCTTTTAGAAAGAGAGAAATTTCTAGCACTAAATTATTCTAACAATTACAATAAACACATGATATTACGAGATAACATAAAAAATGATTTAATTTGGTGGAAAGAACACATTGACGTCTCACTTTGTTCCTTTCAAACAAATGATTATACCCTTATAATATTCAGTGACGCTTCAACCACTGGTTGGGGCGTAGTTTGCAATAACCAAACTGCTCATGGACATTGGAATCATTCCCAATTATCATTACACATAAATACACTTGAATTACTTGCAGCTTTTTATGGTCTAAAAATCTTTGCATCACACCTTAAATGTTGCAATATCTTACTAAGAATAGACAATACTACAGCAATTGCCTACATAAACAAAATGGGAGGTATAACAATTCACACATCTAAATAACATTGCACGCGATATATGGCAATGGTGTGAAAAACGCAATATACATGTCTTTGCATCTTATATCCAATCCAAAGATAATCTAATAGCAGATTTTGAATCTCGTCAGGCATATAATATAGACACGGAATGGAAACTAGCAGATTATGCATTTAATAAAATAGCATGTTTACTCGGTACCCCACTATTCGATTTATTTGCATCATAAATGTTCCAGATATGCTTCATGGAAACTAGATCCAAATTCCGAAATTATCGATGCATTTACATTCAACTGGAAAAATATAAAATTGTATGCTTTCCCCCCCTTTAGTCTTATCTCAAAAGTCCTACATAAGATTAAAAGTGACAAAGCAGAAGGTATTGTAGTGGTGCCATATTGGCCAACCCAACCGTGGTACCCAGTCTGGTTAAAATTAGTTATTTCGAAAGTACTTTATTTTAAGCCTGACAAAAATTTACTATTTTCCCCTTTAAGGGAGGAGCATCCTCTCCACGCGGATCTCACCCTGATGGCAGGGACATTATCCGGCAGTCGCTACTAAGGCGTGGAATACCCAACGCATCTCTCGATATAATGATGGCCTCTTTCTCCCTAAACACGCTGAACCAATATAATATTTCACTTAAATCATGGTGGCTATATTGCAATGATAAAGGATTAGATTACTGTAATTCCAATACCAATCAATTAATAGAATTCCTGACTTATAAATTTAATTCAGGTGCTAGTTACAGCACACTTAATAGCTATCGTTCAGCGTTATCAATACTGTTGGGTCAGGAAGTGACTTGTAACAATTGTATAAAAAGGTTCTTTAAAGGGGTTTATCGTATAAAACCACCTGCACCAAAATACCACACCACCTGGAACCCCAATGTTGTGTTAAATTACTTAAAAAATTATTGCTCGAATGATTTAATTACACTAAAAGATATGTCGTTAAAAACTGTAAGTCTTTTAGCACTAGCATCTGCACAGAGAATGCAGACTTTAAGTGTAATAAAAATAAAAAATATTACTTTTGATTCAGAAACAACTAGAATCAAAATCGAAGATTTAATAAAAACCTCAAGGCCAGGCGCTTACCAACCATTGATTATATTACCATATATTAAAGAAAACCCTAAGGTTTGCCCAGCATTAACCCTCAAACATTATATTGATAAAACTGCTTGCTTACGTTGTCAAGAAGATTCTCTATTTATAAGCTATCAAAAACCACATAAAAAAGTGGGTTCTCAAACTCTGTCTCACTGGGTAAAACAAATTTAAGAAAAGAGTGGCATAGATATAAAATTGTATGGTGCGCACAGTACAAGGCACGCGTCCACGTCTGCTGCTTGCAGAGCAGGTGCCAATCTGGAAGCTATTCATCAAGTTTAGAATACGGTATGGTATATATCTTTTTATTTTTGTTCTTTAGCTTTTACTTTAAGACATCTAAGGGATAATTATGTTTTTCTTGCGTCAGTTGAGTCCAAGAAGTGTGTGCGATTTGTAGTAACTAGTCACAAGTACTTTGTAAACTTTTAAAAGACACTAGAAGTGGTACTTGTCAGGAGTACTATTTAACGCCCATGGGGGTTATGTGGCTACCAGGGCCACATAACCGTAAGTACTTACAGCTACGTAAGTATCTTTCTTTTTTGGTCATCATCATCAATCATAATGTTTCTGTAAACAAGCTCAACACTGACTTTCAATTTTTTTTTGCAATTTTTAGATTCGTTAAATGTTGTGTATAGATGTTTACCTATGTTGTTATTTTTGTTCTTTAGCTTTTACTTTAAGACATCTAAGGGATAATTATGTTTTTCTTGCGTCAGTTGAGTCCAGGAAGTGTGTGCGATTTGTAGTAACTAGTCACAAGTACTTTGTAAACTTTTAAAAGACACTAGAAGTGGTACTTGTCAGGAGTACTATTTAACGCCCATGGGGGTTATGTGGCTACCAGGGCCACATAACCGTAAGTACTTACAGCTACGTAAGTATCTTTCTTTTTTGGTCATCATCATCAATCATAATGTTTCTGTAAACAAGCTCAACACTGACTTTCATTTTTTTTTTGCAATTTTTAGATTCGTTAAATGTTGTGTATAGATGTTTACCTATGTTGTTAAGTATTAGAAGACAATTTGGATACTCCTGCCCATCTCCTTTACGTAATCCTTTATCCCTGAGTTAGTGTGGTCAGTTACTTATTCGCTGTCTAGATAGAATAAACAACACGGACGGGTTGTTCATTGAATTAAATTTAATTTAATAATCATTTATTTCAGGAAGTTATTCCCTTAAGCACTACAAATTACATAGAAATATGGTTATGGATTAATTACATATGAAAACATTACACATTAAAACCATTGCAGTAAAAAATAATTTAAGTTAAAGTAAAATTATATAGATATTAGGCAAAAATTTGATTTGTTATTTCTTATAATTTTATTATACGAGTAGGCAGGTACTTCTTTCTCACTTCGATATCAAAAGAGCTACTAAATACTACTTTGTATCTACTTGAATAATAATCTGATAAGCGGAAATTTTAGGCTATACCTACACAAAGACTCTAATTTAGATAATTTATGTAAACAAAATAATGTCACGAAATGTCACTGTCATAATGACAGGACAGTGGTACAGAACATCCATACTAATATTATAAAAGTGAAAGTAACTCTGTCTGTCTGTCTGTCTATCTGTCTGTCTGTCTGTATGTTACGTTTTCACACCTAAACCGCTGAACCGATCGTCATGAAATTTGGCAGAGATATAGCCTGGGATATGGAGAAGGACATAGGCCACTTTTTTACGCGATAACCGACATCCACGCGGGCGGAGCCGCGGTTAAAAGCTAGTTTTATCATAAAATTAAAGTGAATTAATTATAAGAACTATGCAAACAAAATACCGTTGCCAAACAATGTTTTGTGTAGTATGTCGGAGACACGGCATATGATCGTCATAATCAGCCCTTTTAAGTCCAGACGTAGGCCTCCCAAAATCGATTTCCACTCGAAACAGTTTACAGCCGTTTTCATCCAAAATGTGGCTAAGATATGCTACTTATAATATGAATCTATGAATGAGAGTTGTAATATTAGTGTTGTTGAAGACGTAAAAAAGGGCCTTTGCCTGAAATGTATGGACGACTGGTGCCTTTTTTTTTATGGCACACTAACGCCACCTTGTCAGATGTGTAGAGTACTCCCATTCAAACAATAGTTACTATGGCAGCTCAGCTCTAAAGTACATCCGTCTTGAGGTATGCACCCTAATCTATGACGCGTATCTAATCAGGAAAACTGAAAATATGAGTTACCTTTAATGATCCTATACTATTTATTTCATAGTACAAACTCTATTGGACTCAAGATGCATCATATTGACATAAGTGGCATAGTGTGATATCAAGTTACACTTCAACGTAACAATGTCATGAGTATTTTATTAACAAAACTGAAAATATTAGTGCTTATTATGCCCTTATCTGGTCTATTTTATAGTTTGAACACTATCTGGACTCAAATTACGTTACGTTTGCGTAGGTGGCATAGTGTGAAATCAAGTCACACTTCACTACAGCAATGTTACGACTATTTTATCAATATAAATGAAAATATGATTTCTTTTTTCTTTTCGGGTTTTTTTTTTTTTGATAAAACAATAAAAAGTCGAAGAACGTCGACTTTTTATTGTTTTATCAAAAAAAAACCCTAGTTTGATATTCAAAAACAAATTTAAAAAAAGTATAAGTCGTAGACTCTGAATTAAAATTTTATTAAGATGTGAATTGTATTAAAGTACTTTTAAATTCAAAATTAGTGACATTAGCCATCTAGTTTTTTTTTTATTTACTTGCAAAGTTTCGGACTATGTAAATAGCTGTACTATTTACATGGCTATAAAAAAAAAAACTCAAGCGACCGGGATCTTCAAACTCCCTAAAAAATTATCTAGTCTATCCTCTTGCTAGTGATGTACCACATGCCATAAAAATCTTTTTATAACTTTGTGAATTCGCTAGAATTGTGAATCGAGTCATAAATTATCTCACTCTTATAAGGTAAAATCTGTCTCTTATCTCTTTGGGGGGGGGATGCATTTTTAACATTTATTTAATATTTTTTTACATATTCTGCTCAAATTGTCGGCCTCTATTGCCAATGCAGGCCCGACATCTATTTCGTATTTCCACAGTTGTTGTACGAAGTCGCATTTCCTCCTTAATTTTATTGAACGCCGTTTCAATGCGTTGAAGTAGTACCTCCCTAGTCGGAACCTGCGTGGCGTATACCAGCTCTTTGGCTCGTCCCCAGACATAGAAGTCTAGCGGAGTTAGGTCTGGGCAAAAGACTTTTTAACAAATATTTGCTCTTTAAAGCCCAATATTTCAGAAATGGATCCCTTAATCGAAATATTGTTTTCACAAACCCGCAATATTTTTGAAAGACGCATCCAACAAACGGATACGCGAAAAAAAAATAAACATCCCCACTTTACATGTACAGGAGGTACCCTAAATAACTATTTTTGTCATGATTTTATTACCACTTTGTCGGCGTGATTAATATGTATACATATACATACATGCCAAATTATAGCTGTCTAGTACTAAGAGTCTCTGAGTTAAGGTGGGGACGGACAGATGGACGGACATGGCGAAACTATAAGGGTGCCTTGTTGACTACGGAACCCTAAAAACCGGCCAAGTGCGTGTCGGACCACGCATGATGAAGGGTTCCGCAGTTAGGATGAATTTATCCCAAGAACAATCTTAACATTGTAGTTGAAAAACATGTTCTCCCATACATTCCAACTGCAAATGTAAGTTCCGCACAATATTGGGAGATTTTGAGGATTTACGATGTTATTTTAAGACCATAGATGTCCAAAAGTGTTCCTGTAATCTATAAGTATAGAGAAATATTTTCAATATATATTGTTGGAACAACTCAGAAAAACGGCAGTTTTTAAAGTATACTAACCTAGTATACTTTTATTAATCACTTTATCAACATTTAAAACAAACTCAGAATCAAATCGATCAGTTCAGCGGTTTAGGCGTGAAAACGTAACATAAAAACAGACAGAGTTACTTTCACATTTATAATATTACCTAGTATGGGTGGCTCTAGCAGCTGCCTCGGTAAGTGTGTCTAGAATTTTCTAATACATTTTATAAAGTTTCTTATCGAGACACGAAGCAACAAAATTTCATTAATTTAATTAATTTTTAATTTTATTTCTTCGAAAAAAAGGGTCATAAGTCATTAGGGATGAAACGATACGAGTAAATACAAGTACATACTCGATACTATTCTCTCTTTTAGTATTTAAACTTTGAAATTAAGTATCGAGTAGGTATCGGTCAAAAGTACTCAGTATGCCAATGTCACTATTTCATTTTAAGATTGATAAAAAATTGCATATCTTCAATTGAAGTAGTTTTGTGTAGTTGCCAAGCTTGTTTTTCTATGCCCGAAAAAATTTGTAGTCATTGACATTGCTGTCGTTCGTTCCGTATCCCTCCCATGTTCGTTAATCCTAACCTGTATCCTAACAGTAGTCGGTGTTTGTTTTTAATATTTTCGGGAAGCACTACAAAAACAGACTTTTTTTCATAAATTATTATAATTTTGTACTTGAAGAATACCAATACTTTTTACGGTTTTTGGCTGAGTTTCTTGTTATCTTTTTTGTGACTTCGCCTTTCTTGGACTATGTATCTTCGCTGTCGCAATACCTGGGCTACAATGACAACTCGCATCTCGGAACACTCTGATTTTGCCTCGTTGCCAATGGAGATCCAACGTTCTACAAACTAGGGCACAAGCAAAGAATCATTTGGGATACAGTCGTTAGATTTGAGTGAAATTCAAGTTTCTGGAAGTCTGAAAGACAGTGGATTACTCTGCGATATACAGGTTGGAACAATTTTTTTTAAGTTATCGGATTTGGGAAGGGTCTATGTCACTTCACAAAATTTTACAACGAAACTTGCTTCACATAAGTTTTCACCGTGACATTTTGACAGAATAGCACTACAGCCTGTCTATTCTGTCAAAATCTCACCATGGAAACTTTGGTGAAGTGAGCTTCCTACCTGTCGCTAGGGAATCTAGGGATTGACAGCTCACTTCACCTAAGGTTTCACGGTGATACTTTTACAGAATACCACTACTGGGCTATGAAACACTATTATAACTTCATAATACATTTTTTTTTATCTGTGTTCATTTCTGGGCCGAGCTTGTATGAGACCGTTATCCATCTCCTTTTAACTTAATCAGTCCATTAGATCAGGGCCGCGCCGACCCCCCCCCCCCAGCGCCTGTGTGCGAAACCTATGAAGCGCCACTTTTTTTCACGAATCTTCATGTTTCAACTTATGTTTTTTTTATTATTCGTTAATTTTGACCGAAATAAATGTTCTCCAGTTTTATATACTTAGATAATATTTTCCTAAATAGGTAAAACCAGTTCGCTTCCGCTTGCCAATTACTGCGAAAAATAAAACACGAATTTAATTTTTACATACTTTATTTATGATGTTATATCTAATTGTATACTTAGATATTAATAACAAAATAGCTGACTTTTCTAATAATAGGTACTGATTTAACTATTACGTATGCTATGTTTAAAAAAAACAACAAGAGTCTAAAATATGCAAGAATATAAACATACTTAAATTATATTATTTCCATGCTTCTCGCTTTTCTGTTTGCGAAATCCTTAATAATCTCGTGTATGTCTATATGGTCTAATAAGGCCTCCTCTATGGATATTGTTGCTAAATTTGTTAATCTTTCCTGGCTCATTGTTGAGCGCAGGTAATTTTTTATAAGTTTGAATTTAGAAAAGGACCTTTCCGCGCTTGCTACGCTAACTGGCATATTTAGCAAAATTCGTAATGCTATGGTGATGTTAGGGCAAACAGCTGTCAAATTGTTTAAGTATATAAATTCAATTTTGAACCTTATCCTGTAGTGATAAAGTTAAAAATCTATTAAAGAAATTTGACAGATTGTAGTAGCTTGATGTGCTGGCGTCTGTACATTGATGAACGCAGACAACAAACAGATGTATTGTAGACTAAATCCGGGAAATTCCCTGAACATCTATGGTTATGACGTTCATTTACGGTGTTACCATAACTTGTTATACAAAATATACCCAAAAATACTGTCTTGGCTCAATATACCTACAAAAATACTCACGTTCAAAACTATCGTTAATATACTGAAAAAGTATTAAAATACTGAATCTGGTTACACTGGTTTTGGCACTCTCGTTCCTTAAAGTCGGGGAATCCCCGTGACCCCACCCCGCTTGCGTCGCACGCATCGCATCGGGTTACGTTCATAATTCATTCAAACATACTCACGGCGGTTCTTTTGATTTTAACGCTGAGCTCGTAACTAATGTTAACTAAAACCCAAAGCGTAATATTAAACCACACACGTGAATATTATCTTAGAAGACTTGTACAATAAGCGCATTATGATTATGTTTTGTTATTTACAAGGCATATGTTGCGCCTATTGTGCCTACTTACTTATCGATACTCCACTACAAAGAATATGTTGTTGTGTAAGTGTAACAAAAATAATTTCGATGGCGGCGCCTCTATTGTCTTGGCGCCTGTGTGCGCCGCACACTTCGCACACAGATTAGAAGCAAATTGGCTGTGATAGTCGGTCAGACAGACACGCGAGTGATTCTATAGGGTTTTTTTTTTTCATTTGGACATACGGAACCCTAAGAAGAGCAACATCCTGGAAAAACACATAATACCTATACTCGTAGGTAGGTGCTGTGTGTGGGTTATTGTTGTAAATGCCTAAAGTGGTATGATGACAATGTGGCAATGTGGCACTTGCAACAGACAATCAGTGTAGCGACGATAAGGTCATTATCACACCAACCGGGGGTAGTGTGGTCAGCACAATGTTTGTACCTAAATTTAGAAAACTAAAACTATCTGATAAAAGTTACCCTCGACCTCTCATCACTGTTTTCAACATAACCTATCACATGATATTTTCTTTGAGAGCAATTGGTGCTGTTAGCACTCGACGTGCCAACGCTACCTTGATAAATAGAACGCCTGCATGTTAAAAGAATCAATTGGAAGTTATTCCTATAGTTTAGTCTACTAGAACATTAGTTTTATATAGATTATTTTCTATTTTGTGAATGTGAGAACGTTGTAGGCCCTGCAGAGTGTAGATTTGTTGGCACTTTTCTATTTTGTTAAGTACCTGGTAATTGTTGAAAGGCCTACACTGTCCTCCCATACCTACTTACAATGTTATTTGATAATATTGTAAAGCCAATTATTTTTAAAAGAGTAACCGTGGAGTTTCTTGCCGGCTCTTCTCCATAGGAAACGACTAATTGGAACCGTGCACCTAGCTTCTGACGTTTCTTAAGTGCCCATGTAGGTTTATGTAAAATAAAACATTTTGATTTTGATTTTTGATTGACTATATTTTACATTCTATTATGATGATCTCTCTGTCAGGTCTAATTCATTTCTTCTAATGACTCTACAGTACCTACCCTATCTACGAGAACCTAAACTTAGGTAAGAAAACCTATACTCCATTTGAAATAAGATAAGACATTTAAAAAAATCCTTTTTAGGGGTCCGTACCAAAATGGTAAAAAGGAACCCTTATGGTGTGACTCTGTCTGTCTGTCTGTCTGTCACAGCTGAATATCTCAAGAACTACTGATGCTATCAACTTGAAAATTAGAATAGTTTTAGATGACGTTTGTCCAACTATTTTGGAAATAAGAAGGATTTTTTTTCGCAACGGGGTCTTAAAAAATCGAAATGGGGCTACTAGGGCATGTGGGGCATCGTATGAAAGAGCGCTATTTGCACATTCTCAAACATTTTGTTTTTAGGCCGCATTGATTTCGACATTTGACAAAAAAAAAAACCGTTCTCCCCCTCAACTCCGAAGTTTGCATAGATATTTTTTTTTTAATTATTCATTGTGATAGAAATGT
The DNA here is from genome assembly GCA_947523025.1 of Dryobota labecula. Lineage (NCBI taxonomy): Eukaryota > Metazoa > Arthropoda > Insecta > Lepidoptera > Noctuidae > Dryobota > Dryobota labecula. The sequence goes on from OX383301.1 coordinate 1,008,323, forward strand.
ATGTAAAGATTACAGGAAAAATAAAATGATTTCTCTAAATGACACACATTTTCAGAAATCATCAACAAAACTTACATTACTTCCACTATCGGTCGCATAGCTTTTCTTCATTGCCACAATGCATTGTGGTTGTATAACATGACAGCCACGACACGAATCTCGCTATGTGGTCTTTCTGTGATTGCCACAACGTGTCGTGAGCGTTTTCATAAGAGCCACAGCACGAATTTCGCTTTTTGAGCTGTTTTTTCGTTCAATGAGCGTTTTTGGTCTTTTAGCGTAACATATACATATACCAATGAGATCCTAGGTCTCCAGTACATAGTTTTATTTATCTTTCATTCCTGACCATCATGCAAGAAGCGCGGTGTGGTACTGACTCATACAAGCATGCACAGTTTCAGTTTTTACGACGTCGAGACAACATAACTCTTTGTTTACACATAACTTACTTATTTATGTGCGTACTTTATGTGCACGACTATCTGATGGCGAAAACATACAATTTAACATTCATTCTGTTCAAAGAAGCTTCTTGTAAGCTAGAGGTAGATGTTTGTTGTGGAGATAATAAGTCAATCAAATGATTGAATGTATTTGCTCATTGAAAGTTATGGACCCTTTCATTGCACTTGCGTGTTTATGACATAGCAGGCTGCTATACAGGCTTTATACGACTAGGTACACATGGCTACATATCAAGCTATACATTTCCAGTATAAGCTGATGTCTCATTATACGGAAATCCTATACAATGCGAGACCAGCGTAAACTAGTTTTGTATAGCTTGATATGTAGCCGTGCTATCTAATTACTTTCTTATGTATAGTAAAGGCTCCTATAAACATGTAAACGCGACGCGATACAAAGGCACCACGTGTCGCGTGACGAGTGGTGCCTTTGTGTCGCGTCACGTGTTGCGCCTTTTTGTAGGAGCCTTAATGCGATTGTATACCTTATTTACTTTAAGTTTAAAGTAGGTTGTCAGAAATAAAAGTTGCATACTGTAGACTGATCTGCAAGTACCTAAGGGGCTGCGCAAACGTATACACTTTTTGTTACCGCCACGGCACATCATTAAGGAAACCGTATTTGCTGTGTCCTGTAGTGGCTGATTTCATACAGGTTAAATAGAAATCAAATATTCATTGGTAACTTGTATCCGACACAAGACGCCAAAAGTGTCCACGTTTGCGCAGCGCCAAATGCATCTAAGGGTAAAAGAATGACATAGGCTGTCAATTCAATAAAAAAATCACCGTGAAAACATTGGTGAAGTGAGTTTGAGCTGAGTTTTCACGGTGAAATTTTTGCAGAACTGACAGGCAGGCATGGTTGTCATGTACCTAATGTACGATTCATAAAACGTGAGTCTATTCATACATTTATCTTTGATGGAGTAAGTAAAGTTTGACTGCCCTAACGTGTATATCCATACAATTGCCGGAAAGGTTCTAGCATATCTTATACGTAATTATACTTATTTATCTAACTGTCTGATGTTAAAAACAATATCCCATAGATCAGAGCCACGTGACTACCGTTAGTCAGAAGCAAGGCGCGCCAGCAAGTCTTGCAAGCTGCACACAAACAATTTATATGCTAAACATACCACGTCATGCAATGCATGCGTGCAATAATGCACGTTGGCCAGTCCAACATCTGTTGCATGGGACTCCGTACTGCAACTGTCATAGACTCGCGCACTCGCATTGAAGGCAGTAGCCAAAAGCTGGATTCCCTTAGCATAAGTATAATCTGCTGAGAGGGCTATGATTCTCCGCGGGCCCAGTGCGGGCTCTGTGGATGTCATATGTCTTAGAATTTTTCGTTCTAGGTCATGTCGGTTTCCTCACAATGTATTCCTTAACAGTTTTGAGAGCAGTGGTGATGAAATGATTTACACATAAACTCAAACTCAAACTCAAACTCAAAGCATTTATTTCAAATAAACCAATTACAGGCACTTTTGAATTGTCAAGGGGTCGGTCAGTCAGAAAGATGAAGCTAGTTGCCCATTCCAAAGCGTAGTAGGTTCCTATGGAGAAGAACGGACAAGAAACTCCATGGACACTCTTTTAAAACAAAATATTGTTACAAAATATGGGTTACATCATTCATGTTGAAGTTATACATGTGAGAACAATGTAGAAAGACGTGCACGTTAGAAGCGTCCGTAATAGAAACAATTCAAAAATTAAAATAAGCCGTGGCAGCTAAGAGATGACCAGTCCCAACTGACGGCGCCCGTTCACGAACATGACGCATGGATCAGCACCATTTAGCTCAACCATTTTGAAGGGAACTTAATGATCCAACACACACGCCACCACCAGCGAGACATTTGAGTGAGCAGGGCCGGATTTAGGGCAGGGCAACAGGGGCTCTAGCCCCGGGCCTCCACAAAGAAGGGGCCTCCACAATCAGTTTTTTTTTTATAAGAAAGAATACATCTTTTGTCAAAGAAAAACAAGTTCACATTCACAAGGTATCTTTTTAAATTGTTTTTTTTTTTTGGGTGTTCAAAAAAATCATGGGGTAACGAAGAAGTGGAGACCACTTCTTGGTTGCCCCAGGGCCTCCACACCTTTAAATCCGGCGCTGTGAGTGAGCATGACATACTCTCAGCCGCCAGGGCACATTCAAGTCAATAAAAGACATATTACCCGGTAAATGGTAGCTCTATAGTACATAGTACTCACACCTGTGCTATGCAATTATATAATTCAAGGACATTGAGTTTATACAATGCAAAAATAGTTTACAATCTTCAGCAGCTCCAACATGATTGTCAAATGTTAATTAACTAGCTGAGGTTGTGGAGCAGGACCAGCATTCAGCCAAGCATTTTTATCAGCGATGTAATCCCCCAACTTATAATATGCCTGCCTGCATAGTGTGCGTTTTATACAAGATTTAAATTTAGTCTCATTCAGTTGAAGTATGTGGGGAGGAATTTTATTGTAACATTTTAAACAGTACCCCATGAAAGATGAGTCTACTTTAGCCAGTCTGAAACCTGGTTGAGCTAATAGGTCCCTATTTCTAGTACTATAATTATGTCTTTCACCTCTTTTTCTAAAAAGATGTAAATTTTTCCTTACGTACATGATGTTTTCGTAGATATATTGACAAGGTACCGATCATGATGTTAATATCCTTAAACAGTTCCCTTAGAGAATCGCGCCTGCGGAGATTATATATGGCTCTGATGGCTCTTTTCTGCAGAATAAAAATAGACTCGATGTCTGCAGCCCGTCCCCAAAGTAAAATACCGTAAGACATTATACTATGGAAGTAACTGAAATAGACTAGCCTCGCGGTATCTACATCAGTAAATTGACGGATTTTTCTGACAGCATATGCTGCTGAACTTAGCCGTCCTGCAAGAGATGTTAAATGAGGACCCCATTGTAGTCTTGAATCGAGCGTGATCCCCAGGAAAACAGTTTTATCGACGAATTCTAGTTTCTCTTGATTCAATACTATCTCACAATCACTACTTTTGACATTTGGTAAAGAAAATTTTATGCACTTCGTTTTTTTCCCATTTAATACTAAATTATTAGCAGTAAACCATTTTTGGACCTGCAATAGAGCGTTATTTACGTCGTCAAAATTTGTAGCACGTCTATCTACCTTAAAAATTAAGGAAGTATCGTCAGCAAATAACACCATTTGTGGTTGATTTTTTAATAAATGGAGTAGATCATTTATATACACTAAAAAAAGGAAAGGACCCAATATCGAGCCTTGTGGAACACCCATTTTTACTTTTAAACCGAGTGAATTGATACCATTTATTTGAACTTGCTGTTGTCTATCATTTAAATAAGGTTTTACTAAACTAAGTGCAAGTTTTCCAAGTCCGTAATGCTCAAGTTTCAAAAGTAAGGTTTCGTGATCGACGCAATCAAATGCCTTGGAGAGGTCACAAAAGATTCCTATGGCGTCTTGGGCCTCTTCCCACGCGTTAAAAATGTGTCTTAATAATGTTACACCGGCGTCGGTCGTGCAACGTCCTTTGGTGAAACCATACTGTTGTTCGTGAAGGATTTTATTCGTGTTAAAATGATTGAGCATTTGATTAAGCATTACCTTTTCAAACACCTTACTGAAAACCGGCAACACGGATACGGGTCTATAATTATTGGTGTCTTTACTGTCCCCGGATTTGAAAAGAGGTATTACCTTACTGTATTTCATTAAATCCGGGAAGACTCCTTGATCTACACACAAGTTAAATATTAAGGCTAAGTAAGGGGCTATAGTCTCAATTATAGAGGTACAGACTTTAACAGACATTCCCCAAAGATCTTCGGTTAATTTGATCTTGATTTGCTTAAAAGCTTTTATTACTATTATGGGGTTAATATGCTTAAAGTTAAATTCAATCGGGCAGGCTGAAACGTTCGCCTTTACTAAATCAAAAGAGAGCGTGGGTGAGGAATTTAAGGTTTCAGTCGTTTTGAGTGGGATACTGGTAAAGAAATTTACAAATTCTTGCGCAACTACTTTGTTATCGCAAATAAGACCACATGACGTCTCCAGTGTATAATCAGAATTATGCTTTTTGTTTCTATTTGTTTCATTATTGTCAATTTTCCAAACCGTCTTTATTTTATCGTCTGCTGATTTAACCTTGTTACTGATGAATAAGGCGTTAGCTGCCTTACAAGTGTTCTTAAAAAAAAATCTAGAGTAAGTAGCAACATATTTACTAAAATTTTCTGTGTTAATATAAGGCTTAAGGCCATACAGCTCGAAAAGTCTTTCCGTACTTTTCCTGAGTCCCTTAGTTGCCCAGTCACTAAATAAAAACCTAGAGCTGATAGTTTTAGTGTTCTTTTTAAAATAATTATTGAACTCGGTTGGGACTACTGAAAAGAATTCTTTATACAAAATATTAACATTGTTCATTGTAAGGTCCTGATCATTTAACTTATAAATTAAAGTGCTATTAAATTTATTTAAATTAACTGTTGTTAATGGTCTGAACTGTATCTGCACTTTTTGAATTGGTATGTTGGACTCAAAGGTTATGGTTTGACCGCTGTGATCAGAAGGGAGATAATTAACTATGGCTTTATCTAAATAGGTGCAGCAACAAAAAACATTATCAATACATGTAGCAGTAGTCGTAGTTATTCTGGTTGGTTCTACAAACACATTTGACAAATTAAATGATTTCAACAAATTTAATAATCTACTGGTATTTGAATTATTTTCTAAAATATTAATGTTAAAATCACCACAGATAATTACTGATTTATTACCAGTTGCAAGTTTTGCCAAAACATCTTCCATAACAGACTCAAATATAGAGTAGTTTTGATAATTTGGGGGTCTATAAACGCACACTATAACATGCTTATCTAGCTCAACACAAGACAACTCAATGCTATGTTCAACCGACAGTTCACCTATGTTTTTACGAGTTTTTGATTTAATACAATTTTTTATTAAAATTAGTGAACCACCACGCAGCATTGATTTTCGGTTAAAACAACTGGCCACACTATAATTCTCATAGTTAATTAACATTTCATGTTCTTTTAACCAATGCTCAGTTAAACAGATAATGTCAAACATTGTTTTTTCTAAAAACAATTCAATTTCCAATTGTTTGGAAGAAAAACCTTGAATATTTTGGTGAAATAATTTCAAGGTTTTCTGCTTAGCCCCTTTTCTACAGTTAACTATACTAGTGCTAGAAAATACCTTTTTGCTCTTAAGTGTAACTATACTGTCAGTGGTATCTTCTGTTGTCTTACAAACTAGTTTAAATTATTTGAGCTAACCACCATATTATTAGTACTATTACTAACTGTGGTGCTAATTGTACATGACTTCGACATACTAATTATGTCTGGGTTAATATTAAAAGCTAATAGCCTAGCTATTTGACGTCTAAAACTAATGGGCAGATACACAGTATCCCTAGTCGACCTTAGCTTATCAACAAAAATGTTGGTGTCAAAAAATATAAACTTGTCACTATGGTGACTAACTAAAAAATGCATGTAATTATTTAACATGTGAATGTACTTGTTTTGCCTGTTTGACAAGTGCTCAAAGTAGGGAAAAGCACACAGAATTATTTTATTACAATTCAACTTTAATAGTTTGGTGACACTATCAGTGATATCATCTTTTTTAACGTTAAAACTATTACCTATAAATACAGTAATAATCGCCTTAGGATCATATTCTTTCCTAGTTATTGAAGACATTATTTGATTGTAAGAAGTCTGAGGCATACAACAGTTTTGAGAAGAATGACTCAGATTGTTGTTAAGTAACTTTCCTAAACCTCTTCCTATACTATCTGAGAACATAACTGAATGATAACAATCATGACTACTGAAAGATGGACAACTACTAATCTCAGGCTGTACCACATGAGATAGACCTTGTACTATATCAGACATATCATGGTTGAGGATACAGGCTTGAGAAAAACTCTCAGTCTGGGACGGGTCCTCCGTTGCCTCAGGCTGGACAGCATCAGGGATTGAAACCTGACAAGTACACTGACACATAACTAACTCATTAGCAGCAAGAATATGTTCTTTTATTTGGTTCTGAGAGCTCACATATTTAATGTAAAGGGAACTAAGTCTGCCCTCAAGTGCCTGTATGTCAGACTGTAAGCGCTGTGTATCAATTTCATAGATTTTTTTGCTGTCTTCTAATTTGATTTGATAATTGTTTAACTTATTGATTAGATCAACATGCTCTTTTCTTTGTGGAATATGTTTAGAAAAGTGTTTATGTTGTTTTCTAATTTGATTACATTTTTTAATTATTCTATTTAGTTTTGCATATTTTTTCATTTTATTATGACTAACTTTATAACAAACATTCTGTTTCTGCAAGGAATCCTTAGTAAGTTCAATAGTTGTAATGGAATGAGGGTTAAAATTACTATTTAATAATTCATTATACAAGAGGTTATTTTCTTTAACCTGAGTACATTCTTTTTCTTTCTCTAAATGGATAATATTTATTTATTTATTTATTTAATACTTTAAGCACAAAACATGTACAGAGGCGGACTTAATGCCATAGGCATTTTCTACCAGTCAACCCTTGGGTGATGCAGAGACATACAGTAGTAGGTGCAATAGCGAAAATTGAGGAATAAATATTCATTTAAATATAAAGATATACATAAACCTATTACAAACTATAAATTCAATATATAAATCTTATTATATATAAATATAAGCACAAATAAATACACATAAATATGTATACTAAAACGAATAAGACACACAATGGGAAAACATTACCACGACATTACCATTTATACGACTATTAGCATGAATTAATTCATCTTCTAGGTCCCTAACTTTGCTTAAAGCCTCCTCATATAAGTTACTACAGTTGTTGAAACCATCCGTGACCACCTTCAGTTGGTCGCGTTCATCAACAATATTTAGATATTGCTGATTTAGGTCTACTAGCTCCCGTTTAAGGCTTGAATTTTTGTTGATTATCTTCTTGACTTCCTCCTCACTTTCATCATTCTCCTGTAACAACTGTTGACATTGGAGTTTCGATGCTTCAAGGTCTTGGAGGGCCATTCTCAATTTAAGCTCCATATCCCGAGCAGTAGCCTTACGGGTCATCACAGGCATGGTTTCAGAATTTGTTACTGAAATTAGAATAAAGAAACAGTGAGAACAAGTCGGACAGATAAATAAAATAAAGTTGGAAGTTCAAGGGAAAATGGGAGAAATTAGTGTTGTTCAGAAGAGAAATGAGGTAGGCTACTGAATTGGCTTGAAGAGCTATTATCAAAGCTATATTATCAAATTGAATGTAAAATTTTAATGCTTTTAATACCTTAGGATTTTACTTTTCCTAATGAAGGTAGGTTGCCTAGACTTTAAAGTTATTATTCGATATTAAAGTATAACGACAATGCAAAAAATTAACGATCATGAACGTCTCTAATGTTGTATTTTAAATTAAATATCAGATTGAGAGTAACCGAATCTTCGCTAAGTTTCGTTTTCTACGATGTAAACAATGCGATTTTAACCCAATCAGAGAGCTAAATCAGCGAAGTATTTATGTTAAGACTTAACTAGGACGTGTAAAAGTGTTTAAGCAACGATTGTGTGCTATTATAAAGCACTATTATAAAGTAAAAGTAAAGCAATAAGTACTCCCCGTTTAAATCCGTAGTTCGAACGTGTGCTGTTGGTTTTAGGTTACCGGTGTGTAACCAAACACTGTGTTTTACTTTATTTATTTACACGAAAACAATAATCCTGGATAATTATGCTCTTAAATTACGTTTACACATAAAATTACACCTTAATTTTACTTAATTACTAATTAAACTTGATATTATAATAAGGAACAAAAATTTGACATGTCACTCGGGCAGTCATAGGCGGGCATAATGCCGCCTGGTCTGGGTTCGAACCTACGACCCTACGCAACCTACTCGTAAGTCCCAGCCGTTCCCAATGGGCCACCACTGCTCAAAATGAGAAAATGTCGGCTCGATCTATGAATATAGACCACCCTGACCAGACGCTCCCACAGAATAGGTATCATCAAGAGAAGTGGCAATTTGCTGCCTGCGGGTGTGACTCGGACATTCTTAAGTCCGTGGGAGATTGGTTTTCTTTTTGTTTATACCTATATATATATATGTATTTAACATCCATACTAGAGCATGATGAGATAAGGTAATAGTTTTTTTTTTTTTTTCAACTAGTATTTTTTAAATTGCACAATGACACAACAACAAATTTAACAAACCTAAAAATATAAAACAGAGCAATACATATTAATGACGATGTTTCATGGGTTTTTTTTAAGCAGAACGTAGTATGCAGATAAATGCAAAAAAGGTACATCGATAGTTTAAGCCCAAGTTCAAAAGACTGCGTATCTGCACCCAGCACACGTACATACTGTCCGACAATACGAGGCATAATTTAGTCTAGATTGATCTCAGCTGCCTATTTCGGCTCATTACAATAGTAAAAATGGGTATTTTTGATGTTTCTGATCAATATATTCTTTGTCATGGTCATAGTAGATACTTCATATTCACGGGTGGTCCTTTACCAATAAATTACTTTAAATATTGTTGGAGCAGTATATTTTATCTTGTAGTTGGAATTAAGTAGCTGATTTTCGTGAAGAGAATTTTAAAATAGAAAGAATGGCATCACTCTGGTGTTGAGTCTTCTGAGGGTTTTCTTAGTGCAGTTGGATCTTCTTTAACTTGTTGAAGCGCTGCTAAAGCCGATGACTTTAGGAAATAAGGTAGGCAACCCTGATATGGAAAGTCAAGGTCCAGTATCCTACGGGTAATACGGCTGGCAGGTACAGCTTTCAGTACTTGCTGGTTTCCGATAGTGGAAGAGACCCAAAAGCTACCTCTCGAGTTGATCATAACAATCCCAGTCAAAGGTTTGATTCAACGCCAGAACGAACACTCAAAGTATGGTTATGTGCAAGCATGCGAAGCATTTTATATCCATCTTTATCAAATTAATTGAGCGTGACAATCATTTTAAATCCCCACTCATCACCTATTTCAAAATGATTCATTTGACAGTATACTAGTTTTACTGACAAGTTTGAAGTACTTAGGTAGGAACCATTCAGTTCGGTAACGCATCGCTGACAAAGATAGTGTTGTATCGGTAATTCGGTATATAGCAGATTAGAATAGGGTAAGACACCAGTGCCTGCCGGGAAACCTCGCTGAGTGGACGAGCGAAGTCACTGGACGTAAGGTAGGGCTTTAATGTAATTTTGTCAAGTGTTTGAAATGTTGTGTTGTTGTGTATTTTTATTTTTTTTACCGTTTAGGGAAGAGTCGTATATGTCGAGCAGTTTATTTTATTCATTATTATCTGACCCGACAGACGTTTTCCTGTCCAATTTTAAATCATTCATAGAAAAAGTACGTTTACCTTTCCCCGAATTAAAACTTTATTTCTTTCCGTAAAATCCGGACTATTACATCTTAAACCGTCCAGCCCTTTTTGAGCGATGCACTTACAAAAAATAAACTTTTTATCAAAAAAAAGAAACCGACTTCCAAAAAGTTTTTAATATTGCACTTTTTAGTTATGGTACTACCCCTCAACAATTCGGTTACCACTACTTGCTACACCGCACAAACAACAGCGACACAAGATATACAAACTGGATGAAACACGTACTATCGAAGCTAACTCAAAAAAACTACCCAAGCAAAGTTAATACAAATCGGTTAATAACCATTTATAGCCCGAGTGCATGTCATGACAATTCCAATAAGCTCAAACACGGCTAGGATTATTACGGAGTTCCGCTGCATACTTTCCGGCTTCATTTTCAGATCAGTTCGATGGTACCATTTTCATGATCTTCACCAAATTGAAATTGTACCACTCCGAGAAAGTACTCTTCTAAAAACTACCCAAATCGCTTCAAGTGTGCCTATAAAATTTGAAGAGTTCTCTCTATTTCTCCAGGATCCCATCATCAGATCCTGACTTGATGATCATGGGACCACCTGGGAAGTATACCACTTCAAACAAAAAATAAATCTAAATCGATCCAGCCATCTTCGAGTAATCGGGGAACATACATTAAAAAAAAAAATACATAGATTATGCCATCTATTAGGCGTCATCCAGGAAACTTGATATAATTATTTTATTCATTTTTATTGATTCATACTTATGATATTTTGTTCAGGTTTAGTTAAGTAGTGAATGTTATCACGCCTTTTTTTTTGGGTGGGAAATTATCAAATATCTTCTCCCGCTGGCGGAGCGGGAGGGCGTGTCAGACTTTTACTGACTAAAACCCACCCGTGTTCCTTCAGTTACCTGTGTGCCAGGGCCGCGGTATCCCTTTCGGACAAACCCGCAACGCTGGCAGGTACCGGTCCTGGCGGACCCCGTCAGTGCGTGCTGACATCTCTTTAATGCGCGCGTGGCACACAAAGCGCCGTCGACCCGGGCTTGGTCCTTACTGGACGGCGAGCTGCCGATAGTTCGCCGTCCGCAAGCCCGCGCCAACAGTGGCCGGGAACCGGCTACCGATTCCCGCCGCCCAGGGCGTCTCCTGCGGCGACTAGGGGCGTGAGGGCGCACAGACTGCCGCTCCCTCACGCGTTCCGCCTCTTCTTTCGCGTGCATTGCTGCTTCGCAGAAGGAGGTGACGGCTTTCCATGCACTCTCGCTCCGGACCATGGCCTGGACCAGGGCCGGACGTGAGAGATCGGCGCCGCCGATTGCCTCCCTGAGGACACGGCGGTGCTCTGCCCATGCCGGGCAGAGTTCCACCGTATGCTCCACCGTGCCCTCCGGGCGATCCACACAGTGGTAACACCCGAGCGTTTCCTCCCGTCTTATCCTGAACAGGAACCTCCCGAAACAACTGTGTCCGGTGAGGACGTGTGTCAGGCGGAAGGTGAGGACGCCGTGGCGCCTCTCTAGCCACTCCTCAAAGAGGGGACTTATCGCCACAATTGTGGCGTGCCCAGCGCTGAGTTGCGACAATCGCACCCTCCATGTCGCTATGATATTCCGCCGAAGCAGTGTTTCACCTCCTCGCGCCATTCCCATATGTGCGCGAGGATTTTTGCCTCCAGATCCCTTGGCGGCAATACGGCAAGGAGGCTCGCCGCCTCACCGGATGTTATCACGCCAAGCATCGTATTTTTTAAATTGATATGAGGTGTAAAATGATGGCCTAATCTTACTTTCTCTCACATCCGTTATGGCTTTTCAAGTAGGTAGCTAATTGTACGTATTATCAGTTAGGAAACGATTCTTTATCGCTCTATCTGGATTGTCCTGCTGACTGAAAAAAGCCTGCGTCTTTTTAATGCTAAGCAACGAATGATAGAAGAAGATATGTAGATAAAAAAAAAAGATATGTAGGTACATTAGTAAACCACTAGTACTGTAGTTTAACACTTATTTTAGTCTCGTTTCATCAGAGTTCATCAGCAGCTTCATTGCATAACAAACTTAAGAAGATACAATCGTATCTATCATTCATTTGACTTGTCAAAAAAAATGTTCACAACACAGTATTATTTCATACACAGACAAATTCAGGTACTATGACGATTTCACAAAAAAAAAAACTATTTTAGAATGTCAAAACAAATGTATTCAGACTTCCATAGTCCATAACAGTGTCGACACGAGTGATGAACCCAAAGCCATAAAGATCGAAGAAGAACACTGCGCTACTACACCATTCACACCATACAAACTATGTAGTAGGTATTAACAATGTTTTCTAATATGGAACTATGGCATGCCATGAAATTCCATCTAGTACATACTGCTTTGTTTTCCTTCTACGGCTAACTATTCAGGACAATAAGGTGCACGTCCTAGACGTGGGTATTCACACCTTCCTAGGTTACATGCAACAGTAGCATTAGGTCTGTAGTGCACAAGTTTATTTGTAAGTCCAGTCCATGGTCCATTGTAATCACAGAGATAAGCTATCACTTGAGGCTGACAGGTTAGTAATGCAGTAATTTTATATGTATCCTTGTAATTCAAGATAAGCAATGTCTATACCTACTTGAACTGGCCGGTTCAAATAATTTCCCAGTTCCATTTGAGCTTCCAGGTCAACCAATGGAAGGGGTAGTGTAATTTTTTTTGCACTCTCCACCAAAAAGCTACACAAATCTCCTTAGTTATTGGCCTACGCAGGAAATAGGCATTTCCCAAGATTTACACCTACACCCGGTTTTCTGCAGTTTTGCATTACCTTAACTTTAACAACCTTCAGAAAAATATAGATTTATACCGCGAGTACCTATGAATTCGCAAAGAATCTCAGCACCATATTAGGTATGCAGTAGAAGTCGTAAGCCATTTGCGGCGAGCAAGCGTGCGAGCATGGCATTTGCATTTGATCATCAAAGTTTTGCGCCAATTGATTGACGACTGTCCATGCTCACTTCGATGAAGTCGTGAGTTATGAACAGGGCTTGCAGTGACTGCAAGTTGATATAATTTTAGAGATGATGATAACATTACATATTTGTAGTGAGCATCAAGTCTTTATTTATGAAATTAAAGGTATTTTAAGTTATGTACAAGTTTCTGTCCTAGAATCCCTTCAGGTCGCTATCATTGGCTTTTCATGTTTCTTCTGTTCCTGACTTTGTACTTTCTACACCTTTGGAGGAGTCAAATAAAGACTGAAATCTGTTTCTGGACAATCTCTTCTAACTTAAATCCTCCCTATTCTGACGACCTTTTTAAATAGGCAGGTTTAGGATAGCGGACCAAAAGACTAAAAATGCTAAGGTCAACTGGTCACAAAAATCAAATACTCACCAACAAGATAATCCAAACTAATGCGCTAAAATTTTAAATAAAAAAAGAACAAATCTCATTAATTTTCGTAACGTCTCGACTGTGACATAATCGCGTAATACGACACGAGTGAGTTACGTCACTTCCTTGCGCGCACTCTCGTTAGCATGCTGCGCGGGCGCAGGCTACATGTCACCAACTTGTGTATGGTGCAGTTCTTATCAGTGCTGGTAACGGTGAAGGACAAGAAACGGGGGTAAGCGTGTTTTGTATCAATATTAAGTAGGAGGACTTTCTATGGGTAGTTTCTGACTACAAGGATTTGTATTTCTACCGGCTAAGGGTTTGAGATAACTCTGGGGATTGTTTCAGATTGCATCTAGAAAAGGATTGGAATTGGCTGTTCTTTCAATAAGTAAAAATTTTGGGAAATTTTCGAAGAGCATGATGTGACGAACATAGATGATGCAGAGTCCCGAGTTTCAAAAATGATTTCACACGGTTCGTATGATTCTTTCCCGAAGCCTTCTTGTAAAACATAATATACTCGTACAATTGAGTCTTAAAACTTTTGTTTTTACTGTTTTATCTTTTTGCGATCTCTTCCTTTCTCTCTTTCCTTCGTGGGAACACTGTGCTAGTCGATGAGTCGTGAGATTCCGCTCCACAAGCCGGTTTCCTTCCTTCTTGAACAACGTTTTTATGTTCGTTACAACATCTTTGATATTTATAGCTTAAAGCAAAATAGTGGGATTACGATTCTAAGCTTGACATTTTATATTTATCGATATCAAACCCATATCTTATCTTTTGACCGCCAATTGCCCTGAAACCTAAGTCCTAAATATTTGATGCAAGGTCGTGAACTCGTGACTTCACCAATATCGGTCACAACCTCAGCAACCTATACCGACCCTTTAAGTTAACCGCACTAACCACTTTACTCCGTGTAGTCGCATACGCAATGAGGTGGAATAGATAACAAGTTAGTGTCGTAACTTTGTAATCGCAGGCGCAGGCTGTCCGTACAGTCACAGTCGCCCGCGTCATTCCGTTAACGCAGCCCAAGAACCGCGGACGTTCGCGCCACTTTTTGACCGCTGTCAAATTGATCGCATCTTGTAATCGCAAGTGTATATGTTGACTTTTTTTTTTAAGAATCTCAGTTAACTGTGATTTAAGTTTGTTTGTTTGTTTGGAGATAATTCGGTGAGTTTTCACAAACTGTAATCTGCATAGTTTTAGTGTTATTTTATGGCGTCCTTGTAAATTAATTGCGGTTATTTTGGCTGCGACTGTGGCTTTGATATGAGCGAGTTGTTTTGTGTGAAAATTATTTACTTTTTGGGATATTCTTTTCTATGATTTATCTTGCCTCGTTGTGCAACAAATTTTGGGATTTGTTGCACAACGACACACACAACACATCTAAAAGAAAAACACTTGTCTCCCAAAAGACAATATTTCGTGGTTTAAAACTGTTTGCCTTTGTTTATCACCACGTTCCGTTGTTGACTGCTCTGGTGTAGGTGCTGATGGTAAGCTTTATCCCTAAACCAGGTTTTAGACCAGATTTTCTTCTTTTTGACTATGACAATAAAAATTATAACGGATAGACCTCACCTACTATAATATTATGTTGCATGATCTTTTCCCTTTTTAGGGTTCCAACGTCCGTCTGTCCGTCCCCAGCTTATCTCAGAGACTTTTAGTACTAGAAAGCTATAATTTGGCATGGATATACATATTAATCATGCCGACAAAGTGGTAAAATAAAATTTTGAAAAAAAATTTTGTTATTTAGGGTACCTCCTGTACCTACATGTAAAGAGGGGATGTTTTTTTTTTTTTTTTTTCACCTACCTTTTTGTGTGGGGTATTGTTGGATGGGTCTTTTAAAAATATTGCCGGTTCGTAAAAACAATTTTTCGATTAAGGGATCCGTTTCTGAAATATTAGGCTTTAAAATGCTAATTTTTGTTCGAGTCAAGTGTCCCCCTTCTTGCCAGCTAAACGGTTAGTTTTGCGTAGGTGAAAAAATTCACGACATAAGTAGAATATATATATATATATAACGAAGTTAAAAGAAAAACTATCACAGCTAATTAGGCTTTTCAAGTTTACGAGTAATAGTCGACCAACTTAGCAGTTGAAAAACATGTTCCCCCATACGATTTGTATAGGAGAGAGCATGTTTCTCAACTACAATGTTAAGTTTGTTCTTGGAATAATTTCATCCCAACTAGGGAACCCTTCATTGTGCGTGGTCCGACAGGCACTTGGCCGGTTTTTTCTTTTTATGAAGGCCTGCCATAACCATCGATTTAAAAGAAACATTATTACATGCATCTCAAAACCAAACAAGTCATACAATATGAGAAATTATATACGGTGCATTACACAATTATTGCCGTAGCCATAGAAACGAATAGCGAAGTGAGCGGTGTTGCGCCGGCGCAGGCGACCTTAGGGGGCAACGCTGGGTACTTATTAGCTCACATGTAAGTCGCCGGTACTGCAGGAACACAAATGTTTGTTTACATACAAACACAGACACACAGACAGATCTCTCGGTAGACTGATCATTGAGTTTAAATCACAGTATTATTATTTTTGAGAGGGTAAATGCTATATCTAAGCAATGGCCGATCCGGGCGGAAGGGGGCACAGGGACACTTGCCCCCCGCTGAAGAAGTAGGCTACTATATTATCTTCAGCAGCAATGGCGCAACTCCGAGTACTAAGGTTCAAATTGGTGCATTCAGTTTGTTCTCGGGCCCAGAGGTCTGCTAAGCCAACAATGCACCGGCCTAGAGCCTCAGTCAGTAAGAGGACTTCAGCGTAACATATCCTAATGCTTATATAGCGTGGTGCGCCGTGCGAGGGGCCTCGCGCGTCCAAAGTTTATACAGTTTTCCTTAACTCATGAAAATGATTTTGCTAATACTATGAATGGTCCAAAGAATAACTAACCAAACCAATTCGAGGTGGGGTGCTAAAATTATTGAGCTCATTTAGCTGACTCCTGCAGCCCAAGTTTTCTTAATTCCTAAACTTTAGTAATTACCGATGTCGACAAACTAACTTTTATTTCTAAACTAGCTGCGCCCCGCGGTGTTACCCGCAAACACTACATTCTTTCGGGATAAAAAGTAGCCTATGTGTAAATCCAGGGTGTTAGCTACGTCCATACCAAATTTTATAAAATTAGTCCAGCCGTTTGAGCGTGAAGAAGAGACAAACATACACACACAGTCACAAACTTTCGCCTTTATAATATTAGTGTGATCTATGGTTAAAAGAAAATCTATCCGAGACGGGATGGTGAATTTTTTAATTTTTTGTAGTTGGAATGAATCCCAAAAAGAGCAAAGTGCAATTTTCTAGATATGGGAAGCACTTCTTATCTGTCGGGCCCATGTGACCCTCCCAGAAATTAATCCTGGATCCGCCTTTGAAAAAGCTTAAAGTTTTTGGACACAGGCTTAAAGTAATGATCTCCTGAAGATCAGCAGGCAGCATCATTTTATTGTACTTATAGAATTTTGCGATTGAAACCACGTTTTTGACCTTTTAGTCCGCTGACATATAAAATCTGATGATAATAAAATTAAATGGCTCTATTTCTGATATCATGCACCATCTTTGTCCATCATTGTCTATCTGCCTATCATAGCAGCATGAAGGAAGGAAAGGGTCTATCTGAAGAAAATAATGTCTTGAACTCTTGACATTATCAGTCAATAAGTTAGAGAGACCGACTAAATCAGCCGTCATAATATACCAATAAACAAATGTCGTGGTAAATGGATTACTAATCTCATTAAGATGTAATTTTTACGTGATTTTTTTTAAATATTTTTTTGTATTTTTTTACTTTTAATCTCCCGGAGATTTTATTTTTCCCCTCACACAAGTCATCTGACATTGGCAGAATTGTCGACATCGGCACAATTGCCATGAATAAAAATAGAATAGAAGATGTGATTAGCAAACAGCAGGAAGCTGCTGCCCCTCATCTTAACGTAGCATGCTTTAGTTGCCTTTAACGACACCCACAAGTGAAGGGAGGGTGACCCTAACGGTACTCATCATAACTTACCGTAACGATAACGTAACGTAACCATGTAATACATATTTATGTGTTATTCGAATCGCGTGACTAAACTAGATCCAAATACTGAGATTCATTTACATTTTGTATAAATAACTCAATTCGAGACGAGGTCGATTGCCATTTGTAGAACGCGATTAACGTAGAATTTTAATTGAAAACAACAAAATATTATCATTTTCTACGTGCCTTTGTATTGTTATTTTAATATTATTCAACAATTTGCATTTTATACGGCTCTAACTTTGAAAATATTTAAAACAATTATTATAAGTAGTCCTTCATTGAAACTTTCTCGTTTCTTTTCAAATGTTGCATTTTCTTGTGATTTAAATGAGGTCTAAAAGAACTGAAAATCACGCACGATACGTACTGGGTGCTTTAAACAACCAGTTAAAGTTTTAGTAACTTCAAGTTATAGTTGAGCAGGCAATTTAGTAAATTATAATCACATTAGTGATTAACTACATACACGATCATGTGAGGGTCAGATTTACAGTTATTTGTCGGCCGGTAATAGGAAGTTAATCTTAGAACCATAGTAGGATCTAAATTCATCCAAGTTCAAAGCTTCGTTTCGGACAACTCTGCGCCCAAATTATGTAATAACAATAATAACTAGACACTATTCGTTCTATAAATATTATAAATGTAAAAGTAACTCTGTCTGTCTGTCTGTTACGTTTTCACGCCTAAACCGCTGAACCGATCGTCATAAAATTTAGCAAAGATAATAAATATATAGCCTGGGATATGGAGAAGGACATAGGCTACTTTTTTACTCGATAATCGACATCCACGCTGGCGGAGCTGCGGGCAAAACCTAGTACTTAATAAGTTAATGACTTGTTTTTGTTAAGGAAAATATCGCGAGAAAACTTGGTCCTCATGGTCTGAAATACTCGTAACTAGGGAGATCAATGTTCGTATCTACTCTCTATCAGAATAGTTTCAGTAGTGACAGTTTGTGATTAAGTCTAGACATTCTTTGTTATTTTTCGTAACATTTTTTTTATTTTTTTTGATGGTATCGTTATTATTATGCAAACGAGATGACGTGAACATTGGAGCTCTTTGTCTGACTAGGTATATATAGGCTAATATATTTCAGCTGTACAAACTTTAAATAAATGTACCTACATAATACTTCAGTAATTAACTTTGCTTAATGTCGCGCAATGATATCACTGTATAACGTATTGTATTTAGATTCGATATTGAAAGAAAATGCAAAGGCAAAGTATTAGCAATATTATATCTTCTTTTTAAAATAATTTTCAGAACTGAACATGAACTACAGTAGATAAATAATAAGTGCCTACCTACTTAAATTTAAGTGGACAATTTACTGAACCACGTCACGTAAAAACTACGTTTGTAGTTATAAGTTCGGCGATTGATTTGTTGGCATACGATAAGTTTCGGATTTTCTTCAAAAAGTTTACAGTTTTAGGTACAGGTACAGGAGGTAGATAATAGAAGTACAGCTTTTTTAAATCAGCAGCATCGGTAGTAGCTACTTACTGCAGCCAATTTTTATGAGATTTAAGGCTCCGGACAAACGGGCCACCGACCACAGCCACCAGTGGCCGGCGAAAAGCTGTGTACATGATTATTAGCACGTTTTGTATGAAATCGCCGCACACGTGTAGCGAGAGGCGTCCACTCGCGACTCAGTGGTGTCGATTCCCTTGTTCACAAACAAAACTAAATTTAAGTTCAATGCATCTTTTTCTTTCTATTTCATTAAGAAAAGGACAGAAGATAAATTTTAGTTTAGTCCTGTCAAATTAATTAGCGCTTGACGTAAATTGACGTAATTTTAGTCGGCAAGTTTTTAATCACGTCTAAACTTGTATGGAGTAGTGACAGGCGCTGATTAATTTGCCAGGACTAAACTAAAATTTATCTTCTGTCCTTTTCTTAATGAAATAGAAAGAAAAAGATGCACTGAACTTAAATTTAGTTTAGTTTGTGAACAAGGGAATCGGCACCAGTGTCTGCGACATGTCGCCGGTGGCAGCCACTCGCTACTTAAAAACGCCGACAATCGTCACTCATGCGCCGCCGCATGCGCGTCTCTGAACCCACCGTGAGATTTTACAGCATGAGTGTTACAAATTGTAGCGGCCACCGACTACTAGTGGCGTGGCGGCCACCGACCACTCGTGGCAGCTGCCGACCACCTTCGTTTGCGCGGTACCAAAGGACGTGGCACGAGATAGCCACCGGTGGCTGTGGTCGGTAGTCCGTTTGCGCGGAGCCTACAAGTGGCAAAATAAAGGTTAACTTGATTAACGGAAGAAAATTTTATTTCTTGCTCGAAATTATGAAAAAAATTGGTTGTCTGTAAAGTCGGTTTACGGACGATAATTTTACGTGATGACGTAACACAAGCCGAACGCTTAGGCCGATCGTGCCTCTCCATCGCTTGTTCCGCGCTTTCGCTTGCACACTCGGCTCAGAGGACATCATGCTTTTTCATGCGTGCAGCCGGCGTTCGTCGATTTATAAGACGTTCTCACGTCAAAAAAAACTTATTGTTTTTGGCAACCTAGGGGGATAACTTTCTCTCGATTATTAAAAAACAGTAACTTTGCACCCGCTGCCCAAAATGTATAGTAATGTGTGTAGTTACAGCCGGAGGAAAACATTTTCGATCTGTCAAGCTTATCTCTGAAAACATTCACTTTATTATGAAAAGATAACAAAAGGTCTAGTTCGTGTTTATTTACTTTATTATCGCTAGTACACTTGGGTGCCGTGTGACTTCCGCCATGCATGACTCACCTTAGTTTAGTAGCTTAGTAAACCTATTTAAATAAAAATTTAATGATGTTCATTAGTAAACCCATCACGTACGCCCGGTTTCTCGACGGCTATTCAAATCTATAATCAACTAACAAACCTGTTAAATTAACAGGACAGTCAAATCAAATTGGGTTGCTGAATTGGCGATTACGATAAAATTAACTAATCAACGATCAATGTCAACTGAATAACGAAAATAGATTATGTGTATGGCAACATCACACTGATACACATTGACACTGTTGACATTTCTAAAGGCGGCATTTTATTGAAAGTTTTGAATGTTCGAGGTATCTAGATATAAATTAAAAAAATGTTTAATGGTTTTCATTGAATTATGTGCCGTGGTGCCGGATGTAAAGAATAGTATCATCCTATTTCTTCCCGTGGGTGTCGTAAAAGGCGACTAAAGGACTTCCTAGAGAATGGGCAGCAGCGTTCTCTATTCATTTTTAACACCATACTGCGATGGCCAACCCGCCTGCTAAGCGTGGCGATTATGGCAAAACCCCCCAATTGGGGGAGGCCTATGTCCAGCAGTGGACGTCGTCTTTCGGCTGATATGATGATGATGACGATTGAATTATGGCATTGGCATCGACATCAAGAGGGAGAAACTATACAGAACGCGAGAAATGTTCACTTCTGAGTATAATATATAGGTAAGTAACTATTGCACGTTTTTATTGGTAAATATAATATATAATATGTGTATTTCTGATTTGTGTACAAACAAATCGTGAAATCCTTCGTAAGTACCTCACGGTTCCGTTTGTTTGTAAGAAATATAATTGTTCGGTTATCAAATCTCCAGTAGAAAATTAATCAATCTCGAGTCCGCTATGGGTAGCCGAAGTTGTTTTATTAATTATAACTAGAAAATATCCAAAGAAAACAGAAAATCACAGGGAACGCAAAGATAATCGCCCAAGCTCGACAGATTAACTAACACAACATTTGACAGCTGCTTGACATGACATTCAAGCTTAATCGTTCTTTCAGAAACCCAAATTCTGATTTAACAAGGGATTTTTGTACTAATTTGATTGTTGTGTCAACGATCTAAATCAAACTACTTAATTAACGTTCGTGCAACTCGTTTTCGACTTAACACTTTCAATGCCAAAAACCCAGCATATGGGTCTAAAAATAATTCTATCGCGTGCCCAAAACCCGCATCCGAGTCGTCGCTGTAGGTAGCTATTGATGACTTCTGTACATGACGCGTCGTGGGCATGTACAGAAGTCATCAATAGCTACCTACAGCGACGACTCGGATGCGGGTTTTGGGCACGCGATAGAATTATTTTTAGACCCATATGCTGGGTTTTTGGCATTGAAAGTGTTAACAAGAGATTTGACACATGGTTAGTTAATTAGGGTTCCGTACCTCAAAAGGAAAAAACGGAACCCTTATAGGATCACTCGTGTCTCTGTCTGTCTGTCTGTCCGTCTGTCACAGTCAATTTGCTCCGAATGTAATTTAACGATTAAGTTGAAATTCGGTATATATGCATATCAATTTGAGTGACCCAAACACGGACGTGAACTGTAAATAAATGAATTTAGAATATTGGGGTCAGTTTTGGGGGGCATATAAGAAAATTAAAAAAAAAGTTTTCTATACTGTACCGTGTGACATATCAAATGAAAGGGCTTACTGTGAGGGTCTCAAATGTTTTTTTTTTCTTTTTATAATTTTAAATTAAATTGTTTTAAAGTTATAAGTGAAAATAGACGAAAATTGACCGTTCCCCCCTCCTTATCTCCGAAACTATTGAGCCTAAAACTTTGAAAAAAATACAGAAAATAGTTCTATAGGTACTTATAGATTACAGGAAAATATATAAGAAGTCTATGGTCTTAAAATAACATGGTAAATCTCACGATATTGTGCCTACAAACTTACATTTGCAGTTGGAATGTATCGGAGACTATGTTTACCAACTACAATGTTAAGTTTATTCTTAGGATAAATTCTTCCCAAGTACGGAACCCTTCATTGTGCGTGGTCCGACACGCACTTGGCCGGTTTTTTTTTAGATTTGAACAGCCGTCGAGAAACCGGGCATTAGTCAGATATTTTTAATCACAGAGCGAGGTATCACATTCTTCTCAACTGAAATGTGTAGGCACTAGTAGGCAGATATTTAGGCCGCTATCCCACGGGCGTTTTACGAGCGTTGGCGCTTCTCCAACGTCTGCGCAGCGCCAACGTTGCGCAGACGCGACGTTAACGTCGCTAGTTTCTTGCGTTTTTTGGCAACAGGTACAACCACCAACCACGCCGCCGCCTCCCCGCTGCATATGTGCGACGTTGACGTTGCGTTCAGCGGATGTAACGATTGCCAATAGAAACTCGCGACGTTAACGTCGCGTCTGCGCAACGTTGGCGCTGCGCAGACGTTGGAGAAGCGCCAACGCTCGTAAAACGCCAGTGGGATAGCCTTTAGACCTTTCTGTAGGTACGTCGGGTACTCGTTACATAATTGGATAAAGTTCGCTCGATAGAAAAAAATCCAGACATACCCTTATTTTGTAGATTAAAATAAATTTATTTTAATATTATACCACATTACGTATTGAAAATCGCATCAAAATAAATGTCTATGAGGATGTAATGTACGTCGGGTTTAACATTGTTAATATCGTAAAACATAATTTTCAACTCAAAATTAACGATATTCACTGCACAATGTACTCGCGCCCTGCTGCCACCTCTAGAACATAAATGCACGCTCGAAGAACCTCGCCTTAAAGCATTCTGAGAGGTGACTGGGTGACACATTTTTTTTGAAGCCGATGTAGTTCTTATCCTATATTTTGGCGTCACATATCTCGTTAGATAGATTTGGTGTTTCTTCGATGTCACATATTTATGCCGCTACCTGTCCCTACATATATGCCTTCCGCAGATGACCATATATTGTATTTTCTTTCTTCTTGAGAACAGATATTTATGAATGAATCATGTTATCAGGAGAGATCGGATATTCGGATGCATATTAACCTAAAGTTAATTTTTAGCTATGAAAGTATGGAAGCGGCTTCTTAAAGAATATTTTTTGTAAAAAAAAATCCCGGGATGCCAGGAACACCGACAATGCATAACTAGTCGGGTGTATAGTATGGAAGCGAAGCCTAAACATTTTTTGATTAAAATAAAGAAAACTCCGTGATTCCTGGATTGCATAACTATTCAGATGCATATTTATTTAAAATGAATGTGATGCAAATATAATTTTAGGTAGGTAAATATGCACCATAATAGGTAATAGGTAATAGATAATACGGGTTGCTGTCCGCAACTCCACGACAATGCGCGTGTTTTGCGTACGGATAGGAATTTGATTATTCGATCCATCCCAGCTCCTCAAAGAAGGCCAGCAACGCCTTGGTGTTACTGACAGTCTCTCGTAGGGTACCTGGGTTACCGAAGTACTTGGCCCTGTATGTGGTGACCACCGGGCAGTTTACCAGCACATAAGCTGCTGTCTCGTCGTCCTCCATACAGGCCCTGCACAGCGGACTGTTTGTGACTCCTATGTCAAAGAGGTGTTTATTAAATGACCCATGGCCAGTTATAGCTGCTGTAACTGTACACAGCTGTTGTTTCGTTAGTCGGAGACTCTGTTTCGTGAAGCGGCCATCAATTGTGGGGAGAGCTACCTTAGCCTGCCTGCACTCACCTTGGTCCGACCATAGTTTGTGATGTTGGTGCGTTTCCTTACCAGAGTGCGTAGATACCCGAAGGGGAGTACGAAGGGCTCAGGACCCACTGGTGCCATGCTCGACCCCCTTCTGGAAAGCTCATCAGCTGCATCGTTGCCTAGCGAACCGCTGTGTCCTTTGATCCATTGAATGGTTATGTTGTTGAGGCTACCCACCTGGTTGAGGCGCTGGTGGCACTCGTATATTAGCCCAGAGTCAACCGTGTGACTGCTAAGCACCATATGCACCCTATTCTATAGTCAGCAAAAACAATGCACTAAATTTGTCGATTACGGAATCGCGAAATTAAAAAAAAAGTGCATTCTATATAAGTCAACATTTGAAAGTAAGTAAATATACATTCGATTCTATATGCTGAAACCTGAATTTATCGACCCCGGAACCGCGAGATTTTTTCGATACAAAAGTGTATTCCTTATTAGCCAACATCTCAACTTTAGGTGAATATGCATCCGAATATCCGATCTCTAGTTATCAGATATTATTGCCGAACTGTCCATAATAATAATTATATTTACGTATGCTCGTGTCGTGACTGTACCTATTGTATATGTTTCCAGGACAAAGAACCAAGTAGGTAGGTACACATTTGTCTCATAAGTAATTAAACAAATTAACAAAGTATTAAAATGTACGTTGATATTGCTACTGCAGTAAATATTCTCATGGAAACAGCAAAGAATCCCACGGTCAATAAGACTGTCAATATTTTACGTTAGTTTCCATTCTGATTCTACTTACATTGCCTCTCTAATACAACAACACTTATATTTTCATAAACATCCAGGGCTCAGGGCTGGTTTTTTTTTCCCCACAGATTTGATAAATGTAACATCTACATTGAAGTTTTCGGAACAAAACCCAGCTTGTGTGCTCTGGAAGATGTGTAGCGCTACAAGGATATTGTGGCGCGTAAACAAAATTGGAACTAACACCGCCATCTTGTTTTATCAACACGTTTCACAAAACAATTGCACAAAAATGTTCACGGTTCACCAACAGCGCCCCTGTCAACGAGATTCGAGCGCCAAAATATCGTGGTAGTAGTGTAAGTGCAGATATCCGCTTGGTGACGTCACAAGTCGGTGACACGAAGATCGTCGACCACCGCCGATCACGATCGGGATCGGGACTCTTTATTGTTTTAAATTAAACAAAATGGGGCACGGCAATCATGCGCACTGAGCCAACACTTCATAGATGAAAAGATTTAGAAATTATCGGATATACGAAGAAAAAACTTTATTAAAATACGATTGCCACGCCCAGGAATTTTATTATTTCCGTAATAATAATCAAACGGGTTTAGTACCTACGTCTATCGGTCAAACTAGTTTTTTTTTACAATAAATCGGTTCCGTTATAGTGTGCTAGTGTCTAAATTCCGACCAAATAATAGTACAGAGACAAGCACGTCAGTAAATACAACTAATTGTCTATCAATCGACTCATTAGGTAAGGAGTCAAACAAAGCTCTCACTTAGCACATAAGTAATTATGTAGAAAGTGGATAACAATCTACGCTTGGAAACAAAGCAACATTAGGTACCTACTCACCTACTGCATAGATTTTGAATATAAAATAAGTACCGATATTATCTTTGTAGAAACAGGAAAAATCATCTTAAAAATATATAGGTAGGTACCTAATTTTGAACCTACATAAAGTTTGTTTCTTTCTTTTCAATCTTACAATAAGTAAGTAAAACAACTCAAAAATAAGTATAAGATTTTAGTTTTTGAAATACAAAATTAGCTTTTAGTTAAAGTTTGGTTATAAATACCAAAAATCAGAAACATTTGAGTAGATTTTGTTCTGGAAACGATTTGTCTGGTAAACAATGGAACTGTGGCCGCATCTACAACGCCACTTGTGAACTACCCATCAAAGACCTGACGTCACACAAATCCCGCATCACGCAATCAGAGTTTACCGCGCGACTAGCATAATTATATACAACATCTCGACATCACCCGTCGGGCAGTTGCCCACCAGACACAACACTCGTCTGGTCGGAGGTTCCTCCCTTTTCCATAGAGTATGAGTGAACTTTACACCCTGTTCCTCATGCCTCTATACTGGTGACCCCGAACATGGACACTTGCGCAGCCTTCGAGCAGCTAGTTTGTTAGCGTGACGTCATCATCCCTTCCTCAAGGTTTCGAGCGGCGAGTCACACAGCCAGCCAGCACCTATGGCTTCAATGGGTATCCTGACCACCAGCATGCAGCGATCGCGCATACATGGTCATCACCCTCAACCTCATCAGCAACCAATGGCACAGCACACTGCACTTTCGACCGGTCTACAAGTAGAGTCCTTAAACCCTCTCCTGCAGGCATAGCATGACGATTTCTATGTCTACGAAGACACAGCTCTTTCTGTAGAAAGTGACATTTCGTTTCTCCATTTTTGACATCGCGGCGTAGAAATCCTTCTACAATCTGTCATTTTGTCTACGATCTTTGTATACGTAGACTATTTCAGAAGAGTATGAGTGAACTTTACACCCTGTTCTTCATACCTCTATAAAACTGCACCTACGTTTATCAAGATTAGCGTAACCTAATTTAGATGAAACATTCGCAGAGTCCGTAACAGAATCAATGTAACGGGACTCCAGTCAGGAGATAATTTACTCGAACGTCCATAAAGTCATGATCTACCTTTATCCCTACCACCCACAAATCTTGCGTGATTGTCCTCAACGCGACCTCTTGGCCCCCAGCTAATGACTCGAGAAAACTGGTTGACAGAACGATTTCCAGTTTTTATTACATTTTGGCAATTCGTTGTTATTGTTGAATATTTCCTGATAGCTTGTGTTTCTTATTCCTTAATAAAGATAACATTTTAGTTTTTATTTTACTTATATGTTAATTAGCAGAGCTGACTGTAAGAGTTTAATTATTCGTACATAAAGACACATAACCTTTCAGTTATTTATGTGAGTTGCCTGTTGCAGTCGTTCGCAATTCGCATACATTATTGTGAATGACTGCGATTGATAAAACAAGTAGGTGCAGATTAAAAGAAATTGGGTAACTTCTAACTTCTCAACATTTCATTGCTTGGTTAATAGAAGATGAGCATGACTCTAGTTTTAAACTCTACCTAAAACTATCGTTGCACCCGGTGGCAAATTCTGTCATATCTTAAGAAAAAATAAGTCTTTTCTATTTTTTCTTAAGCTTGGTATATCTTGACATATCTAGGATTACACACGACGTTACAGTTTTGGAGGCAGCACTAAAATAGATACATTTTGTAGCCTTTCTCTACTTACTAAAGTAACAGAAGCTGATAAGATATTACAAGTTAATGTAACTATACTGATAGCTGATAACAATAGATTACTTACATAGTTGCAAGCTGATACAATAGATTAGTAATAGATAATTATTGTCACAGCAATCACAAATCAATCAGTTTATCCGCACAATTTTGTTTTTAGAATTATGTATTTATCTACTATGTCACCGTCATTCTGATTATAAAGGAATAAGCAAAATATATTCTTGCTGAAAGAAAAGGTTCTGCTTTGTCGGTATTTTCAAATCAGACTAGAAAAGGGCAAGAAGAGCGCCTTCCCTGTTTTCGTAATACATACTAAGATACTATAATATAGATAATAATATAACATACTATAATATATTATTATTACTAATTACGAATCCATACTTAATATAATAAATGCGAAAGTAACTCGGTATGTCTGTCTGTTACCTTTCACGCATAACGGCTGAATGGATTTGGTTGAAATTGCACATGGATAGACCATGGCCTGTGGGGTAATTCCGTAACACACTGTCAGTAGGAATGGGTTTCATTTTGACAGTTCAACAACATTCATTGCGTTATTTACTACAAAAGTTTCGAAAACAATTATGAAGCAATGGATTAGCAATACCTATCCTTCAAAATCATTCAGATTGTGAGTGATAGTGTGTTACACAACTAGGGTGCTGTCCTCGCCTGTTGGTATCCCGTTAGCACATTCCCGTGGTATAATTTCCAAGCTGCACGCTGGCGAAGCTGCAGGCAAAAGCTAGTACAACATCATTTACAAAATATGCTGAATTACGTTTAAATATTGACGAGTTAACATGAAACTAGCTTCCAATGTTATCATTTCACCCAATCATGTAGAGAACGGTCAAAATAAAGTGCATTGTTACTAAAAACATCTCAGTGTCGGTCCGCAGGTGTCACTTTATTTACAAAATTCGTTCAAATTGTGACATTATCCGTTATTCGCGGAATTCGGATATAAGGACCAGTTTATAAAGTAGCCAACAATTGTACATTTTCTTATTCAAAATTAAAGAAACGGATAGAGTTTTCGGTACCATAAAACTTGGTTTCCTTCAAAATGCAGACCAAACGTATGTTGGCGCTGTAAAATAATTGCTTTACTTTATTTTTGTATTTTTTTTATTCAACGAAGACAATAACAATTAGTTAGGATGCCTAGTAGTATACTAGGTATGCTAAGATACTGAGATAGTCCGCAGGCTCGCAATAAACTCAAGATTCCGGTTCAACAAACCAGTTTACAACAGATAGTTTTCCTTGTTATAGCTATAACTGCCGACTGCGAATGCAACATGTAATTGTCGTGCACTCTTCACTATGATGGCGCAAAACAACATTTTTGAGAAAACTTAATAGATATGAAATACCTTTGAACTCCTGTTTCGAATACGTAACTCCTTCGGAGACTTGACACGATGACGATGACACCTTTGTCTCAGATTTGCTTAGAATTTAAAGAAAAAACACAAATCTCACTCAGATAGACATCAGATTCCGGGATGACCGGATTGATTCTGTAAACTGTTGCGTTGCGTTTATGGCAAAGGGCAATACAAATAATTAGTTCGGGTGTAACTTCCTCAGTATTACATTTTATATAGCCCTCGGCAATACGGTTGAGTAGCCCCTGAAGCCTGCAGGCACCTGCAGCGTGACGTTACGGCACGTTATACGTTCGTCACAGCCACGCCACTGCAATTAGCTGCTAGGCATCACATAACACCATGTTTTTCACTGCTGTACACTAACTAATGTTTTCAATTGTGCTAATGAAGTGCGAAGAACTTTTTCTTTTGAATTCGATGTAGGTAGGTACTTGTAGATACATTGTTTATAATAGACTTCTAAAGGTCAGACTGCATTCGATTCGCGTTAGGAACGCTTTTATCGTAGTTTGTACATATGGACCAGCTAAACGGTCCTTAGGTACAAAATATCTCGCAGGCCAGCAAGTTATTAATAATCTGTGACCTAACTTCCTCAATACCTATTAAAATGTATACTATAATTAACCTTCCGTAATTACAGACATAATTAAAAACCCATTGTGTCTCGCGTAGATCAACGTTCTTCTTATTATATGAAGGGTTAATTTAAACGTCACACATAATTACATTAACATTCTTTTTTTGTCTAGACTCCAAAATACTTTTCAAAAAACGGTCCCCAAATCTATGCCAACCAGAAGTAAAGGTCAGCAGCGGTTGACCGGATCGGTTGAGCAACCGGCCTTGGGTTTACCAGTTGTCAACCACTTTCCACTTTTCGTAGTCCATTGCTACCTGATAAGGGCTTTTGGTTCAATTGCTCAAATAATATACCGGTACATAGGTAATTAAAACTACGCTTCGATGTCGCAATAGTGGAAAAAGAATGTGGATATTTCGTAAAAGCCCTTGATATCACAATCGGATATGTAGGTAGGTACTAAGGTAACTTTTCATACAAAAAAAGTGGTGGTTATAGCATTGATGTATAAAAAAGGAAGATTAGGTTACGCGTTCCTCGACGTGGACCGCCATCGATTTAGAATACCCTAGATACACTATCACCTACAAATCAAAGTCGCAAAAGTGTCCCATCGCTAAGTTACAAGTGTGTGCGTCTACTAAGGCAAATCTAAAACACATAATGTACTTAACAACATTTCAATTTTCCTTACATACAACCTTATGTGAATGGAATTAAGGTGTAGTTTCGAGTGCGCGCGATGGGCGGTTATGACATTTCAAAATTAGACCATCGCGCAAGTCGTAAAATTTTATTGCTCTCAGCTGTAGGTAAGATAATTTTAAACGATACTATTCCTTAAGCAAATGCTTATTAAGTCAAATTCAGTTTACGCCGCGTGACAATGAATCGTGAATCGTAAAAAAATTTTGCTTTGGAACAGAAGGATAATGGAGTGGTCTTGAAATTTTACTCAGTACTATGTGCTTAAATAAAACAGGTTGAGGTGGTTAAAATTAACTTATTTTTATTTTATTTATTAAAACAATTTAAAAAGATTGATAGATAATGGTGCCGATTCTCTTGTCACAAAATTCTCTAAACTAAGACTAAAAATCACCAAAATTTAGTTTATTCCTGTCAAACGACCATTTCCTATTCTGAAATTGACGAAAGTGACACAACTTAACTATAATTTAGTTTGACAGCTCTAAGATGGTACTGAGTTTTAAAATTTAGTGAAAATGGCAATTTAACTATTCTGAATTTGACGTTTTTAAACTAAAATTTAGATTTTCTAACTAAATCTGATATATTTATAATCGCGATTAAAAAGGTGTGGAATAAAATTAGTTTTCATGAACTAAAATTCACACCAATCACCGACTCTCACGACTTCTGGTGCAAAACCAGTACCTACTGTATATAAGGTGTATCTATTCATACACGAAATATTTTAAGAGAAACATCTTTAAGTCGTAAAAAAGCCACAGCAGCGAAATTTTTTATTTTTTATATCTAAGTGTTTTATATTTCTACATAATTATTATAATTTTAAAATTGCTTGAGACATTTTGCGAAAAAATCCTTTATTTAAGTAAATAAAGGATTTTTAACACTTAGTTTTTAAAACACTTAGATATAAAAAATAAAAAATATAATAAATATAAATATAATAAAAATATAATATCTATGAATGACCCGCCTCGACGCGGTGACGCCGAACGGTGCGGTGGGGTGGCGGCACGAGCGCGGTGAATTTTGATAATTAATCATCATATCAAGTTTTTTTTTTTAATAATATACTCTGAATTAAAAAAAAACATTTCCATGGCTTCTTTACCACCTATAGGTGTATCACTTAAAATATTTCGTGTTTATCCCAATTTTTTTTTTTCTTCTCTTTTGCTTATATCTCCAAAATGGTGCGTCCTATCGCAAAAATAATGAAAATTTCGACCCTCTTTAGTAAACCCTTAAACCATTATTACTCTACATGTAGGTAATATTTTTTTTTATTTTCCACACAAAAAGGGAAAAATTCCATAAAAAACACGTCGCGGACTCAAAAATCATAGGCAAAAGTACATTTGTACGTTGCGAAGCCATAAAAAAAAAAAAATACCACGTGGAGTCACGATTGTCAAATTCGATTTAGTTGTGTCAAACTTATTTTTAAATTTAGAGAATTTTGTTTGCAGAATAGCTTTAAGATTCTCATAGCCAAAAGTAAGGAATTTTAGTGATAGTTTAGTTAGTTTAGTTCGGTGTACAAGAGAATCGGCACCATTAACTCAGCACATTTACTCAGTAGTCACAATATCTTATGTAAAAACTTACTGCAATACATGGAATAACCGCTTTCTATACTTTCCGAAAGCCTTTCTTCGTATAATACATGTCATTTTCTGAGAAGTGACAAGAGCGAACCACACAATAATTATATTTTATAGAATCATTTGGCTTAAAAAAATCTTCACTCCTCTCATTAGCTATAATTTTTCGCCATTTTTCCCTTTCAATTAATAATAACTATAATATAAAAAACATCAATCACCATTCAAATAAATTTTGCTCATCTCCGGACGGGCTATAGTTATTCTATGTTAATTCCATATTATTGACATACCGCAGAAAGAAAAAAAACAATAAGCGACTCTATTCATTTAATATTTGACTATGTTCCACTTTATACATCTTCCATCTCCTTTTCACTTAATACAAGTGCTGCGCGAGGGAAAAAGCCAACTGCGTAGCGTCAAATGAAGAGACGTATTGAAATAAATTTAAAAAAAATATGTTTTTAATGAGTTTGAAGGCGTATTTTGCCACAAATTCACTACATTATAAAACTATTATCTAGTACTTACCGAAAATACGATATGCCATTCCTTTTCAACGTGGTTAAAGTATTATTTTTGCACTTTTTTACGGACCACTTTGGCGTGTTCACCCGACAACGAAGCGCGCGTTACTGAGAGCGCAACTGTGCTTAGAAGTAATTTAAGCACAGTTTTATCGAGACACATTTCAAGCGTTGACGGTGTATCTAGGGTATTCTAAATCGATGTGGACCGCATAAACTTTGCCTACCGGCACATTTGACCTTAGTCACAATCGAACCGCCGCGCCGTTTGTGTAGCACGTTAGGTAAAATTACCGTAATCATCGAAATAACCAGCAACAATGCCTTCCTGCGTTTGCAAAATGTGCACAAATAATAACTTTCCACTTGTAACTACACCAAAACTTATTTTCTTAAATTCTAGGTCGCCATTTGTTTCTGAGTTGTTATGAGTACGTAACAGTGACAATTATTGCTATCTCATTCCCGCTACAGCCCGCTTCATATCTCTCTATTTCGGTTGTTGATGCATGACTAACGACATCGGGAAATGTAGTTGTGTGGGTGTGTTTACATGTAATTGTTTCTAGTCCAATAATGTTTACGTGACATTAGAGCGGTGCCTTATCTTCCTTTAGGGTTCCGTAGTCAACAAGAAATCCTTATAGTTTCACCATGTCCGTCTGTCTGTCTGTCTGTTCGCGGCTTAGCTCAGAGACTAGAAAGCTGTAATTTGGTATGGGTGTACATATTAATTACGCCGACATAGTGGTTACTAAGTGTACCCTCCCCTACACGTAAACTGGGTGATGATATTTGTTGGGGGTTTATAAAAACCATTTTTCGATTGAGGGATCCCTTATATTAAGATCGTCGTTCCCGCCGCCTTTTTTTTTTTTTTGGGTGTGAAATTATCAATTAACTGCTACCGCTCTGGGTGGAGCGGGAGGGCGTGTCAGACTTTTACTGACTAAAACCCACCCGTGTTCCTTCAGTTGCCTGTGTGCCAGGGCCACGGTATCCCTTTCCGACAAACCCGCAACCCTGGCAGGCACTGGTCCTAGCGGACCCCGTCAGTGCGTGCTGACATCTCTTTGAGGCGCGCGTGGAACACAACGCGCCATCGACCCGGGCCTGTTCCGCCCAGGGCGTCTCCTGCGGCGACTAGGGGCGTGAGGGCGCACAGACTGCCGCTCCCTCACGCGTTCCGCCTCCTCTTTCGCGTGCATTGCTGCTTCGCAGAAGGAGGTGACTGCTTCCCATGCACTCTCGCTCCGAATCATGGCCTGGACCAGGGCCGGACGCGAGAGATCGCCGCCGCCGCCAATCGCCTCCGTGAGGACACGGCGGTGCTCTGCCCAAGTCGGGCAGACCTCCACCGTATGCTCCACCGTATCCTCCGGGCGATCCACAAAGTGGTAGCACCCAGGCGTTTCCTCCCGCCTAATCCGAAACAGGAACCTCCCGAAACAACGTCCAGTGAGGACCTGTGTCAGGCGAAAGGTGAGGACGCCGTGGCGCCTCTCTAGCCACTCCTCAAAGAGGGGACTTATCGCCCCCCTGATAGCTAAATGGTTGATTTGGCTATGTGAAAAAAATTCACAGCAGTAGTATATACAACGAAGCTAAAAGGAAAACTATCACAGCCAAGTAGGCTTTATAAGTTTCCGAGTAATACATTCTGTATGGGAGGACATGTTTTTCAACTACAACGTTAAGTTTTTTCTCGGGATAAATTCATCCCAACTACGGAACCCTTCATTGTGCGTGGTCCGTCACGCACTTGGCTGGTTTTTTATACATTAAATGGTCTGTAGATTTGATTTCACCGTTCCCGACCAGAAACAGATATTTATTTAATGAAGCTTAATAACTGTTACAGGTTTATTCTAATTTGACTAAATTCGTTCACTTATCATCAAAACAAAAGAACAAATTCATATCTTGTTACGAAATAGAAACGAGTCTGTTTTCACCTATATTAGTGTAGTGTATGAACAATATACCGTGATTAGCAACCTCTCTCACAACAAAGAAGTTCGTTCAGCGTGTCACTAACACGTGTGTAGCGTGAAATAGCCAAGAACGTCTTACAAGACGTTTTTGGCTATTTCACGCTACAGCGATTCTATTTCTTGGATTTCCAATTGCCATGTGTCCAATTTAGAAGTTCCATGCCAAAACCCTGGTTCTGGCTTGGATTTGACGTCAACGTAAGCTTAGATGGTTTTTGTTTACCTTTTTGCTATAGGTACCTCGTTTGTTCTTCTACCTACTCTTTGTGGAATAAATTCTAGCATTTTTCACCACCCTGTTGACATTTTCAATGCATTTTATCGGATTTTTTAATCCGTCTAGGATTTATGGAAATGTCCTTAGAGACCCCTCGGTCTAAGGACATTTCTCGAACTTCGACTTCTATGTCATGTGCATTCTAAGAGAGGATCCCTACTGAGCACAGTTTTTGGAACTGTTGAAGGTAATTGAATAGTGGAATGTTTAGAAAGCAACATTTTCCTGTGTAAAAAAGTGTGTTTACATCCGCACCCTGCAACAGGTGACTCTTATCAAAGGGCACCCATATTTACAAAGCAGTGGCCACCGACAATAAAACAAGCACAATCATAACAATTGCAGGCAAACACGCGGCTCGTTGTAGTAAACATCCGTACTATTATGTTTGGTAAACAATATTCGACGACAGGTGGGTTAATATTGTGGATTTACGCCAAATATGGAGTTTGTCTCAATATTCTGCGAACGTTGTTTTGGGATTCGGAATTCACATGAGAAAAATAATAGAAATCCCCATACTATTTTTGGAGAAACTTTCGCTTTTTTCTCAAGAAACAATTGATCAGCTGCCCGACCTTACAATATCAAAAATGGAGTCATTTCTTAGCGGCCATTGCCCAACACGTCATTGCTATATAGCAATGACGTGTTGGGCAATGGCCGCTCATGGATATCCATGACGGTGCGAATTTAACACAATTACATGGACACAATCAATCTTTTAGGAACAGGTTGTTTTTTGAAGAACAATGTGTGATGAAACTCTTCAAATGAACAGTCATACATTTGCAGAAAGAGGAGCTCGTGGCTAAGTAATAACAGCCGCACGGGTCGATCCATCAGGTTAAGCTACGGTTGCCATGGTTGGTCCGTG
Organism: Dryobota labecula; assembly: GCA_947523025.1. NCBI lineage: Eukaryota > Metazoa > Arthropoda > Insecta > Lepidoptera > Noctuidae > Dryobota > Dryobota labecula. The sequence goes on from OX383301.1 coordinate 1,043,582, forward strand.
GACGGGTGACCATCTTAACATACCGAGAACCCTCCGTGCCTCGGAAAGTACGTTAAGACGTTGGTCCCGGCTGTCATTCGTGTATTCGTTGCGAGTCGTCAGAAGCCTGAAAGTCTTACAACCAGTCTTACCAAGGGGTATCGTATTACCCAGTAACTGGGTTGTGCAGGTCAGATAGGCAGTAACTCCAAGTAAAATACTGGTATTCACCAGCATCTAGTTAGACTGCAAGGAGACCCCAACATCGTTGGGAAAAGGCTACGCAGATTGATGGACATTTGCAGAAAATCCTGGTACATTTCTTCGAAAAAAAAAAAAAAACTCTGGTCCTTCCTAAAAGTGATAAAGCGAATTCCACACAGAAGTGTTGCATATCAAAACAATTAAACGGTTTCGTTTAATAAAACAAACCACGTTGCTAATAACGACACTGTTAACAACAAGTGTAAAGCAATCAAGCGAGTGAATCTGAAGCGTCCCTAATTGTTCGCTTTGATTGGTCCATTGACTATCACACAATTTAGAAAAAGACTGATTGGTTTCCTTTTTTCAAAGAAGTGTCAACAACGATCCCAGCTTAGTAACAAAGGTGGAAGGTACCGGTAGGTCTATCTCTTAATAAGAAGATAAGAAACGGACTTCAGCAGCACCAAAGAAGGATGGCCTCTACCCAAGGGTTTAGACCTAGTAGAGAGCTATCTTTTACTTAATTATTCATTAATTTCTAGATACGTTTCTGCTAATAAATATGTTTTTGAAAACTTCGAGGTATCTGATTGCTCAGGTATATCATTCAGATTTCTTCGGACACTAAAGACTGAAAACGATTTTCTTCATACAATAAACATTATTTCTGTGAGTACATATTACCTATTTAGCTCAGCTGCAATACATTGCGTTTTTCCACTTGAACCAGGCAGTTTTACGTGTGCGCCGTGCGCGGATACCTAACAGAACTGTTTACAGGTGCTCGTTATCAGAGCATGAAACGTGTCGGTATCTACTGGATAGCTTGAGCTACTTAGCACATCAGCTGAGGCTGGTAGTTATAGAGATGTGATATAGTAAGTCACTTATCTCTCCAAAAAATACTTCTACCTTTCTAAAAGACAAACGTGTTTGTATAACTTCTGTTTGGCAGTATCATTACTCTGCTGTTGTTTCCTCAATCGTTTCTGAAGCTTTGCATTTGCAACCCATAATCAGAAATCTAGGCCATTGCCTACGCATTATAAAAAATGTCTAAGGCCGAGATCTACAGCTGTGTGTCAGTGACAGGAATGACGCTTAGTCACGGCTAGGGTTAGGTACCAGGCCTACAAATTAAAAAACCAGCCTGCCAAGTCTAAAAATCCTGATTTTGAAAAAAATAAAACCGGTTTTGTATAAAATAAAAATTAAATTATTTAATAATATTTTTATTCATATTATTTATTCTTATATTTTTGGTTGCTAGCAACCGCTTTCAAAAAGTTGGCTTTTCCAGCTATTTCATTGTGAAATTGTTCGCACGTCACGTGTTTATAGTTGTATTGCGTAAGCAATATGGCTCTTACTGACTCCACTGAAAGTCTATTTCTTTCTTTGGTCAACTGTGCAGTCATAAGAGAAAAGACTCGCTCCACATTTGCGTTGTGTGGCAAAATGCTAAAGAAATACTGACAAATCTTCAAAAATTCTGCAACTCTCGAACTGTCGTTAATTGTATTAAAGAAAATACACCATTGCTTTTCAGTAAGCTCTTCATAAAAATCGCTCTGCTTTTGGTTCAGAAAATTCTTCAGTAGACAGAACTCTTCAAATAGTTTGGCGTCATCTATACAAATTCCTTTGTCCCTCAAAAACACTAGAGCGTCTGTGATTTTTTCAAATTCTAGATTATTTTTTAAACTTATCCATGCAAAGCATTTGAAGGATTGTAAGGGTGTTATCCAAAGGGATATATAGTTGTCCAGTGCTGCGCCCGTCGCTCGAGCGGGAGCACGCACGTGTATGTAAAAAATCCGGTCTAACGTATAATTCGGGCGGAGTCCGGTCTAACACCTAAAAAACTGGTCAAGACCGGCTTTATCCGGTCAGATGGTAACCCTAGTCACAGCACCTACGTGCTAAAATCAAAAGTAATTTATACCAATTCGGCTGAGAATCAGCACTTTTTGAACATCAAAATTATATAAGAGAGTTCTCCAAAACCCCTGCCCTTCACCACTTTCCACTGCTTTAGCTGGGAAGAAGAAGAGGAGCAACAAACTTCCCAACAACTAAGTAACGTCTATAATTTTCGGCTTGAGCCTTCGTATAAGTCTAGTCTATCGCGGTTTCGCCTCGCTGTATCAGTGTACCGCTTGTAAATAGATTTCATCTAGTTTCTAGAGGACTTAAATGGCACAGAGGCGGCACATTCACCTTTCGTTCGAAAGGCCACGATGTCCGTTTCCGTATCAGTACAAACTAATTCCTATTTTGGACTTGTGACTTTTTTCCACAAATTCAGTGTTTGCCATTTTTTACTGCCGCACTAGGAGTCACAAGTAGTTAAAGCTGTCTGAATTATATTATGATGTGAGCGGAAAAAAAAGGTTTTGCTGTGACATTTTGGTGACACCTTTCACACCTTTTACCCAAATTACATCAATTTTCTAGTCTAGCACTTACAATAATAGTCATAATAACTGGTAGTTACAAAGTTGATGTTTATTTAAATTCAGCGCGCGAACTGCTCGCCCCGTCGCGTCGTCGTGCGCCCGCGCATCCTTGACACTGCACGATCCATAGAAACACGAACACTACAGCAATTTGATGATTAATCATTATATTAGAACACCTGTTTTAAATTAAACTGATATTTATTTTCTATACGAGTACAAAATAATGTTTAAGATACGAGGAGTCGAGACAGAACAAAATTTAAAAAAGTTTCTTCTTTTTTGGTAGATCTAGTGCATCCTGGACTTTGGTAGTTTCTAGTATTGAATGGTTATGTAGTTGCACAACTTGATTGATAAACGCCAATCTACGACAAGTTTAGGTGTGTTTCGCTTGGTTACCACGGCACATGGGGCTTGGTAAAAATATTATGTTTCAATTTCAAGGTGGTTATGTATGTTATAAGTACCGCATACCTACCGTGGATCACCTTGAGGTTGAGCGTAGATGCGCAGGCGCTCACGGTACTTTGAATTTACTATGGTTTGGTATTGGATTGTTTTGGATTTGGTTTTTTCTTGTAGGTGTCAAGTCCAGTTTCATTCAAAGATCATTCCCTGGATATGTTTAATCATCATAATCGCCAGCCTAGCTTATAGCAGTTCACTGCTGGATATAGGACTCTCCAATCGCAGCTTGCCATTAAAGAACCTAGTTTTAAAAGAAACAGATAGATACCTAAAGGCTCGCGCAGACTGGCGCGATATCACTGGCGCGACAGGCAGCGCGACCCTTGTCTGGGAGCCTTAAATCTTACATTGTTGGTGGATGCAACCACAGCAATTTTTTCGGAACCCCGTTGTTTACAAACATACAGAAACGCAGTCATTGTTGCACATAAGTTGGTAACAAACCACGTGTTCAACAATACTAAGAAGGTACCTACATAATTCTCACTGCAACTACAGCTGCACATGTCGTGTCAGGACTTACATTCTAGAATACTTATCTACCTGCCTACGTTTCTTACTAGGTACTTACTACATTTGAAAAAACGTTTTTTACAGTCCGTTCAACCAATTTTGACTTCGATTCCTTTGGTATAACGATGGCATTAAAAGTCATAAAGTGGTTACAATACCAACTGTTTACTGCAGCTGCCATTTGTCATGCCACCAACACAATAGAAGTCAAAATCGGTTGAACGGACTGTAAAAAAGGTTTACTTATGAACCACAATACAAAAAACAAAAAATAATAACAACAAACATTTACAATACATTACAATACATACACAACAACAATACATTTACATTTTATTTACAATAAACTTCCTAATTCCCTTAAGGAAATGAATATTAATTCATTTTTGAGAGAGGGTTAAAAAAATTGCTAGTTATTAAGGGATACTATAATGTTACGGAGTATTTGAATGAAAAATTTTGAATTTGTATAATTTAATAATGTATTTAGTTTTATTAATTATATTGTTTTAATTAATTTTTATTTTTACTGAGCACATTTTGTACTGACTGTAACTATGTATTTGAATTGATTGAATGTTGGCTATAATTTCCTAATTTATAATAATTCCAATTAAATACTATACTATTTTGTACGCCGAAAGGCAAAACATGTTGAACCACCTATTTAAACTTGTTTCCATCCATATGTGCATATCTATGTATCATGACACACATGTTTATACAAATAAATGCATCTTTATCTTTCTTTTTATCTTTTATATGTCTAATCTTATTACAAATGGAGAAGTAAGAAGTTCAACAGTACTCTAAATTTTGTTGGCACGTGTACTCAGAGTTTTCTTTATATCTACCTACTGGATTAAAGCTATTGGAAGTATAAAATAGAACAATGTGTTTAATGAGTACATTCCTAATTAATTGATTCTCATCTACTTGCCTTAATTCGGTTTCCAAAATCCCCGAACTTATCAGCAGCAAACACACGCTTAACTAATTAAGCATATTTTTGTTATTTGTAAATTGTAAATAGGTATCGAGTAAAAAAATATTTGATTATAGTCTGAAAACGATAAAATAAACACATTTTAATTCTAGCAGGATAAGACGTCAAAAATTACAGTACTTATTGAATGTAATGTACGTAAATAACAATAACATTATAAATAATTTAGGTACCAAGTTAAACCACCAAGCTTGTTTGCGATCGATTTCCAGTCTAGATGCAACGGAGTAATTATATTTTAGACTTTATAAGTAACCGCTACAGAATTAATTAACTCTCACTTCATAGCTATACAGTCAACTGAAGGGAACTGGTGTTGAGATTTACCTATTCTGATTGGCTAGTAGGTACCCTCCTAGTACCTACATTTTATGCAAATCATATTGCTCTCGTATCGCCCTACCCAGCCTGTAGTGCTTTTTGCTAGAAAGTTAGAAGCACTGTAGATGACCTAGCGCTGATATGACCTTGTGTAAGTTATTAGAATTAGAATAATCCCTGGGCTCCGGCCCACACGTTGGGGCCTTTCTATCGGATATCTTATGGCTGTTCCAAGCCAGTTTATTTGCAAGTACAGTCGCACCGGGAACAGTCGCGACGCGCATCGAAACAATTGCATGTATCCGGGAGGGCGGGGTCACAGTGCGAGCGGTATGTAGATTGGTCATATTCTTAGCCGAGTGCACCAAATAACTACCGAGTCAAATTAAATTAGTCAACGAAACTCTGCAGTGATGTGATAGAGATAATGTGATGAGTACCAATATCTAATGACGGTAAAACAAACAAAAAAAAGATTTTCTAAACTCATAATTTGACCCGTAGTCAGCTGTAGATACCTACATGAAATTAAGAGTTTAGGTTTTTTTTTTTTGTTTCGTTGTCCCATTACGTAGCGATACCCATCACGTCTGCGGAGTATCGCTAGCTCATTTAATTTGAACCTGGGGCATTACTCCCGAAAAAGATTCAAGTTTGATTTTGTTTCCGATTCGAACTCGTTTCTGATTCGAACTCGATTTAAAACCTTACTCCCGAACCAATTCGAATCGTAAACCAAGATCGACATAGGTTTGAGTATTATCAGCGTCGTTATGCGTATCCGACGGATTACGTCATCGTCAAGTGCTCTATGTCTTTGGTTAGTAACTATTAGGTAGTTAAATGTTTTCACTTTCCCACGAAAAAAACGATACTCTAGTGCTTTAAATAACACAAAAACATCTCACTCGATCTGAATAAAGTAGTTTCTTTGATATCGTATAATTTGACGTTTAGTTTAGATCCAACCACTCGATATCTATCTGTCAGATGGCCTGCGGAGTACGAACTTTTCGATCCTAACGAATCTTTCGTTCGAAGTAAGTTTCGCTTCGAACCACCGCACGATCGTGCGCTAGTTTTGGATTCAAGAGTATGGATCGGCATTTAATTCGAATCCAATTCGACTGATTCAGAACTCGATGCTGTTGGGAGTTAAGCCCTGTATCAGTAATATGTCAGTGGTAGACCTGGACAGAGATAGTAAACAATGAAACTTCATCTTCAGAGGAAGGTTGAGGTTGGGTGTTTTAATTGAGTTTTATAAATATTTCTCTGTATCTAATAAACCTTGGAAATGGCAAACAATACCTAACATTGCATTTAATTTCGTCAAAAATGAAAAATCTGTATAATTTTAATAATAATGCTGTACCTATGCTACTAATTTAATGTTTTACTGAAAAATTATTGATTTGCGGTGCCATGGTGAATGGAAAAACTTGATATCCCACCCTTAAAAAGCACCCTTTTGAAACAAAAGGTCGCTGTAAGCGCGGCTGCGCACCTGAATGCAGTCCACTGATTGTTCTAACTCCGCCGAGACATGATAGCATCGCACAATTTAACCACACAGCTAACACAGCTGGTACTATAATAGTTACATTGTATAATACTTCTACCGCGTATTGATTACCTTCAGATAGACTCTTATTTGAAGCTACAGTCAAAGGCCCTGTCAGTATTTTTATTTGATATGTTTTGGATATGTTTAAGTATGGGTACTTAAAGATATATACTTATTTCAATGTTTATTTTATTACATTTCAAAACATCAAATGAATATTAATACATTATAATGTTCCCAAAATTGCCAAGCACGAAGCAAACAAATAGATATCATTCTTCCTCCAAGTGCTACCAAATTAAATTCTAAGTTGGTACTTAAAATCTTAAGCCATAATTAATCAGGAATGGAATGAATCTTTAAAATTGACTACTGCGCTGCGTGTCGCGGGTTAGATTCCCGCACGGAACAAATATTTGTATGATCTACAAGTAGTTGTTCCGGGTCTGGCTGTTTGTGTATGTGAGTTTAAATGTTTGTAAACGCACCCACGATACAGGAGAATTCCTAGCGTGGGGCAAAGTTTAAAAAAAAAAAATAAAAAAAATATGCATAATTTGTAAAAATTCGCGATAAAAAATCCCGCAAACAGTGAACGTTTAGTTTTACATGTGACATTTCTAGAGACCTCACTCTACACTAGCGCCTCTAGCGGCGAATTCAAGCGCGATAGTCCTCATTAAATTGTTACAATGAAGTTGCCATAATTATTATATTAATTCTACGCTATCTGCAGAATTTAAGATAATCATGAACTTTTTATAGCATGCCGTCCTATTTACACAATAAATCACAACGATTAAAAAAGAGTATCAAGCTATTATATCATTGCCTTTACACGCCGATGCTGATGCTAAAATATCCGATTCTGTAGGTTATTCCACTAAATCATCATCATTTTAAAGCACTGTGATTTTATTCAATTCAACTAAACAAAAGGTAAACAATATTTCTAAAAGAATTAATCACAAAGTAACCATAAAGTAATTTCAAAGTAGATCTCAAAAAAAACTAATGGACTTATTTATAAACGTTGCTTTAAGTTAACCGTACATTTATGACGTACTAGCTTCTGCCCGCGACTTCGTCCGCGTTAAATTTCTTGTTCCCCCGACCCACCCCGTCGCAACACATTGCCTGCCCGTGCTTTTACTTCATTTCCGCATAAACTTTCATTAATAAAAAAATGTGTTCTAGTTAATAGGAATGTAATTCTTCCTCAAGAATTGGGCTGTAAAATGCAAAAAGATTTTTTTAAATCCAACTCGCAGTTCCAGAGATTAGCGCGTTCAAAAACAAAAAACCAGCCAAGTGCGAGTCGGACTCGCGCACGAAGGGTTCCGTACCATCCATACAAATCCTTACTAATATTATAAATGTGAAAGTAACTCTGTCTGTCTGTCTATCTGTCTGTCTCTCTGTCTGCATGTTACGTTTTCACGCCTAAACCGCTGAACCGATCGTCATGAAATTTGGCAGAGATATAGCCTGGGATATGGAGAAGGACATAGGCTACTTTTATACGCGATAACCGACATCCACGCGGGCGGAGCCGCGGGCAAAAGCTATCCATACTAATATTATAAATGTGAAAGTAGCTCTGTCTGTCTGTGTGTATGTTACGTTTTCACGCCTAAACCGCTGAACCGATCGACATGTTTGGCAGGAATATAGCCTGGGATATAGAGAAGGACATAGGCTACTTTTTTTACGCGATAACCGACATCCACGCGGGCGGAGCAAAAAAAAACAGCAAAAAAACCATGTCCGTTGTATGGGAGCCCCCTTAAATAATTTTTTTTTCTGTGTTTTAGTATTTGTTGTTATAGCGGCAACAGAAATACATCATCTGTGAAAATTTCAATTGTCTAACTATCACGGTTCATGAGATACAGCCTGGTGATAGACGGACAGACAGACAGACGGACAGCGGAGTTTTAGTAATAGGGTCCCATTTTACCCTTTTGGTACGGAACCCTAAAAACTAACTCTTCAGCTTTAGAATAGACTACCTCGCAGAGTTGATCATTATTTTGCTGCGGAGTTATTATAAAACAGTTATATCTCCTAAGATATTCATTGAAATTAAATGATGTAAGGGCAACTTTGTTCAAAATTAAATACTTGTGATGAATAACGTATTTATTTGGATAAGGATTAATACCATGTTTATGAAAACTCCTTCGCAAATAATGCATTAATTTCGAACAAATTTGATTACCATAAAAAAGGTTATAGTGAGTCAATCTTAAAAGATAGACATATGCTGTCGCAGACTTTTTTTTAGAACATTTAAATAGAAACAATTCCATCATACATGATATTTGCGTAACTTAAACCGTTTACGCAACGCACGCAACGGAAGCTCTCAAAAAGGAATGTTTTTTTCCCGTTTTTGCAACATTTTTCATTTATGCTCCGCTCCTATTGGTCGTAGCGTGATGTTATATAGCCTATAATATTCCTCAATAAATGGACTATCCAACACAAAAAGAATTTTTCTATTCCAACCAGTAGTTCCTGAGATTAGCGCGTTCAAACAAACAAACAAACAAACTCTTCAGCTTTATATATTAGTATAGATTATACATCACTTTATATTTTATAGTAAAGTTTAGACTGTAATACGACATGACAGAAATATTTGACACTCGGGCATTTAGCTGAATTTGTTTTATTATAAAAATTATCAATGAGTCCTTACCTCCGTAAGAAATAAACACTTCGTGATTCTTTTAATATGTTGTTTGTATTTAATTTTTTAACTGATGGGGATTTGTGAACTTTTTGTACACAAATCCCCAATAACGTCTCATAGCGCTCAGAATGGGATTTGTAAACAAAAAGTTCACAAATCCCCATTGATGGGGATTATCAGTGGGGATAAGTGGAATAACCCGATTCTGTGGCCAAAGTTAACCTTCTTATTAAACTGTTCTTAAAATTTCGAATAGCACAAAATTGTCTTTTGCTGTGTGTGGCCTGGGTCGGTTTTTTAACAGGCTATATTTGATAGACTGTGGCAGGCTTTTTTTGTTTGTTGATGGAATAACAACTTCTACTTGAATAACATTAAAATAAGGTTATTATTACTTTATTTTATAACTTACCTATCTACACATAGGATGTTTTGTTATTCAAGCGTTTCGCAACAAATCCCAGCAATGCTGTAACTACAATCATAAAAATAACTGAAATTGTTATTTTACATATATTTCACTTTGCTTATCGTCAAAACTCGTAACTGCGCCTGCGCATGGTTCACTAACAATTATTATTTGTATATGTAATTAGATCATGTGGTAAATGAATGTAGGTAGTTCCTTTAATTTTAATAATATCAGCGAAAAACTGCTGTTGATTTACAATTGTTGGTTAATTAATTGAAGACGAAGGCATACAAACAACGGTAATACCTACATGACAAGTTTTCAATATGGAGAACCTAAAAAAAATTTTTTTTTTTTTTATGTATAGGAAATATCACAAGAAGTTGAAGTGTTTACTGATAGGTAGATACCTAAAGTGGTACAAATTACCTGTTCGAATGAGGAAAACCAACCCACCTGTGTGCAGGTTCTAGACCGTAATAGGTAGCTAGGTAAAACCCAGAGCCACTGTCATCTTCAAAGGTAGGTACCTATTTAATATCCCATTTAATCATCTTGATTTCTCTAGCCTGTAAAACCCTGGTCTCCAGTTTCTGAAAACCCGATTTCGTTTCTATTCAGTGATATTTATCTTCAAACAAGATATTTATATAATACTTTTTGTATATAAGCTAACAGTCTTAAAATAATAATAACAATATGTGCATGTACTTAAACCGGCCAAGTGCAAGTCGGACCACGCACAATGAAGGGTTCCGTAGTTGGTATGAATTTATCCCAAGAACAAACTTAACATCGTTGTTGAAAAACATGTTCTTCCATACGGAATGTATGGGAGAACATGTTTTTCAACTGTAAATGTAAATTGGTTGACTATTCGGTAACTGGTGACGTGAACTTCGATATGTATATTACTGTTGTGATTTTTTTTTACATACCCAAGTACAAACATTTAGCAGGCGGGACGGGGGGGGGGACACTTAACTCTAACAAAAATTAGCCCTTTAAAGCCTAATATTTCAGAAACGGATCCCTTAATCGAACAATTGTTTTCACAAACCCGAGTTATTTTTTAAAGACCCATCCAACAATACCCCACAAGAGGGTAGGCGAAAAAAAAACATCCCCACTTTACATGTACAGGACCCTAAATAACTATTTTAATTTTAAACCGTTTAATTTTATTTTTTAACCGCGTCTGTGGTCTAGTGGTAAGACCACCTATCTCAGACCCAGAGGTCCCGAGTTCGATTCCCAGCGGGGGGCAAAATTTTCTGCTCGGTTTGGTTGGCGATAAGGCTTGTTCTAAGTCCTCCTGGCTAGCTACCACCATCTTATCTAAGTCTGTCGCCATAACAACAATGTTAATAGCATTGTTGTGTAGTTAGAGGTAAGTTAGCCAGTTCCTCTGGTTGAGGATTCCGGGTGAAGCTCGCTTCCACCTTCGGCCTTATCTTCACTTACCATTAGGTGACATGAAAGTCAAGAGCTTCACCGTTAAGGATAAAAAAAATTGTCAAAGCTTGGCGATGAAGTATCTACCTAGGCCAAAAAAGCTACGAATCATGTTGACCTAACATTCAAACGAAAAGCCTTAAAAATATTGTACCGAACAAACTGTTGGCATTTGAGACATAATGCCCAGCACTGCAGTATGTCAGTCACAGCTCACAGACAGGCAAGTGTGAATGGACGCTAAACGAATGTGATCTTGGCAAATACGGGCATTGTCCCCTTAAGAGAAGATAGCCTAATAACGTGATCTCTCTCCTAAAGATGTAAGAGAAGGACAGATGAAAACTAAGGAAGTACGTCGTAATATCTATCCGAGTCAAGGCTTGGTTTGCGCAACGTGCGCCGGCGGCGCGGCGCGCGGCGTAGCCCTGCGCCAGTGAAAGCCGATCTTGCACAACTTGTAGATCTTAGAGCAAAGTCTCGAGTAACTTGGGAAATTATATGCACTTTATGCATAGTCACTGCTAATTAAATTGCACAGAGTGGTCTGACTTAACGTTCCTGGTATCAACATACTATTGGCGAGATTGTGCAAGAAAATAGACGCTTAAATCATACGCACAAGAGATAAAAAATATATTTAATTTTATATAATTTAATTTAATATCTATTTAATTTTTATTTAATTAATTTTTCTGATACTATGGGTGTATGTGTAAAAAACTTACCAGAAATAAATGTTTTTTTTTTTTTTTTTTTTTTTATATAGGTAGGGTAATATAATAATGTTTCAAGAAATTATCATAGACTTATTTATTATAACTCATTCGTGCACAGATTTGTATTCACTAGCGTTAAGGATGGAATAGGTAAAAAAAACCGTCCAAGTGTGTGTTGGACCACGCACAATGAAGGGTTCCGTAGTTGGGACGAATTTATTTATTTATTTTATTATTTATGTACACACAGTTAAATACATAGAGATACGATATCATTATAATTTCAGTACAAAGGTACTGCTTATTTATCTCAAGAACATCAAGAACAAAACTTAACATTGTACTTTTATACATGTTCTTACATATTATGTACATTCCAACTTCAAATGTAAGTTGGTTGACTATTCCTCTTTATCTTGTAAAGTCTGTTTTTCTGTGATTGTTGATGCACCAGGAAATGTCTCATACAATATGTAATCGAATTCTTTAAAAGCTAGGCCAGTGGAGGCAATTTGCCTGATGTGCTATTCCATACATAACCCTAGCCCATAAATTTTTTGATTCAATAAAGAAATTACAATACAAATAAAAAACGGTGTTTTCTATTTAATTCAAATCTTACGTAAATTTTGGGACAGCCTTTACTCTAAGCTAAGCCGCGTACAAACAGACAGACGGATATGACAAACTAAAAACGAGACAATCAATATACCCTAACAGTACCTTTACATGTATTTGGAGGGGCTCGTGGCTAAGTAATAACAGCCGCACGCGTCGATCGATCAGGTTATGGTACGCTTGCCGGTTGGCCCGTGGATGGGTGACCATCTTTACATACCAAAACCCCTCCGTGCACCGGAAAGCACGTTATAAGCCGTTGGTCCTGGCTGTCATTCGTGGGTCTTTAACAGTCGTCAGAAGCCCGAAAGTCTGACAACCAGTCTTACCCAGTAACTGGGTTGTGGAGGTCAGATGGGCAGTCTCTCCATGTAAAATACTATTATTCAGCTGGATCCGGTTGACTGGAAGCCGACAGATGATAACCTTTATTTACATGTATGTCTATTTAAATCGAACTATAATAATCAGTAGACATTGTATCTTACAAACATGTGATCAGTTGGTCGCTCCCAGCCCCAGCACCTTACACACAAACCTATAAGTTATTATAAGGTCTTATCACGTGGGTTTCCTCAAGGTTTTCCTCTATCGGTTAATCAGTATCACTCATAAGATAACTGCCGAGATATTTTGTAAAAATCTCACCGTGAAAATTTAGGTGCAGTGAGCTTGAAGTGAACTATCATTACACGTGATGCTAGGAATTGAAGCTATTGACAGCTCACCGCTCAAAGATCGCTTTTAGCGATAAGACCGCCCATTGTGACACCCTATGTGACAGTTCTACATTTATATCTGTAATTTTTATGGTGTACATAGTAAAGAGTATTCTATCTATCTATCTATCTATCTTGTCGCGTACGTCAGCAAGAAATTATACATAAAATACCGTACCGCGATACCGGCCTCTCCACGGTACAGTCGTTGTCGTTGGCGCACCTCAGCAATAACACGTTCTGTATCGACATAGCGACTGTCGCGCACGCGTGGCATTCAGCTGATCGTCGGTAAAAGACTGAGGGCGCTCGCACCTCGCACTGACTCGCACAATTCCATGTTCGTTAGTCGGCCGACGATCGCGGCGCTGACGAGCGAAACCGACGCGCTCGATACGCGGCGCTTAGCAACGTACGCGCCGCTGACGTTAGCGTCGCAGTGCGCTGCTTTATAGATCACAATGTTTATTCGAACGTGCGACCGAGACGTACGCGACCGACATCAGCGCAGCAGGAATGCAGGCCTTGAAACTATTCGGTAGAGTATTAAATAACTTCCGTACGTCGGGCCACAACACAACTCTTTGCAAAATTCTCCTTCAACACTTTCATACATTTTCTATGAATCAACGCACACTACAGACCGCACTTTTTTGTATGAAAATGCGTTGCGCTGCGGCCCAATGCGGCTGTAATGTGTGCTTGGATTTAATTGAATGGGAGCTGCATTTGGGTGGTGAAGGGACGACGCCAAAACAGTCTGAAAAAGTGCGAATGCAAAGGTCTGGGCAACCGGAAATACACACCTATTCTAATAATAATGTTCCTTGATCACTTATTCTAGTTATAATTTTCCTTGGTGCGCCCAAGGAAAATTATAACTAGAATAAGTGTCTTTCTGGTCGTTTAGGCGACGAATGGCGATAAATTATTAGTAACGCAATAAGAATTAGTCATCCAAGTCAAAACATGTTTTTCTCCATATCTTTCACACCAGTGTACTTAAGTATGTCTTTTTGTTTCGTTGAAAAAAAAAAACTAAAACGCGGCTTAATTCCATGACATACCTATTGTTTTTCCAATCATTGTTTTTTCTATAACCAGCTGTATCCACTGTAGGTTTAGCAGTGAAAACAAATACTATTATATACTTAATGTATCTTTTATTATACCTAATGCATGTTTCACTTAAGTCGTTAGTTTATTGTCATTAATAAATATTAAGTAGGATTCATACCCTTACATAGTACCTACGTAGGTACCATACCTTCATTTCTCATGTTGACATCAAGTCTCGATGGGCTATGGGCTTATGGTGAGCATCAATATGACGGAATCAAGTCCCCATTTAAAATGTATCACATTAAAGTGTTTATACTACATATGTAAGAACTATATTTGTACCCTAAACAAGACATGTGTACCTCTGAAGGTAAAGGAAGTATGTATGTCAATACTTCCCTGGTCCCGCCACTTTGACGTCAAAGAGACTTGATACCGTCATCTTGATGCTCACGGCTTATGGCTATGGGTGACCGACTGTGACCTCTGTTATAGGCGTGTCGATTATTTATTGAAGGTTTATGCATTGTGTCAACTTATTTGATTAAACAAATAAGGTGGTGATAACGACGAATATCGAATTTGATAAGACATGGTTTAGCTTGCTAACGATGGGCTCACAAACGAATTAAAATGACAACCCAAATAATTTTATCTATGAAAGAACATCCACGCAGCTATGGAATTAATAAGTACCAACAAAATATTGTTTTTTTTTTTTTAAGACAGTGTAGAATCTGCTCTTTTCCCGCTGGAAACTTAACAAATCCGTTAGACATAAATTTTAAAAAATAAATAAAAATAAATATGGATGGATTGTGTGAGGAATTATATGAACGAGAAGGGAGTGAAAGATAGCGTGACGGTTGACAGGTCAGAATGGAAAAAGAAAACGTGTTGCGCGGACCCCGAGTAACATGGAACAAGGGCAGGAAGATCATGACATATTTTCCTTCCTGCTTTATTCATTGATGCATTAGACATTGCTCTATTTTAGCCACTATTGTATTAAGAATATTAGTATTACCTATATTATCTTACTAGCTTCTGCCCGCGACTTCGTCCGCGTGAAATTTCGGCCCACCCATCGCGTCGCATTCGCATCCCGTCGCTCGCCCGCGCTAAAACTTCGTTAACGCTTAGCGATCTTTCTGACTTCCGTTCTTTTCGCTTGGCTTCTAAGGATCGTAGCGTAGATATGTAGCCTATAGCCTTCCTCGATAAATGAGCTATCCAACACTAAAATATTTTTTCAATTCGAACCAGTAGTTCCTGAGATTGGCGCGTTCAACCAAACAAACAAACTCGTCAGCTTTATCCATACTAATACTATAAATGTGAAAGAAACTCTGTCTGTCTATCTGTATGTCTGTTGTTATGTTACGTTTTAAGAGAGAGTGGTATAAGTAATGAATTTTCTACTTATTTTGTTGCGGAGTTATTTTAAAATTATGATATCTCCTAAGATGTTGATGGAAATCAAGTGATGCCAAGGACAATTTTGTTTACATTTCAATACTTATGATTAATAACATATTTATTTGGATAAGGATTAATATTATGTTGATAAAACTCATTCGCAAATAATGAATTAATCTCGAAAAAAATTGATTACCATAAAAAAGGTTATAGTGAGTCAATCTTAAAAGATAGACATATGCTGTCGCGGACTTTTTTTTAGAAGTTTTAAAGAGGAACAATTCCGTAATACATGATATTTGCGTAACTTAAACCGTTTATGCAGCGCACGCAACGGAAGCTCTCAAAAAGGAATATTTTTTCCCGTTTTTGCAACATTTTTCATTTATGCTTCGCTCCTATTGGTCGTAGTGTGATGTTATATAGCCTATAATATTTCTCAATAAATGGACTATCCAACACAAAAATAATTTTTCAATTCCAACCAGTAGTTCCTGAGATTAGCACGTTCAAACAAACAAACAAACAAGCAAACAAACTCTTCAGCTTTATAATATTAGTATAGATTAGTCTTTATCTTCTCTTCTCATGACATTACTGTGATGTACAGCCGGCGTCAAAAGTCGATTAACACTAAAATTTAGTATTTTTAATCTTTATAATTGGGTTTTTTTTTAATGAAAATCGGAACAGTAGTAAAATTAAAAGAATATTAACTCATAGCTACTATATAAAATGCTAAAATACACTACTTGATATCCATTTTTCATCTTCTCTAATAAACCCTTTCTTCAATTTTGTTAACTTTTCCAACGGACATTTTTTCTTTTCCACCCTAAACATCGAACCTATAACCATTCTGTCAATGCACTCACCTGCCACTAAACTAAACGAGGCGCTGAAAGAGTGGCGAATTGACAATGAGAGGAAAATAATGGGTTTCCTCCATCCACTACATAATGTGTGTTATTTAGTGGCAATCGTGTCATTATGTGAGAATGGACGCGTATTGTAACGACTGTGATGTCAAGCCACACCAACGAACTTCGTGAATGTTTGTGTTTGCTATTGTTGATTTAGTTACATGTAATTACTGTTTTGTGTAGGTGAAATAAAAAGTTAGACGTAATTTCCTTTTATGTACTTACATGAAAAAGAAACGCATTTTCTCGAACCATCATTTGCGGCTTTCAGAGTTTCAGTGAAAACCGGCGGGTAGAAAAGTAATTTTAAAAGAAAACCAGTTAAAACAATCGAATAATAATTATTATTCTATTGTTTTAACTGGTTTTCTTTTAAATTATAATTTGCCATTTCCTTCAAGATGCTTTACCTACTTAAATATAATAATACTTACAAGGTGCCTGAAACAAAATTATAAAGAATTCAGTTCTCATGAAAATCGGTACCAAACGAGGCAAAGTAAATATGTACATATTAGGTATAGAAACATATTTATTTACGTAGTTGTTAACCAAAATTACCTGTTCCTTGACGTAGGTATTATAAATGTTAATAATTTTGGGTGGACGCATAATGAGGCAAAGCTGGAGCTAGATTGATATCGGTTCATTTCAGATAACCCTGGATTATATCCGTACCACCTTTAACAAACTGTTCACAAATCCGATACCGTAAAATGTTGTCAGTTTAAAACAAATAGACTCTATTCTTCCTACAGCTATTTAGTATCGAGGACTATGGGCAAATCAGGTAACCGAAAATGTGTCATTTTCGACTCGGAAGCCCGTCGAATGGTTGTGAGCTATGCCGCTACAACTTACCTATTAGTTCTGTAACTAGTGACTAACATAACTTTTTATGTCTTTCCAGATAGTCGTAGAAGATGGACCACATGGACCACAGCCTACATGCGCATGCCGGGCACGAGATGCACGAGGGGCACGACATGGATAACATGCACGACGACCCGTGCGCGCACGCATCGCACGGACATGCCATGGTGGTGAGTACCTATCTATCTAGTCTTTATCATCAAGACATCAACAAAAACCATCAGAAGTCATTTTACGTTGTAGTATATTTATTTCAATTTTATTTTCAATTATTTATTTTAATTTTATTGTCACCTTAGTTATTTATTCCAATTTTATGTTTCATTTTCATTTAGTTTCAATTATTTATTTCAATTTTATTTTCATTTTTGGTAAATTATTTCAATTTTATTTTCATTTCAAGTTTTTTATTGTATATTGAATGCCTTAATTGATCGCGTCATGACTAACATAGTTTTAAGTAGTTTGTTGTATTACTAATAACAAAATATGGACAACAATTTGTCTGAATTAAATGTTTATTTTTTATTTTTTGTAAATGAAAATGAATGAGATCTAAACTAAATTAACCGAAGAAGATTGTCGAATCTCAAAGAAACACTAAATAGGGGATGTATTTAGGGTTTCTTTGGTGTGCACTGCCGGGACTCGGGCCTCTATTTCTCGGATAAGACTCACGATGTTTGCCTTCGCCGTCTACGGAGCAGTGCTGATGAAAGAGTAAAGTGCACACCTGTGGGTCCGAACAACGAATCGTGAGTCGGGCTTTAGTGGTCATCATCAGTCAGACATCGAATATGTACGGCAGGTCTATACACACTCGTCTGCCCCGTTCGTCTCGTGGTCGAGCGCGATGCTGAGCGTGTGGGCAGGACCCCTACACTCAGCCGTGTCGGGAAAAAGTCATATTGGGTTTTTCCATCAGAAATTTCAGTAGCAATCAGAAGTTTGGAAGTCGGTGGTATGACACTCCCGTGCCCCGGAAAGCACGTAAAGCCGATGATCCTGCGCCTGATCTCTCTCCGATCGTGTCGGATTGCCGTCCCATCGGACTTTGAGAGTAAAGGTACAGAGAGTGCACCTGTGTTTGCGCACACACTTGTGAACTTTAATATCTCCTGCGTACCTGGCTCAACTCCGTTTTGGTTGGCCGCCGTGACCGAAATCGGTCGGGAGGTTATTATTACATCCCCGTCTATACGTTACAACTATCAACTATCACACTATAAACAGTATCATGTCAATAGCTACATTGTCGTTATCAGTTCCTTATCACCAGCGGTTTGTGGCGATCACTTTTTCCCATAGATAATGGAACGGTAGGTACGGGACTTAAGAATGAGTGTGCGATAATAGTGTCAATGGTTTGCGGTGAGCGGAAGTGATGTATGTATGATAATGAGTTAAAATATAGTGCATTGGGGTAATTACGATAGAAATTCTGAGTAAACGACCGCACTTCAGTAAAAAAAACATTTTATTTTTAAATTGTACTGCCTATATTTTTGTAGCTCTTGAAAATTGATGAATAGACTCATGATTAGTGGACATTACATACAAAAATACGCTGTTGTTCCTTTTTTTGCATATTTATTGTCATGTCTCACTTTTTTGGACATTTGGGGGAATTACGAAATATGCCTGGGTAATTCCGAAAAAGTTGAAAAGTAGATCTTATTACTCATAGACTGATGGTTTATATTTATTCTTCATTTGTAATTGCCCCTTACTTGTAATATTGTAAACTTTGTTAATAGTTTTGCTTTTACGGTCATTTCGGATTGATTACTTCGGATTTACCCTGGTAAGAGGAAGTGGTTTCACATTTCAGACAGATACGTATTATTTTAAGTAGTAAAAAAATGCATTTAACTGAGAAATAACTTTATTTTTTTAGAAAAAACCTAAACGTAATAGAAATTAAATGGCAATACTTATCATATCACTTCAGTATTCTTATTTTGAGGAACGTGTATCGTAATAAACCCAGACGGGTATTTCCGAAACAAAAAAAAAACAACACGTGAACTTCGTGTTCCCCTCAATCAATAGTAAAAAACATAACCTATAATCCTAAAAAACAATTATTTTAATAACTTATTTGGGTTCCGAGAAAAGAGTGTTGGGGCTAGTGCGAAGCACCCAAAGAGGCGCGAAAATCACTTTTCTGTCGAGACGGCACGTTGCTCACACCCATAAGCTAGCAGCGACGAACGGCGACTGGAGGATCAAAGCCGATAACAATGGCGTCTAAAGTAATGTTGCCAGTAAGAAAATATCGCGGCGTTTGGTGGTTTTTATAAACTTTCTGAATATACCCAATTTCGCAATGCACCTATACGAATGTAATTAAAAAATTTGCATGCACCTCTATCCGAGTAAATTTCTACTGGGATGCCTCGGATATGACTTTTATGTGCATGTGTTTATAAAAACTGTGTCTTTAATTTTGTAATTGGTTTTAAACGGTCCTAATTAAAGAGATAAACAAATAATTGCACGTGAGTGGCACTATATTCTGGAATTGATAACTTGAATGATTTTTACGAAATTTAAGGTACTGAAAATACCTGAAACATATTCTATCCAAGCTTCTACAAGTTCATAAAAGGTTTACTTTTATTATATTGTAGGTAATCGATCAAAACTCCCACACTATTCGCATTCCTACAAACAGTAGGAAACACATTTGCCGTGACTTTATTTCAAGAATAAAAGTTTAGAAAGGAGAACGTATGTATATGTCCCATCGAGAGTAGAGCAATAACACTACGATGTGAATCAACACTAATAAGTACCAGATAATTTTATTTTCGTCTCATATTTACGACCCACTTTCCCCATCTACGATTTAGAAGGAAAACTCTAACACTTACATTATTCATTCTTATTTTCCTGTTACAAGTGTTACAAAATGATTATAAGTAATTTATGCAGGTATGCATACATTGTAATTTAACGCGAATTTCCTGTCGCTGTATAAGAACATCTGCGAATATGATAAACAGTCACATTCCATCACGACTGGACCGAAACTGAGAAATTCGTGTCTGTGTGTCAGACTGTCAGCGTATTTGTTTGTCGTACGGTGGTGGCGCGCGCTGCTTCCTGCGACATTGTTTCGTTCGGCACCTGATGTTGCCTATCTCCAATTTTTGGCTGTGTCCCAAAAGAGGCACAGCGCACAGGTACCTGCCTGCTTTGATGAGCAATTCTTGGATGAATTAGGAATTTGGTGCACCATAAAATATACATAAACATAACATCTCGCCTGTTTTCGCCGCCTGTTAGCCAGTTTTGGTGCAACATAAGTACAATCTTACAATTTAAGTCGATTTTACAATAGACTACTCATCTTCTCACAAGCGGAAATCCAAGCATATTCAGGAAAGTAGGTAATCAATTTTGCAAGTAGGTACTTAGTATGTACTTTAACTTTACTTATCATCAGGAGAAAAATGTAATGCTATAAATTAAAAAAAATAGGCAGTCATGAGGACTGCCGACAGAAATGAAAACACTAAACTTTGGAATACTGTCTTCTTTTTAGAATTTTTAAATCGCTATGCGCTAGGCGTCGCCACTCTGGCGCACACGTCACGAGCATGTCGCGCATTTCAGTGACGCGAACCATAAGTTTTTCTCGTACCAAAAATCGCTGAACGCGACTAAAGAAGTTTTCACTTCAAAAACCTTCTTTTCTAACAGGAGACCTTTCCACCAAATTATTCACACAATAATGTGCCATCAGTTCTACGATATCCTGCGTATCAGTTTGTCAATAACCTTAGAACGTGGGAATCACGTTTATTTAAATGCTAAATTCGTAAAAGGAAACGTCTGCGTGTCGTTGATTAATGTTACATTGAGTGACTCTCAATAAACTATGGGGAATAAAACGAAAGGATCAGTCTGGAATACTAAAAACCTTCCATTATTTAGAAAAGACAAACGAGTTTAAATGTAAGTCTTCAAAAAGTTAGGGCACGGTGTGTCCAGTATCCAGCCTGGAAATAATGTGTTACTTGAGAGCTATAAACTATGCATATGCGTTCATGTAAAATTCCGTAATCAGGCTGTTCCCACGCAAAGATGAAGAATTCACGATAACTCAAACTGAAATGCATCGTATACTTAGTAAGTAGATGTAGCAAAAACAATTTAGGTCATTTCAGATAGGAAAAACTAAGAAGGTGTTCCTACTCAAACTCCTAGTGATTGCAACATTTGCAACTATTCAAATGTTGCAATCACTAGGAGTTTTTATTCTAACGTTTTTAAACTTCCATCAGCTTCATCCATTAAGCCATCATTTGAAGATCATATCGATCGTATCTACTAATTTATTAATTGACTAATTCTTCTGTTTCTCCATTTCCAGTTCCACTCAGGCGTGTGCCAGGAGATCCTGTTCAGCGGCTGGATGACCACCAACGCGCTGGAGCTGTTCGGTTCAGCAGTCGCCATCTTCTTCGCGGGTGTGCTCTACGAGGGACTGAAGTACTTCCGCGAGGCTCTCCACGCGAGGGCCTCGGCCTCTACCGGTGACTCCAGGGTCAACATCACCAAGAGCGAGTGCGGAGCCAACGGACCATGTGGCGGGACTGCTGTTGTTAAGTAAGGAGGTTTAATCTAATCTCTGACATAGTAGATTAAGGATTTGTGATATCTGGAAAAATATTTGTGTCCGTTGCCATATTCTATTCTACACGTGCACTTTTAAGCTGGCAGATACCGGATATATTTATGCAATGTTCGAACTTGCATATCGACAGTCTCGTGTAGGCAAAAAAGAATTGAAGGCAAGTTTTCACCTTGTAGTATCTACTTGTAACTGTAGAATGTTAGGTATATTTCGACGGCACAGTTGATGCAGTGGTTAAGCGATTGACTGCTGCGCTGCGTGTCGCGAGTTCGATTCCCGGACGGAACAAATATTTGTATGACCTACAAGTAGTTGTTCTGGGTCTGGCTGTTTGTGTATGTGAGTTTAAATGTTTGTAAACGCACCCGCAGTACAGGAGAAATTCCTAGAGAGGGGCAACGTTTAAAAAAAATAAAAAAATATTATACACTAAGTAAATAAATACGTTATCATCGGTGAAGTGAGAGTAAGTTGAAGGGCCTTGGACCCGCGGCGAGACGTGTTAATTACACTTGATTTGTGTCTTGCATGTCCCAATGAATTTTATTAACAGGTTTTCTCGATGTGTCCTAGTTTTAACAGATCATTAAACCAGACTGATCATACATATTAATTATGTCAACAAATCTGTGACATCTTTAATCGGCAGAGGTCTTCGTCAGCAACTCTGCCAACATAGGACGCAATTTAGCGTAAAACCATGACAAAATCAACTGTTATAGCTGATAATCAAGATTTATCCATTATTTTATTGCACTTGAAATATTCTAGTTACCTACACAGAACTGACTCAAACTTTTTAACTTGCAGATACACGATGCTATCGTCAGGCCACGTGATACAAACAGTGCTGCACTTTCTCCAGTCAACAGCCTCCTACACCCTCATGCTGGTGTTCATGACCTACAATGTGTGGCTCTGTCTAGCGCTGGTCTTGGGCCTGGCTGTCGGTTACTTCTTTTTCGGGTGGCGCAAGAACACCGTGGTCGACGTTAATGAGCACTGTCAATGATGCACAGCACCCAGGACTGGCTTCAGACCTTCAGCTTACATTAACAGGTTTTTTGAACGCGACTTTCGGTTCGCCCTCCATCGCGCGACTAGTTTCGTTTGTATAGTGTCAGTGAAACGAAGCGTCGCGCGACTCAGTCGCAAACGTATGGCCGGTCTTAGTATTGGTCTGGGCTTACTCTATACAAGTACATATTTCTTCAAAAGTTAAGTTCAGATCTTGGTACCACTCACTTGAAGGTAAACAAGCCTCGGAGTTGGAACTTATTACTTGGTACATATTCGTTTGCAGAAAAAATTGCTAATGCATCTAGTTTATTAAATCAAGACCCTAAAACGAGTTTGCTTCGAAACCAACCATTTCAGTTTTTTTGATAATTTGGTTCAACAAAATTCAAAGTGAGTTTTAATAAATTGTGCAGTCTCCTCCCATTGGATTGAATGACGAAATTCATGCTATGTCTATTCGATGTGCGTCCAACGCCAGTTATTAATTAATAATAATGTTGCAATGCAAAGAGTGAAAATATTTTAATAAATTAACTTACTGGAAGTTATCCTGATTACAGTGATAATTGTAAAAACGTTAACGATTATGCGAACTTAATAGCTGGTTATGTAATAACTAAGGCTGCCTGTGGATTCCATTTTGTATTTGCAATATTAATAGTTAGATATTATTTTAAGATTTAAAAGTATTTTGAATAAATATTGGTTCTTGTTTGGTTTCATTGAAAGCTTTTCGAAACTGAGTATTACATAGTTCAACCAAATGAAAACCATATTGTAATGAAAGTATTTTTCAGGAAGGTCTTCAGTTTTTTGTACAAAACTATAACAGTATATAAGTGTAACAATATGAATTTGGATTGGAAAAACACTTACATATTTCAATAACTTTCATTAGTGGTATCATGTGATATTCAATTTATTTTTAAGAACCTAGTGATAAAATATTTTGTGTGATTAGTTATTTGTGCAACAAGACAGCGAAGTTGGTTTTTGCTGCGAGTGTTGATTTTGAATCTAGCGAGCGATTCAATGGTATGTATGGTATGTATAGGTATGTCTATAACTGGAGTGCGGTCCAAAGGGATGAATATACAAAATTTTTAGCATCAGTAAACTTAACTGTTTTCACCTCAGCACCTCAAACAAGCAGGTTTTGCTGTTTAAAGACAGTGAGCAAAATTAGATTTTGCTGCAAGCGTGAGACAAAGTAACAATTTTTTATTATGTTAACCAATGAATTTACATAAGATCATTGCCGATAACAGTGCTGGGTCTACTCACAAAATTCCACAGATTTGAACTTTACTTTGTTCTGTCACTT
Organism: Dryobota labecula; assembly: GCA_947523025.1. Classification (NCBI taxonomy): domain Eukaryota; kingdom Metazoa; phylum Arthropoda; class Insecta; order Lepidoptera; family Noctuidae; genus Dryobota; species Dryobota labecula. Next base: position 1,067,992 of record OX383301.1, read on the forward strand.
TCACTTCGATACGAAAAAAGCGAGAGATAGAAACAAGTCGATTCTAATCGATTTTTAAATTCGATACCTAGTAGGCCTAATAAAGAAACAAACAATTAAAACGTTCGGATACCGATCACCGTAAAATTGCAAATCACCTGTTAAGGTTTTAAATGCAAGCATTATTTCTGAATAAGTATTCGAATTCTATTTTTTTTATAATCTAAAAAAGAAAATGTTGAGAATAAAAATACGAAGTTGATTATATATCGACACAATTATTTATAGTTTTAACAATGTTTAATTTTGTGACGGAATACCGCGGGTGCAGTTTCAGAAGGCATTTTTTTTAAATAGCGGTATTCACATTTTTATTGTTTTTCTTCTGTTACGCTAGCTACAAAGTTCGATAAACGTTACGTAACGAAGTCTGCTATTTAACACCGGAAGAATTGAAGCAGCATGTAAAAAAATATGCAGAATTAAGTTTCCTGTATGTAGAGTCTCGTGTAAAAAAATACTTAAAACTTATGATATTTTTAAGCAATGGAGACTTACAAAGGGTGCAAACACTTTTTCGGAGACTCTACTGTTATCGTATACTTCATAGAATTATCACAAGTGAGGCAACCACCTAAAATGTGGAGTATTTACTTAATGTTGAAAGCCACATTATAGACAAAAGATGACGTGCACATTGAATCGTATCCTAAACTTATTGCATTTTTAAAAAGAATGTCAGTAACACATCCAAAAAGAACAAAAAGATTTTTTTTTTTTCTTTTACAAATATACATGTGGAGTAATTTTTACCATGTGGTATTTTTTCCTCAAGGTAGGTAATATATATGTTCTCGCTGCTGAGGTGAAAAGTTGTATGTGTTACACGAGACCAAAGTTCATCTCGTGTCTTTGAATCCCTCGCTACGCTCAGGATTCTAACATAGAATAACTCGCTACGCTCGTGAATCAATCACAGAATGTTTCGCTTACTCTGGATTCATAATCAACACTCGCAGCAAAAACCAACTTTGCTCTCTTGTTGCACAAATAACTATAGACAAAGTTGTTTAACTTTGGTGAAATTGAAAATTTTGTACCTATATTATTAAAATATTATAAAAAACGCAGCTGATACATAAATAGATAATGTCAATACTTATTATGTATTCTATATTTGAGTACCTACCTATAAGTATTTTAATTATAATAATGGCGAATTGACCTTTTTACCTATAAACGTGTTCAGGTATCATCAGAGACAATTACTTATTGATATTATTTTAGAATAAAATAAAATACACTGTAGAGTGTATTTACTTACAGAGTGGCGATGAGGTTGTCTCTTAATATAGTACAACGGCTAATAACCGTTTGTTGCCCGTGGTACTACCAGTAGTAAGTATCACGGGTAAAAAAAAACCCGTAGTACTACAAAGCAATCCCGTAGTACTTACAAATCATATAATGTCTGTTGAAGTAATAAAATATACAATTATACATAAAATGTACGCAGTAGGCACGCGTGGGGTGATGGCAAACTTTATGGTATTGTTATTATTCGAATAACCACTCAATTTTAAAAGTCACCACTTATTTGTACAATATTTCAAACTATATTTATTTTGATTAAAGAAAATAAACAAATAACAACAACAATAGATAATAAAAAACCTCCATCGCACGCGCCGGAGAAGCACGAATCTCGACTACCCTCACCCCCGTCACCCCGTGTCCCCCTTTCGCGCCTAGAAAATTATTGCATTAGCCGTTGAAAGTAAGTAAGTACATTTTTCGCTTGAAATTTTTTCACGCTACTTACCTTTTCTTTTAAAACGCGCAAAAAAATTATAATTAAACTAGCTTTTGCCCGCGGCTCCGCCCGCGTGGTTGTCGGTTATCACGTAAAAAAGTAGCCTATGTCCTTCTCCATATACCAGGCTATATCTCTGCCAATTTCATAACGATCGGTTCAGCGGTTTAGGCGTGAAAACTTAACATACAGACAGACAGACAAGACAGATAGACAGATAGACGGACAGAGTTGCTTTCACATTTATAATATTAGTATGGATTTTCACTAGATTTTTTTACGTTATTTGAGTAATTCGGAATGGCAACGCTTGAACTACCTTCGCCGGCCACGGGTCGTTGATCTACTAGTAGGTATTCATCAGGTAATATAATACCTATAGGTATCTCTATGCATTTACATTATGTTTTTAAATATGAAAACAAAAAGTAGGTACCTACCGCGACTGGATTGCTAATAAAATTGTAATAGAAAAATAAAATGTGTTGAACTATGTTCAAAGAACGTCATGTAGGTACGAGTATCTAGCCTGTAGAGTATGTAGTTTCTTTTAATGTGATAACCTCTTCGCCACCCTGTATAATAACTAATAAGACAATAAGTTATAATTAAGCATCAATAGTTTCTTGCCATGTCTGGTTACACATTGACTTTTAAATATATTTAGAAAAAAATGTTTAAATTGTTTATATTTTTTATTTCCAACCTACCGCAATCTCAATCACGCTGTGGGCTGTCCTTTGCTGAATAAGCACCATTCACAACCCTCCCATACCCTGTTGCCTGGATCACTAGTGAAAGAAGTCAAACTATTTATTGGTACCAATGGTTTTTAGAGGAGATCGAATAACACGAACCTGTACCCAAATTGCGTAACACAATCAATCACAACCTGAATGTTTTTGAAGCAGATTGCTAATCCATTGCTTCATACGTTCGATCAACGTAAATAACGCAATCAAGAGCCCTACCTATTAAAACCTGAGTTATAATAGTGCAAATTATGTACTACCTCCGAATAAGTATGCGGAGGCATATAATAAATAAACTAGGGATAATCTTTCATTCCAATGTAGCCTGAAAAAAAGAACAGAGCAATAGTTTGATTGAAATTGCATTGCGGTGATGCACCACACAGTTGTATTTCTATCCCCACGTGGCGCAGTTAATACAGAGGTTCTAAATCACCTTTTAGATGTTAACTATCTCTGCCTACTGCAGTGTGACCTCTGCGGTTTAACCCTAATGGTTTGCCATTCCTAGCTGGCCATCAATTTTTAGGGTTCCGTACCAAAATTGTAAAAAGGGGTTCCTTTTTACCATTTTGGTACGGTAAAAAGGAACCCTTATGGTGCAACTCAGACTGTCTGTCCGTCTGTGACACCTGGATATCTCAAGAACTTAGATGACGTTTTAGATGACTTTTGCCCAACTATTTTCTAAGTGAGTTTTTTTTTTTTTGCAACAATTTGGTATTGTTTAAGATATACTTATGATAGGGATAAGATTTTCTTCGAATTTGGTATGTACTATTATTTATTCCCCTATTTGCTCTCTCAACGGAAGTTGTAACTAGCCTTTTCTATAGTGTAATACCCTATTTAAAAACACATGAAACACATAAAAAACATTAAACAAATTCGCCATCTTGGATTTTCATTTTGACCATAGAAGAAAGTCACATGGAGGAGCGTGTCGCATAACACGTAGAAACATTGCGTGGCGATTTCTACCAGTCAAATCCTACCGCAAGCCGCGTTAAAGAACTTCGTTCCAATAAAACACTTTTCAATTTTACGAAAAATTAAAAAAAAATACCGTGCCCCCCTCCCCCTCCGAAGTTTGCATAGAGAAAAATCTGAAATTATTCTATGTGATAAAAGTTTATGTAAAGATCACAGAAAAATAAAACGATGTCTCTAAATAGCACATTTTTACTAATATTTCAGTTTTATGATTTTAGATGGTAGGGAACCCTCAGTGTGCGAGTCCGACTCGCCCGTGTTTATTTTTATATCGCTACACTCTACACTATCTACTAACTATCTATTAAGTGTACCTTGATGGTCTAGTCTATGTATTGTCGAGCGCAAGTGCGATTGTCGAGCGTCGGGTCCTGGGTTCCAGTTTTTCCGTCAGGAGGATAAGGTAATAGCTGGAGGGAGAAAAACAAGGAGGTTGACTGTGTGCTTTCCATTGGACCAACAGAATTGGTAAGGGAAGATAGAGTAGGTACCTACACCTGTTTGCGCACGCGCTTTTGCACTGTGCGCCAATACCGAATATGTGTACCTATACCCAAAGTCTCTAATTCAGATAATTTATGTAAACAAAGTAATGTCAAAAAATGTCACTGTTAAAATGACAGGACCGTGGTGCAAAACATTTTATCATTTTTTTTTTAGTAAATAATCATCTATGAAATTAAAGTGAATTAATTATAAGAACTGCAAACAAAATACCGTTGCCAAACATTGATTTATGTAGTGTGTCGGAGACACGGCCTATGATTGTCATAATCAGCCCTTTTAAGTCCACTGCTCGACGTAGGCCTCCCAAAATCGATTTCCACTCAAAACAGTTTACAGCCGTTTTCATCCAAAATGTGGCTAGATATGTTACATACAATATTAATCTATGAATGAGAGTTTAAATATTAGTGTTGTTGAAGATGTAAAAAAATGTGAAAATGTTTGGATCTCCTGCATTGTTACCAGTATCATAAAATATTTTATACCAGAAAATCTCCTTTTTTTAATAACTTTGTTTAAAACCGAAAATTTATAAAAACAATTACGGTATGATTATTTTTTAATTATTATTTCTTAAATACGGTACTTATAAAAAAATGTAACCGTTTTTTTTCGCCATTTTATGTGAATTACCATTACGAAGATATTTTTTTGATATGTTATCCCCTTTGTTTACATAAATTATCTGAATTTGAGACTTTGGTTATAGTATGTTTAGCTGCTATCACAGTTATCTACTTTAAATTTAATTAACACCTGCATACGAGCACGTCGCTTATTAGAGCGTATAGATCCGAATCCCAGTTCAAAGACTCCCTACAGCCAGTGGCGTAACTTGAAATCAGAGTGGCATCTTAATTACGCTACACACTATCAACCGCAATCTGAATGATTTTGAAGCAGATTGCTAAACCATTGCTTCATAAATATATTCGAAAAAAAATCTGCTCAACAACGTAATATCGCAATGAATGTTGTTGAACTGTCAAAATTAAACCGATTCCTACTGGTAGTGTTACGCAATGGGGGCTACCATTTTTGTGCTCACCAGTTGGCACCACTGTTGAGTAAGGTCCTGTCAGTACCTACTTTTATTTTGTATTATATGTTTTGGATATGTTTAAGTACTCATTACTTCATAAAATATTTATTTTATTACATTTTAAAATATTGAATGAATATTTACATTACTTATAATGTTCCTAAAATTGACAAGCATTAAGCAGACAAATATTGACGTTCTTCCTCCAAGTGCTACGAAATTGGATCCTAAGTTGTTACTTAGCGTAATTTTTTAATTGATAAAGCTTACTATACGATCCAAGATTTTCTTAATAATTAGTACCTACTATAATCTGTCACCATACACCTTATTCTTATTTTGTAAGATTTGCTTTAATGTGATGAACGATGAAATTTTTGATATGTTGCATGTTGACATAATTTATTATTGTATGTTTATTAGGCAGGACATAATGGATCTGTAATTTACCTAACATCTGTCTGTATAACCCAGTATAACCTATGCCCACAATAAAATAATTTGATTTGATTTGATTTGATTTGATTTTAAAATCTTAATCCATAATTAATCAGGAATGGCACAATCTTTACAATTATCAATAATTAGTAACAATTTGCGATAGAAAATCCTGCAAACAGTGAACGTTCAGTTTCACATTTGACATTTCTAGAGACCTCACTCTACACTAGTACTACCTCTAGCGGCAAATTCGAGCGCGATAGTCCTCATTATCCCGCAGGCCCGGGCCGGGCGTAACGTAACACAATTTGAATCACAATTTATCCGAGAGTTTTGCAAGCTAATGCTAACCATTGCTTCATACTCGTAGGTTTAATAAATTCGTCTGCTCAACAACGTAATTAACGCAATGGACGAGGGTGAACTGTCAAAATGAAAGCCATTGCGAACAATTGTCATTATGTGTGTTAAGTACGCAATTACCCCGCTGCTGCAAAGAGGTAATGCGGCCCCCATTACCCGGCTATTAATCATCTACCTAAATGGCCACAAAATAATTCGATACATTGCTTTTCCGCATTATTTTCATGAAAGAGCCAAGAGTTTAAATCTAATTTATCAGTAAGGTACACCTGTTTGAATAAATTATGTTTTAAAACCTGAAATTTTAATCAACTTACCTATCAGCTCAACGTACCTACATTAACAACAATGCGAGACGTGCTAAACATGGGTATATTAGTATGGCATAACTGAAGAAATTCAACAGGAACTTAGCTCGCTAATTTATTATGTAAACATTATTGTGTATATGGGGTCGCCAAAAACATCTGGCGTCCGGTTCTAGCGTCTCTATCTGACGATAATAATCGCTAATAATTAGGGCTCTGAATTAATCATTTAAGTCCTGGTTCAGATTACTATTGTTTATAGATAAATATTTTTAATATAATTCATCGATTAAAGGCTCCTGCAAACAGGCGCGACACGCGGTGTCTTTGTGTCGCGTCGCGTGTCGCGCCTGTTTGTGAGGGCCCTTCCCAGTCCGACTAACATCAACGCGAGCATGATTGAAAAGCTTGTTGTTTCATCCAGCGCAATGTTAATGCTAACAGACAAGGGAGAACGCAGTAATATATTATATGTCAATGGCGAGAACACAATAACATTGAACGAAAAATAGTGTGCGGAAACATAAAACTTGTTCCAGGAAATACGTGTTTTTGAGAAAGCCTTAAAAGTTTGTGAAATAAATGTGTGTTATTTAAAATCTCCATTACATGTGCAATGTTTCTAAGAAGATGTTTTCTTTATTTTTACAATTTATGAGTACATTATGAACGGCCAAAGTTCAGGTAAAATGTGTGCAAAAAGCTGATTTTTGGAGGCTTATACTGAATTTGTTTCCCCAAATTTTTTTTTTTTTTTTCTTTTATGGTAATCTAGATATAGTGCACAAGATACCAATAAGTTCAAATTGTTCATTGAAAGATGTGTTTCAACGCCATAATTACGTACGAGCGTTTGTTTGAAAAGTATGACGGGTTGGCCGCTCTTAACTCATCGTTACGTAAATAATTTATCATTACATGAATGAAAGTTACTTTATTACGTAACTCATAAACGTACATAAATTTGCTCTTTGACTGATTTTGTGAAACATAAGAAATTCTGCACGGAAGACGAGGCGATATGGTCGAAAGACTAGCCTGCCCATTTGGGCGAATAAAAAAATAAATATATACTGATTTTGTGAACGCTAATATCCGTTCAAAAACGGTTGATTTTTAAAAGTATAATTGATGTTAACGAACGTAAAATAAAAAATAATAACTATTGTAAACAATTTTATTCACGTTCTCATTTAAAACTATCTATATTTTTTTTATTAAAGCTTTTACATAAATCTCAAATCATAACTTTCAATCATAACATAACTTTCCAATCCAAAGTGAACATCTGAGCTCAGTTTCCGAACGGAACTAATGTCATGTCAAGTAAAATGTGACGGGTGCCCCATGTTTTGCCTTTTGTAATTTACTTGTTGAATAAAATAAAAGAATTTAATGAGAATTTAGTGAACACTCGTAATATCGCCGCGGGAACAGCTATGTTATAGTTTTGTAAGTGCACACAGTGTTGGCGACTCAACGTAACGCTTCCACGGCCGCCGATAGTTCAGGTAACGGGATTTATTTATGACAACGTCGATATTTTCTTGGAAACGTTTACTTGTTTGGTTTTTATTGATTGTAATCTCTTTAAATGACCTTTGACTCGGATATTAGTAAACGTAGTTGCAAATAATCATGTTTGTGTACGACGCGATTGCGTGGTCATTTAATTTGGGCGACACTGAATTTTGCGAAGCGGAACTTGTGTGTGGGACAAGCGCACGGCAGGCGAGCTGGCCTATTGATATTTGAATAATTCTCGACTTTGTATTCAAATAAATAAATTTCTGAGCGTTAAGTCTAGGCAGAATTAATAAAACATTGTTTTCTACTTTCATAATATATAACAGCTAATAAATATATGTAAGTGATTCTACACATTGTTTCAAGTAACTGTACATTGTTGACTTAACTACCTGTCAGGAGTTAATCATTATCATCCAAATCTTCCGCTTTTTCTTGTTCAAGCACATGTGGCTTGTAGAACCGACTGTAGATGTTGTCCCAGAACAACAGGCGCTGGTTGTGAGGCAGCACGCTCATCCTCAAAGTGGTGTCAAACTGCAGAAGTGGCACATCTGCGAAGTGGTAGTTCTCTTTGTCAGAGGGCACTGGTTGCCATATCACTGGGATTAATGTTGTTGTCAGCGGTGTTGGGTCACTGAAACAAAATAATGGTAAATATAATTATATCTTTAAGTAAAAGTACTTTATGTTTGCCTATGATTGGATAGAAACAGAATAAATAGAATCTAATATTCTAATCTAATTTCCAGTAATTGTGGGAAGGTGACAATGAGAACTCTACTATGTTCTTATACCAGTTTGTACCAACATGCAATATCCAACCATGGATGTTGTTTAACCAAAACAAATGAAGTTCGAATCGCTTATGACATAATGTACAATCTACTTATATCCTCTTGTTTAAACTTAAGTAATAGATATCTCGTATATACTTACCCCAATTTTATGAAGTTCTTCAACAATGTCATCAGCTTCTCTAGAACAATATCATTTTGCTCTTCTTCTTTATATAAATAATCCAGCAAAGTATTGAAACTGGTTCTTGCCGATTCTTCTGTCTCTATCTCTCTTGGCAGACTAAACTTCATAACGTATACAGAATATGTGTTTTTAGCTGCAAACAGCACTGCCATTTTTATTATAGGGTACACAGTTAACATGTCATGGATGTAGTCTGCATAGGTCTGGGCCATGTCCCCTCTAAAGTCTTCACTAAAGTAAAACTGCTTTACAATCTCCCCTACTCCATGCTTAACTTTATGTTTCTCAAATTCTAAATTGTTTGGCAGTAAATAGTCAAAGTTCTCCAGTAGATTCTCAATTTTTTCTGTGTTACTTCCAATGATAGATGTCTTGTCTTTATGTGTAAACGTGATTATCATCGGTACATTATAGAAGGTTCCTTGTTTCAGCTTGTTAATGGGATCTATATCTATTAAACTGTGTAAATAGTCTGACATATTGTCAACGCAGGGAAGGAACATTTCAGGTATGCTAGTCAAATCTTTGGCTGAAGCCTCTTGGTAGAAGCTGTGCAATTCCTCTGGGTCATATGAACCTTCATAGCCCAAAGAGCTAGCACCTTTGTGAGCTATAACAATGGGTTCATAAGTCATTGAGGAAGGAGAGAGAGCTGATCCTGACTCTAGAACTACCTTGTGTAAGAATCCTTCGACCAATCCCGACAAAAGTACCAGCTGTACTGCTGCGGCGCCGGCGCCAGTGCCGTATACAGTGACGTCATGTGGGTTCCCTCCGAACTCTGCGATGTTTTTGTGCACCCAGTACAGGGCTGCTATCTGGTCCTTCAAGCCGGCGTTTCCTGGTGCTTCAGGAGTGCTGAGGCACAAGAAGCCGAAGACTCCAAGCCGGTAGTTGAAGGTCACAATTACGAAACCCTCGTTTAGGAACATGGTGGGAGCCTGATATGCGCCCCATCTGAAAACAGATAATTTTCTCATTTTAGACGCAAAAGTTCTTGATGGCTTATTTCAAAATGTTTTTTTTATATCTAAGTCAATTCAGAGGATCCGATTCCGATACTTATGTTATAAGTACAGTTTAAACATTCTAAAGCAATTAGTAAAAAGTTGTTATTTTGACATTACAAACAGACACTTCAATTTTATTTATTTGCATAGATTTATAGATGCATCTAAATGTACATGGTTCTCTAGCGTATTCTAATCGTTAGCAGGTACCTTTTTCTTGATACCAACTTCCTGAAGAAAACGTTTCCTTTAAAACGCCTCCCATATGACCACTCTCAATCATAATATTTAAAATCGCGAATGAAGTCACGAGTGTCATAAATATAAATAGATTAAAATAGAATCTTTAGACTACCATCAACATATTCTATAATTGTATAACCGACACCTAAACGCATCTTTGCTAAATAGTTTAAGAATGCTATACATTACCCGTTCTGAAAGTCTCCGTCGTGCACAAAGACGAGGACAGGCAGCGATGTAGAGTGCTCTGGTGTGAAGACATTGACGACCAGGCAGTTCTCCTCACCGTCGGCGTTGGGTTGAAGGCACTTGATCTTGTGGGTGGCTTCTAAGATGCCGTCCCATTCAAATGGAGGCTTCGGAGCCTAGAGAAACGGGACTTTACGTATATGTGTCTTACCCGAGACAGCATGTTATAGGCTTCTAATTTCCTTTCCTTAACTTCCAGCTGCACAGTAAGGAAAGTATTTGCAAGCCCTCCACTGCTGTATTGTATGTAGACCTCTCCCGTATATAGTAGGTACTTTTGAAGTTCCAAAAAATGCAATTATGACCATTAAATGCTACACAAAGTGCCTGCATTGTAGATAGCCTTTACTCTCCTATATTCCATTTATTATAACATTAGACAAATAACTGTTCTCACCCTTTCGTTATTTCGATGTAAACGTTTAATAAACTCCGTTATTTCACGATAAATAGAAAGCACTGTAATCTATTTACCATTCACATTTAAAAAAATAACTCTAAAGTGCAGTAATTTCAACAATATTGCGCAATAACTATCGTTATTTAACCGTTATTTGTCTAATGCTATTGTAAATAGAGTATAGACAATTGAATGGTATACTTTTGATTATAGCATTTAATTAATCAGCTTGCTTTTATCTCTCTTATTTTTATTGAATAATTCAGTTCCAAGATTCAATTCAATACGTTATAATAATTATTTAATAGAATAGATGAATCATTACGGAATACGTACCGATTACATTTAAACTAACTAATTACATTATCAGCGGCAGTAAATTTCCCGCGCGATAGCCATCTAATCTACATAGCACCAAATGAGATCTACATCTATCAACAAATGGATCAGCTGACCTTAAACCTGTCGCGTCGCGTGGGCGGGCGCGCGTAGGGGAGCCCGAAGTACGCGAAGTGGGGTGGGTCGGGGGCTAGGTACCCGCGAGCCGCGCCCTGCGAGGTGGCCACGTCCCGGTGCGCCCGCGGCATTGGGGTGGGTCGGCCCTGCACCACACACAGCACCACACTCACTGTGGACACTGCACCAACACACCCGGCCCTCATGGCAGAACTTTCCAAGCCTTGCAAACCGAGTGTGTTGCGTCCGGTGATCCAGTTTACGTTTCGTTATCAAAACAGACGGCATCTAATCAAAACATTGACACGCCAAATGTTGGACTATTTGTGATTGTGACTCAATGTTTGGAATTTCTAAACGGTTAAGAAACAATAGGTTGTATGTGCCAATGTACTACAACTGTTAACCAAGTTACAGAAAAAAATATTTTATCATTTTATTTATTTATTTATTTATTTATTAAAACTATATGCACAATAAAAAAAAACTGTACAAAGGCGGACTTAATGCCTGAGACATTTTCTACTAGTCAACCTTAGGTTGCTGCAGAAACAAAACATGGCAGGTGCAACATAGGAGATTGAAAACTCGATAAAGAATAAATACTAATACATGCACACATACATACTATATACAGAATAAACTTTGTCAGGAGAAATAGAGGAGAAAACGAATCCAGCAAATCAGGCCTGGGATGATTCTGGTTCATATAAGAAGTTGGCTTCTTATGAATATGTTCACGTGCCTTCACCTTAAAAGATAACCGGGTGGTTGCCTTCCTGATGTTCAGAGGGAGCGCATTCCAAAGAATGACCACTGGACAAAAAAATAAGAATATATGAAGCCAGAACGGTGAAAAGGACATCGTAGAAGACGATTGTTGGTGGGACGAAGATTTTTACTATGAGCAGAGCATAAGTATTGAATTTGGGAAGTCAGGTAAGAAGGAGAAGTGATTTTGTCGAGAATAGAGAATAACGTAGACAGAGCCCTCAACGAATGGGTAACCATTTTAAAAGCAGTCGGTGTGCGGATACGTGGTCATACTTACGAAGATTGAAAACGAATCGGGACTTATTGAGAAGGCGGTCGAGTTTATTGAGAAGATCTGCATTCAGGTCATAGTAACACACATCACCATAGTCAACTAAAGGAAATATAATCACCTCGATACCAAAATAAAATTATCGTATTCAATTAAACAAACAACAATTTTGTTTATGGTTTATTCCAAATATACCACTCACAATTGTCTAAAGTACATGGCTTTTATAAGGTAACTAAACAACTAAATATGCAACATAAGACGTTAATGACTTGATCAGAAAAAATGCCAAGCGTTTCTGAAGAAGCTAATGAAGAAGACGACTTGCAGGACGAGCACGGTGTACACGCTGGAGGAGACTGCCAGACCGAGGCTCCTGTCGATGAAGTGCTCGTTGTAGATTTCGGTCCAGAGGCCCAGGCGGTCCACATGCAAGCCACTCTTCATTGCCGTCTCTGTGCCGATCGACAACCACTGCTCCTGCGCAGCGGTCGTTTTCTCAAACTTACTCCACTCTATGTTCTCCGCTTTGGGCGTTCTGTAATAAGATCAGGTTTAAGGAATCACGATTATAGATGACCGAAATGATGATGATGATGGAAATTTCCTTTTTGAGAGGAAAACGTTCGTAATGAAAAATATTCGTATAAATTCAAAACAAGGTGGTTTAAGCCAAGTTAACTAACTAATTTATTGAATTCAAAAATAATTGAAAAAAGTTTATACTCGCGCATAACGTAATCTATACATCTATACAAATTAATAAAATGAAGTGTCTGTAATTTCAAAATAACAACTTTTTACTTAATGCTTATGACAGTTTATACGGTACTTACAACAAAAAACAATTTTTTAAACTTTTGTCTGTCTGTTTGTTCCGGCTAACCTCCGAAACGCCTGGAGCGATTTTGATGGGACTTTCACTGGCAGATAGCTGGTATTATAAGGAGTAGCCTAAGTTATTGCTTATAATGTGGGGGCACAGCATTGCCCCCGCCAAGACGAGCCAAGCGAAAGCTTTTCTCTTCGTCGTTTTTTTGAACCCTCATAACATGAGTTTGGATTATACCAGATAAACAGTATTAAACGGCTGTGCCACATATTTTGACTAAGGTGTAGTGTTTGTGATGTTAGGAGAGTTAGGGCGTGTAGAGTTATAAGCTTGGCTCTACATGAAATCTGATACCTTTATGACAATGCAAGCCATATGGTCTCGTTCTTGGCATCATTTTACATGAAAATGGTACCTTTTATTTTAGAAAAGCCGCGCGGGTGAAGCCGCGGGCAGCAGCTAATAAAGAAATAATTTGTAAATTACATATAAACTCACGCCTTCTTCCCATAGGGGTTAGTAATTTGTAAATTGTCTTATAAAATGACTTCTAAGATGGCGGTGGCAGTTTAAGCTCAGTTCATTTCGATCCTTTAAGTGTTAGTGACTTTGTTAAGACTGAAATAAACACAATTGCCGTAACGAAACGTCTTACCCAGTCTTGAGGAAAGATGTCCAGAATTGTATCAGCAGTTCAATCAACTTCCTCTCCCTCGTATCTTCATCAGGCATGTCTCCTTCTTGATAGAACAGATAGCCAATGATATCCCCCCTAACCGCTCCATCAGCTTGGTTCTCAACAGCCACCAACTCTCTGTTTAAAGCTCCGACAAAAGAAAACTCATAGAAGTAAACCGTCGATCCAGAATTGACGAGATATCGCGCGGTTCGGATCACAGGACCAAGATATGCCATGTCCGTATAATATCGAGTTCGATTTTTCACATTGGCCAAGGTAATAGCATCCTCAAAATATTGGGCTTTCACTTTGTTCCCTGCTTGACTCCTTTCTTCACATGTTTCAAATTGTAAGTCGTTAGGCAGCAAACGACTGACATTCGCATTAAGTTCTTGTATGCTAGCTTCTGTATGAATTAAAGATTCGTGCACGCCTGCGTACTCTGCTGAACCTATCATGAAGGTGACCTTAATGTCTTCCTTTTGTAACATCGCCCATGGAGTTTCTACCATAAAATGTACTCCATCGTCTGTATTGTTTTCTAAGCAAGGTCTCCAAATGATGTTCCTTGCTGCTAACAGTAGTACCTGTTTGTCTATAGTCTGCCATGTTGCCCAAGATCCCGTTATGATGTTTGCTAAATTCGTTGCAGCAACTGTAGGGTTCCTGTCTATTGCCCAATGTGAAAGAACTGAGCCACTTTCCGTGATAACTTTATTTACATTGTTTTTAGACATCGGAGACAAAGCTAAATATCCGGCTAAAGCTCCCGCCGTCCCTTCACCACTCACGGCGATGTTTTCAGGATCCCCACCAAAGTTTTCTATGTTGTTCTTTATCCAACTCAGCGCCAAAGCTAGATCTTTTAAAGCGGCATTTCCTGGAGCCGTTTCGTTTTGCAGACACAGGAAACCAAGTGGCCCTAGTCTATAATTAGGTAAAACAAGAATTACTTCCTCTGAAACTAAATATTCGGGGCCGTATATTTCAGGATCTGCGCTTTCATTAATGAAGTTTCCTTCATGGATGTGAACGAGGACACTTGCACCGCTTAGCTCAGCTTTAAATGGTTTAAAAATGCTCAGAGTCAGGCAGTCCGACTCCCCGACTATTGTATCACCTTGAAGCTGCGGGCAGCGTTTGCTGTGAACTTTTTCGTCATGGACAGAGTTCTCGTCCGCCTCTGGAAATACTGGAGCCTGAAAAAAAAAACAATTATGGAATGAGAATTACGAAACATTCGACAATGTTATATTTTGTCTGCTAAGTGTACATACCTCGAAATGATTATTGAAGATACCGTACTTTATATCTATGTAGCCAAGTATATTTGCATTCTCTCGCCACACGTGTCCACGAACGCGGCCGGTCGATGTTACTACAACTGTATCAACCGGTTCCGACGAGCTGGTTGTGCCTGTATCTACCGGTTCCGGCGGGCTGGTTGTATCTGCTTCGGTACCAGATCCACTATCTCCTGGTTCCGGCGGGTTGTTTGTGCTCTGTCC
This sequence comes from Dryobota labecula, assembly GCA_947523025.1. Lineage (NCBI taxonomy): Eukaryota > Metazoa > Arthropoda > Insecta > Lepidoptera > Noctuidae > Dryobota > Dryobota labecula. Next base: position 1,083,123 of record OX383301.1, read on the forward strand.
TGCTTCAGTACCAGATTCGTTATCTTCTGGTTCCGGCGTGCTGGTTATGCTCTGTTCTGGTTCGTTTTCAGATCCGTTATCAGATTGATTTACCTCATCATCTTCTTCGTCTACGTGTTCAGTTCCTCCTGTTTCCGGCGTGGTGTTTGTGCCATCGATGGTACGAGCATCATCACTATCTGGTTGATTACTACGACCATATTCATTGTCGTTAGACTCAATATCTTCTTCTTCACTCGGGTCACTAGTTTTACTGTTAGAATCGGTGTCAGATTTAATCGATTTATCATTTTCTTTCATTTTTGATTGACTGGAACTTAAGTCCGGTTCAATTAAATTACGTGAGAAATTTTCAGCTGATGCATTTTCCTTTTCCTCACCTTTGGTCTCAGCAGTGACAACAAGTTCTTCAGGACCGCTTACTATATCCTGTTCTGTACTTGTGTCGGGACCAGGGCTCGTCTTATCAATGTGGAGGTCATGTTCTATGGTGAGATGCAGCGCTGTCGTGGCCACTACCAGCACCGCAATCATCCATACCGTTGTCTCCCACCGCATTGTTCACATTTGCAAATGGCTTTCGAAGTTCATTCCTTTAAATAAAGCACTTTATTTAATAACTGTCATGCAACAGTCCATTTACTGAATATTTAATTTGCAAAGGCTAATAATGGAGCACGTCTCATTGTACTATCTGCTTTCAATTAACTGAATATAAAACCCAATCTATGATGACTTTCGCTTTATCGCGGTCGGTGTTATAGGAGTGAAAGTGTAATATTACTATTCTGTTTGATGGCTCCTTACATGTCTTACGCAATAGATCAATAATTATTGCAATACGAAAACTAAGGCAGTTTGTTGAAACAACCCCTGATTTACGTAAACCACACAGGCGCTGACTGACGTCTAAATAGCATTTACTCAAAAATGCATGTAATGTGGTCATTATTTTGACAACCTTGTTTGAGCAAAGTCGACCTTGCCGTTCTGTTTCAAGGAGCGGCCGGCAAAGTTTTGCTGGTCGCTCTAACAGGCCGGGAAAACATTGCTGGCCTCTATTTTGGCGTTTCAACAAATTCAAAAGTTTAAAAAAATCAAATGCAAAAAGATTTTATTTAAAACACAGCTGTTTGTATTTATAGAGATAGGTACAAAAATATTTTATTCCATATTTGGCTGTATAGTTCCAACTAGCATTGTTAAAAAAAAAAAAAAAAACAAAGAAGTAACAAAAGCGCGGTTCAGCGAAAATTTTATTTTTATTGAAATTACTTGCTGGTTTTATTTAGATTAGGTACTTGCATTTTTGAGTAAAGCACTATACAAGCCTTGGCCCACTATGACTGCTTCGCTGGTCATGCTATGATTGCCTCGAGCTAGCCTAGCTACGCTCTAGGCCTTCCAGCTTGGCCATCATTGCAGCCCTTGCTGTCCTCGCTGTAAAGGCCTCGACCTACGGCCTTGGCCTTTATCTCAGCACGTCCATCAAGTGCTGCACGCTGACCGCGCTGTATCGGCCTGGAGCTGCGCTACGCTGCGCTGTCGGCCATCATCAGCGCGACCAGCAAAGTAGTAATTATAGACCGCGGCAGTAAAGTACTATATTTGACAAGTAACGCAACGATTGAATCTATAGTTATTATGTCAATAAATTGTTACTAATTTTCCTATGTGACGCCTGTACCTACCCTAATTGAGTAATAACACACTTCCAATATCACAATTCGAGAGTTTTTAAGGAAAAATTCATTGCTTCATAGGTTTAATAAATTTGCCTGCTGAACAACGTAAATAACGCAATAAATATGGCTGAACTGTCAAAATGAAAAAAATTACCTACATTAAAAATGACAGAAATCGATTCAGTAAAAAATTCTGAACAAACTACTTTCATAATGTGCATTAATTCAGTTACACATTGTATGTAACACACATCAAAAGTGTTTAGGGATCAAGTACGTTTTGCTGGTTACTAAATCAGGTATTTTTGTTTCATTTTTTGTAAATTTATGGATACTTCTTATGATATTTCGTCATTTGCAAAGGGAATAATAGTATTTGAATTTCGACAGCTAATTATTTCGACACGGTCTTAATTTCGAAAAACAATAGTTCGACTACTCATTGCTTCGACAGAACATATATTCGACAAGCATTAGTCCGACAGAAAATACTTCGACAACTCACACCTTCGAAGAACACTACTTCGACAAAAGCCTTCTTTGATATGCTCTTGTTCGGCGGATCTCATAAATATACTCAGAGACCACAGAGCACCTTTTATGGCGTTATTCACTGATAGTGATAAACTGTAGAATTAAACAGTCGTAAAGTTTTTTATTTTATACATTTTAGCCGGAGACGCGCAATGCCAGCGCCTGCGTCTCTTTACTTGTCAAAGCAATGCCACAGACACTAAAAGCATAGATAAGTAACTGTTGTTACGTCGGGTGCTGACGCGGATTACAATGATTTTTATTTTAAATATATATATATATACTTTAATAAATTTTTTTAATGTTATTTTACACATCTATTTTTTATTTTACTTTTATTTCTGTATCTGTCCGTGACATCACAGCGGGCCCTATCGGAATACCAGCGCTGCGACACTTATTTTTAAATGTCGCAGCATCATGCTGAGATAGGAGCCTTTTGGCCTCGTACAGGTTTTGTTTTCATTTTACTTTTGTTTTTATTTGTGTTACTATGAGTGTGTTTAGTTTAAAATGTGAACTTCCTGTATGAGTCCCAATAAATACTTTTTCTTTCTTTCTTTCTTTCTATCTCTATTTTGACGGAACATACCTTCGACATAATACTGCTCTGAAATGCGGCAATAATAATTGAATTTCGCTTTATGGTTTTAGGTACAAAATAAAAACATAAATAATAATCAATATTATGTTTTTAATTATAACCAGTAACAAATCTTTGCACGGTTATATTTTTGAACGGCCTATACAATGGTACCCCACACTGGGATAGCTGCGGACAGCTTAGCTCAGAGACCATTAGTACTAGAAAGTTGTAATTTGGCGTGAGTATACATATTCTATTTCTTATTTAATTTTAATTTTTTTATGTACACTCACCTATAAAATTGCATGGATACCTTAGTGTCTATTTTCCAGTGAACGTTTGAGTTCAAATTTTCGAAAATAGAACTAGCTTTCGCTTTTCGCTTCACACAATATTGTTTTTGTACTGTCCATGGATTTTTGCAGTCGACCGTACATTATTTATTGTTTATAGTGTTACTCGCCACTTTCCAGTTTGATGGCGAGAAGCGCTTGTTAACAGGTATAGGTACACAAAATCTATTAAAATCAACCTTAAAACTATCAACTATGCACTATTCAGTCAAGGATCAATCACACCGGAACGCGCAGATCGCAGACGAGCCGCGGACACCGGACACTGACAGATTCTAAGTACGTACCTATCCGTCTTAAGGTGTCCGCGTCCGAAGCCGCGTCCGCAACCCGCCAGCGCCGGCCCGACCAAACCCTTAGTGTGAATCACAGATAATCATAATTTAAATTATACGGATACAATTAGGTGTTCATTTCTCGATACAGGTAGAATCGTCTTTATTGTATATACTATACATCGTCCGTGTGGTGCCGGACGTAAAGAATAGCACCACTCCATTTCCTCCCGTGGGTGTCGTAAAAGGCGACTAAGAGATTTACTAGAGAATGGGGTACCAGCAGCGTTCTCTATGCATTTTTAACACAATACTGCGATCGCCAACCCGCCTGCCAAGCGTGGCGATTATGGCAAACGGCCCCTCAATTGGGGGAGGCTTATGTCCAGCAGTGGACGTCTTTCAGCTGAAATAATGATGATGATACTATACATATTAATCACGCCGACAAAGTGGAAAACTAAAATCTTGAAATACCTAAATTTTTTTAGGGTACCTCCCCTACACGTAAAGTGGGTTTGATATTTTTTTCTCGTCTATCCCAGTGTGGAGTATGGTTGTATAGGCCATTCAAAAATATAACTATACAAAGATTTGTTACTGGTTATAATTACGAGGGCTGCACTAAAAGTATCGGGAATGGAATATTTCCACTGTTCCTGTCATATTAAAATCTTTTTAATTGAAAACTCCTTGGTTTTAAAAATCGAATACCATTTATTTATTTTTAAAAAGATTCTCGGTCTTGTCACAAGGTTTTGTCTAACTTTTTTAGTCGTTGAGAAAATGGAATTGACTCGAGAAAATTCAAGAGCGATGATTTATTATGACTTTCGAAGTGGTTTAACACAAAAACAGTGTATTGACCGGATGATTTCTGCATTTGGTGATGAAGCCCCATCCAAAACCACAATTTATCGCTGGTTTGCTGAATTTCAACGTGGACGTGTCAAGCTCAGTGATGATCCCCGTCAAGGTCGTCCAAAAACTGCAGTCACCCAAGAAAACGTTGATGCTGTGCGTAAGCTGATTGAGGAAGATCGACATGTGACATACCGCGAAATTCAGGCAACTTTAGACATTGGCATGAGTCAAATACAAATAATCTTGCATGAACAATTAGGTGTAAAAAAGTTGTTTTCCCGATGGATACCGCATTCGCTCTGCGAAGAGCAAAAAGCGGCTTGCGTTACTTGGTGCGTCAGAACTCTCGAAAGATTCCACGCAGGAGCCTCAAATGCTGTATACAACATCGTATCAGGTGACGAATCCTGGATATATGCGTGCGAACCCGAAACAAAAAACCAGTCACGAGTTTGGGTGTTCGAAAATGAGTTAAAGCCCACAAAAATTGTTCGTTCACGGAGTGTTGCAAAAAAAATGGTGGCCACGTTTGTCTCCAAAACCGGCCATGTTTCGACTATTCCTCTTGAGGGACAAAGAACGGTTAATGCAGAATGGTATGCTAGCATTTGTTTGCCACAGGTCGTTTCTGAACTCCGTAAAGAGAACTGCAACCGCCGCATCATCCTCCATCACGACAATGCGAGTTCTCACACCGCGCACAGAACAAAAGAGTTTTTAGAGCAAGAAAACATAGAATTATTAGACCATCCACCGTACAGCCCCGACCTAAGCCCTAATGATTTCTAAACTTTCCCTAAAATAAAGAATAAATTGCGTGGACAGAGATTTTCATCACCTGAAGAAGCTGTGGATGCCTACAAAACGGCCATTTTGGAGACCCCAACTTCCGAATGGAATGGTTGCTTCAATGATTGGTTCCATCGTATGGAAAAATGTGTCAAATTTCGCGGAGAATACTTCGAAAAGCAATAAATACATTTTTAAATAGTAATGTTGTGTCTCTTCCTTGATTCCCGAAATTTTCAGTGCCGCCCTCGTAGGTACCATTTTGTTCGATAAATTTTTGCCATCTTGTAGGTAGGGACATGATCCCATTGCTATAGAAATTTTGGGACTTCTGATCAAAATACCGCGACAAGTGGTTTTGGCAGTCCTCTCGTGATGTTAACCTGACACTGCCTAAAGAATTCTGAAGACACCGAAACAGGTGGAAATCTGAAGGTGCAAGGTCAGGACTATACGGCGGATGCATTAACACCTCCCAGCCAAACTCTCTTAATTTTTGCTGAGTGGCTAAAGATGTTTAAGGTCTAGCGTTATAATGATGAAAAACCACACCCCTTCTGTTGATTAATTCCGGCCGCTTTCTCTCAACTTCTTGCTTTAATCTCATCAGTTGTTCGCAGTAGAGTTCAGAATCGATGGTCCTGCCTGGTGGTAACAGCTCATAATGAATAATGCCCTTCCAATCCCACCACACACACAGCATCACCTTGTTGCGAGTTGACCCGGGTTTCGCCACAGTCTGTGAAGCCTGACCGGCCTTTGACCACGACCTTTTTCGCACGTTCTTGTCTTACGTGATCCACTTTTCATCACCAGTCATCAGCTTCTTCAAAAATGGTTCGGTTTCATTACGTCGTAATAAAGAATCACAAATGAGTACACGGTTCATTAGGTTTCTTTCAGTGAGCTCGTGAGGTACCCAAATATCGAGCTGTTTTGTGTACCCAGTTTTTTTCAAATGTGCCAAAACTATTTTGTGGTCAATTCCCAGTTCTTCAGCTACGTCGTAACTACTGATATGCCGATCTTGCTCTACTTTTTCAAAAATGGCATCCATTTTATCCGTAATAGGGCGACCAGAGCGACGTGCATCTTTGACATCAAAATTTCCGAATTGAAAACGCTTAAACCAAATTTGTGCTACTCTCACAGACACATTTCATTTCATTTCACTGCACTAGGTCCATAAACATCGCAAATTTTTTTCGCGGCTTGCTTTGCATTTTTACCTTTTTTGTAGTAAAATTTTAAAATGTATCGAATTTCTTCATTAGATTCACTCATCTTGACAGTACGAAAAACAAAAGAAAATCACACATTTTCCTAATTTGGAATTATGTTCTTTAAAATTTAAACTTTCAATGATACCAAAACCAGCCAGATACAAATCGTATAGCCAAAGAGATTTTATTACAAGTTCATACATACTATAATGCGAAAAGACTTTTTCCCCAACCTAATATTATAAGCCCCGTTCTACGGTACCTAAAACCATAAAGCGAAATTCAATTATTATTGCCACATTTCAGAGCAGTATTAAGTCGAAGGTATGTTCCGTTGAAATAGAGATCCGCCGAACAAGTGCATATCGAAGAAGGCTTCTGTCGAAGTAGTGTTCTTCGAAGGTGTGTGTTGTCGAAGTATGTTCTGTCGGACTAATGCTTGTCGAATATATGTTCTGTCGAAGCAATGAGTAGTCGAACTATTGTGTTTCGAAATTAAGACTGTGTCGAAATAATTAACTGTCGAAATTCAGAATGACACTCTCTGTCGAAGCAATGAGTAGTCGAACTATTGTTTTTCGAAATTAAGACCGTGTCGGAATAATTTGCTGTCGAAATTCAGAATGACACTCCTAATCATATCGTTACCGGAAACGCAAGCGCGCCCTACGTCTACGTGGAGTCTTGCCAGACGCTCGGTACCAACGCACGTGTTTGTTTTCATTGCAAATCCGTTAGTGTATTAAAGTTATTTTAATTTAAATTATTTTTCGTGCGAGTGCCCTCGACAGTGCCCACATCTACCTAAAACTATGTCGGATCGTGAAGAAGACCTGATGCTTCGCATCTCGGCCACCTATGATGCGAAACCTATATAATCCTGCAACGGGTTTGAGGCCCAGTCAAGATCGTTACATACAAATTACTGCTTCACGAAATCGTACAATGACCGCGATGATGTTGGGTACGAGGCTTCATAGCTCTTCATGGATGTTAATAAGCGATCAAACCATAAGAAATCGCTTGCATGAAGTCAATCTCCGTTCCCGAAGGCCGCTTCGTGTACCACCTATTGCACCCCGTAATCGCAGAGCCCGTTTACACTGAGCTCGTGAACACAGAAATTGGGCAGAATAAGACTGGCGTTTTGTGTTTTCTGATGAATCTCGCTTTGGTATGAGGCCAGATACTAGACGTAGACGGTATTGGAGGACCCATGGACGCCAAGAGCGTTTAAAATCATGCCAGGAAGTCCATGAATACAGTAGTGGAACGATCATTATATGGGCGGGTATTTGTATCGGCGGATGACCTGAACTGATTTGGATCAGAGGCAATCTCAATGCACAGATTTACGCTGAAACGATTGTATCAGATGTAGTCAGTCTTTTGCGGACCCATATCGGTGCTCCATTTCTGCTCATGTATGATGTTGCACGTCCACAATCCACACACTGCTAGAGTCGTTGCAAACACACTTGCTGCAGCTAATATCAAAGTCCTACCATGACTGCTCAATCGCCTCCATTCATCTTGAATCTCATTGAGCACGCATGGGGTAAAGTCAAAGTCAAATCATTTATTTCAAATAGGCACATAAAAGGCACTTTTGAAGTCAACATTTACAAAAATTATTAATTGATTCTAGTTGCCCCTCCCAAAAGGTAGTTACGTATGGAGAAGAATGGGCAAGAATCTCCATACTTACTCTTTTAAAATGTTAACAATATCTGTATACATTAATTATGAATTATATGTGAAGACAATGCACTTACCTAGAATAAAATTACTATACCACAATAGGTAAAAAGAATGAAAAGTGAAGCAATGACAGACAAATTGATTATGCGTTAGATACATACTTGGTGCTCACATATTTACAAACATTGTAAAAGTAGATGATTTCCCTAAAATTTTAACATTTAATAACCTATGTCAGTATATTAATCACAGAAAATAAAATGAATGTCAAATGTAATGTGAAAGAAGAGCTCTGCCAAATATGGATGCCGTACACACCAGAAAATCTTTTTCGCCTGTTACAACAGACATGGGCGGCCATTCCGCAACGTGATTTGGATGAAATCATATTGAGTATAATCGCTGTGATTGTGTTACACGCGTTAACGGTGGAAATACAGACTACTAATTGTTTATTTTTTTACACAATAAAAACCTTTAAAACCTTTTATTTTTGTCACATTTTAATGTCATGATTAACTAAGGTGCAAAATCCAGCATAAGCAAAAATCGCGAAGTCTTTATTAATGTAACAGCAGAGTAGTTCATCGATCTACACATATGAAAACATTTTATTTAATCAATCTAAATAGTCATTTTTTATATAATTTCAATAGAGCAATAAAATATATATTTTTTAAACCCTAGACACTTTTGATGTATGTTTGTTTATAAATAACTAGCTTTTGCCCGCGGCTTCGCCCGCGTGGATGTCGGTTATCGCATAATAAAGTACCCTATGTCCTTCTCCATATCCCAGGCTATATCTCAAATTTCTAACTTAATATTAATTTTAATGTGATTCACTATGTGAATAGAAACCGAAACAAATGATTTAATATAATAAAAGTACTTATGATCTGAACGTCTAATGAGTCTTTACCTAAAGATAACAAACACAAAATCAAAATACGAAATTTCACTCAAATTTTTAAAGCCATCAATTGTACCAAATTACAACACGAAATAAAAATGCGACACAAATAATAATTTTAAAATAATTCTCGTAAATACCAACAATGTGAAAACAAAACGAAATCCTCCGAAATGTCGCACGATACACCGTTTGTGCTAAGAAAACACTCGAAATCTAATGAACACCATTGGTGCATAACTTTTCTCAGGGTCACGTTCGCAATTGGACGAAATATTTGACATTTATTTTGTACTTGCAACACGATCTGGCTGTAGAATTCGATTAATCGACTAATACTTGACCGGTATTAATACATTTTAGCGGGAACACCACTAAACGAACGAAAAAAAAAAAAACGAATTACGTCTGTACCCTGTGGTCGTGTGGCGGTGTGGCGCGATGTAAACATTCATCAAGGTTATACGTGCGTAAAGTGATGGATTCAATGAGAAAACGGTTTAATCATAGAAGAATCTTATACAGAATTACTGAGAAATAAATGTAGATTTCGTATTGAGTGTTAGTTTATCGAAAAGTGATAAATATGTCAGTGAAAAAGTAACGAAAGTTTTGGAATGCACAAATTTTGATCCTATGGCCGCCGTGTTTAGTAATGTTTTTATGATAAATATTATTGTATATTGTTTGAAATACACGTAAGTAGCTAGCTTATTTATCTACGAACATAATTTGGCTAATAGCTACTGATATTATAGCGTATTGTTATCGTAATCGTATTTCTAAGAGTAAAATTCGGCAAACAATTAATACCTACAAAAAGACAATAAAATGGATATAGTATGTTATCCTTAAGAGATAGACATATGCCATCGCGGACTTTTTTGAAGACCTTTATAAGATACATAATTCCACCATACATTATTTTGTTATATCTCAAAGGGTTTAGACAGCGTTTTCGTTGAAAGCTCCCAGACGGCTTATTTTTTTCCGACACCTCCAACAAATATCGTTTATTTATACAAAAATATATACAAAAACATATCAAATTATATACTAAAACCTTCCTCGAGAACCAAGCTATCCATTGGTGAAAACAGCATGAGAATCGGTGCAGCAGTTTTTGAGTTTATCGCGAACAGACAGACAGACAGACGCGGCGGAGGACTTTGTTTTATAATATGTAGTGATAGTGATAGTGATAGTGATTATTATAAAGTCTATTTTCGTGTCTGTCTGTGTGACCGCGTTGTTCATCTAAACTACGCAACGGATTTTGATGTGGTTTGTGTATATAGACATTGAGATTAAACTTCGTATAATCAAGAAATCTTGATGTTTTGTCTTGTCGTAAAAACCATGCAAAGCAGTGACAGGTCTCTAGTACATATATAAATATGACGGTATACGGCCGATGACGGTTAAAGGAGATTAAGGGGGACGCGTCAGGGTAGCCCGCGAAATTCAAATTTTCCTACGTTCTTTGCAATTTGCAGGTCAGTATCAGGTTGTATGTTGATCTGAATATGATTCGCCGTAACAAATATGTGTAATACTCCTTAATTTCGTATAATCTGATTGAATGACTATTTCATGAAATCATGACTTTTAGGATTGTACTAACTTAAGGAGTTGTATTACTGATTCTAATGATCATATTTATGTAAATATGTATTTGCTTTGGTCGCAAATCATATTTAGATCAACATACAACCTGATACTGACCTGCTAATTGCAAGAAACGTAAGAAAATTTGAATTTCGCGGACTACCCTGATGACTGATGACCCCTTAAGAGATTAAGTCTCCATTACAGTGAATGTTAAAGAAAATTACTGGACTTACTAACCTTTTCGTGTCGCTGTGTAGCTGGTCGCTTGCTCTGATCACGCGCGGGGCCCAACTGGCGAACTCGCGGCTCGGCCTGAGAGATCGATGACGCAGGGCAATCGCTAACAAAACCTGTTGGCTATCGGCTACAGTTGTAACAGTAGCGGACCAACATTTTGGGGCTTAGGTCCTTCGACCCTGTTTCGTTGAACGAAATTGTTATATGTAATCGGGATTGTCAATAAACGGCCTTTATTAGGGTTCCGTACCAAAATGGTAAAAAGGAACCCTTATGGTGCGACTCAGTCTGTCTGTCCGTCTGTCACAGCTGGATATCTCAAGAACTACTAATGCTATCAACTTGAAATTTGGAATAATTTTAGATGACGTTTGCCCAACTATTTGCAGAAAGTTTTTTTTTTTTTTTTTTGCATAAGTGACTGAACGGCATTCTTAAAAATTCGAAGTGGGGAAACTAGGGCATGTGGGGTATGATATAAGAGCGCTATTTGCACATTCTCAAAACAATTTTCTGTTTTTTTAAAGCCCCGTAGGTCGACTTTTGACGAAAAATTAAACGAAAAATACCGTTCTCCCCCCTTATCTCCGAAGTTTGCATAGATAAAAATCTGAAATTATTCTATGTCATAGAAGTATATGTAAAGACTACAGGAAAAATAAAACGATGTCTATAAATAGCACACTTTTTCAGAAATCATCAACAAAATTACATTAGTTCCACTACCGGTTAAGAGATGGCGCTGACCTAAAACTGCAATATTCTACACCGCAGTGTGGTTCACAACCAAAATGTCCTCCTTCCTGCCTACTCGCAGGTTGCTTTGGGTGAAGCACAGTTGTAGTTTTTCTGAGCCCAGAATTATTTAGGTACCTATTCGAATGGAGCTATATATGATGGTACGGAACCCTGATTTATTCCGTTCTAATACCAAAATCATACCACTATGTATGTTTTTCAACGATGAAACAAATATATCAGTGGTATTCGTTTTTGGTATTAGAACCGAATAAATCGGAACCCTCTCGGTGCGTGAGTCCGACTCGCTTTTGGCCGGTTTTTTTTTTCTTTCTTCTTTGGTTAGATATCACAAGTACTTATTAGGAACTTTTGGGTTGGAGATATTAACTTGATTAAGTTCGGATGAATGCCATCTGGCCTCTGAAAGTTATAATTATACTTGTAGGCGGTATCATTAGGGAGTATTTTTATTTATTTTTTACTTGTAACGACTAAAGGGTCTATCTTTACTTACAGCCAAAATAACAGCTTTTTAGTAGATGCATATGAAAGAGTATTCGGTAATTACAAAAAAAAAAAAAAATATACCTACAACAAAAAAAAAATTGTTTGTCTTTCTGTTTGTTCCGGCTAATCTCCGAAACGGCTGGACTGATTTTGACAGAACTTTCACTGGCAGATTGCTGATGTTATAAGGAGTAGCGTAGGCTAATTTTAGAAAAAGCCACGCTGGCGAAGCAGCGTTACCTCATGTTGCCTCAAGTTAGTAATGATCTGCTTAACCATAAATGTTTGGCGTTTAAACGTCTGTTCATTTAATGAATAAAGCAGCGTTAATGAATAAACCCCTGTGAGTCCTACGTCCTATTGGCACTAAGGGGCTTCAAGTGTAACAACTAGACCACCTATTAGAATCATCTAAAGGCGGCCCACACGGACTGCTCGAACAGTGGAAGGTATTTAGAGTACGAACAGATTTGAAAAAAAAAAGACGTACTTTTTTACGTCTTGCGAGTGTCTAACTGACGACGGAATTCTGCCGTACTGCTGACCTCTCACTATCCACTTATCTCACTTTACCGTCACAGCTTGAAGCGGTGAGATGACTGCTTAAAGCCCATGTAGGGCCACAATTAGGCTCCATAGCAGTGACGCCCTTAACCATAGGTCTGCAAAGCAGCCTCATAGCAGCAGTATCATAATCCAATGTAAATCATTCCCTTGTTTTGAAAGTTCATATCATCCCTCCCGTGGGCGACCATGCCACTTGAACATTACATAACGAGACGGCAGTGGACGGACTGCCATAACTTGTTCAACTCGTTAGGTACTTTCAGAGGGGATTTATAAATTATTGCACACTATTGTACTGTATATTGAGTTTTTAAGGATTTAAGCCTCCTGCTGGGAGAAACCTTTTAGGGTTAGGTAGTCAACAAGGAACCCTTATAGTTTCGCCATGTCCGTCTGTCTGTCCGCTGCTTAACTCAGAGACTCTTAGTACCTACTAGAAAGCTGTAATTTGGCATGGATATACATATTAATGACGCCGACAAAGTGAAAAAACAAAACCTTGAAAAAAAATTGTATGGTACCTCCCTTACACGTAAAGTGGGGATAATATTTTTTGTTTGCTCATCTATCCCATGGTGTGGGGTATCGTTGGATAGGCCGTTAAAAATTATTGCGGGTTACCATTTTTCGATTTAGTGATCCGTTTGCGTAATTATTAAACTTTAAAGTGCTTTTTTTTTTGTTGAGTCATGTGTGTCCCCCTGCCAGCTAATTGGTTGTTCCGAAAAGCCAGCTAAGTAGGCTTTACAAGTTAACGAGTAATAGTTGACCAACTTATATTTGCAGTTGAAATGTTTGGGGAAACATGTTTTTCAACTTCAATGTTAAGTTTGTTCTTGAGATAAATTCATCTCAACTACGGAACCTTTTATTGTGCATGGCACTTGGCCGGTTTTTAATAGATACTATTTGGAACCGGCAAATAAAACGGCGATATTTTATTCAAAGCTCTAATACTTTTAAACTTTTATTTTGGTGTTGTCAGTACTAAGATTAGGGCACTTATCAGAGTTCAGTAATACCATTTTTTTATCAGGCCCTCGAAGCTTTGATAACAAAAGCTCTGCTGGTTAGTTTGTGCTACATCACCTGTAATATATTTTATATGAAACGTATAGATATAGGGTAAATTCAAGGTTTATTTAGAATTTTGAAACCCTTTTTCCGTAAAGTAGGTTATCGAAATGGTTAAAATAATTTGCGATGAGAAAGAAAACTAAACTGAAAACAACTGATCATGGAGTCCTGTTTAATCAATATTAGACGTGTTTTCTTTAAGAAAGAAGTTTAGAGCTATAAGAAAAGTCATCAGAATTGTTTTACATGCTAATAAAATGTACGACAATAATATACCAAATAAAAAGCCACACACTGTATTTGCCACATCGTCGATCCTTTGCAGAACTTATCTATAAAAAAATAACTTTTTATTGGACTTGTTACAGGTAAGCAACACTGCGATATTGAATTGTGTAGAAAGTGCCAAGAATTTCGTAACATCTCCTCGCTTCACACCTTCTGTCTTTCCATTTTGGTAAGTACCTACCTACCTAATTAAGACCGAAGTAATTAAACAATAAGTAACGCTTGAAATTGAATATATATTCACTGTAATAAAAAGTAGATTCTTAAAATGTTGGTATCTTTATCTGGTACGCAGTCCTTTACTCAGTGCGCCTACGCACGGCTAGACGACTGCCGTCATAGGTATTGCGTCACACACTAGGATGACGCGCTCGTACTACCTCTGCAACAAAACACGCGAATTATAAACATTGTTATGACGTGCGATGGATATTATACGGGGATTACCCAAGCACTTAGTAATTCGATAAAAAGTGAAATGCCAAGCCATTTTGAACCATGTGCAACTATTAATGTCAACTTGACTTGCCCTGAAAATATAATTAAACTAGCTTCTGCCCGCGACTTCGTCCTCGTGAAATTTCTTGTACCCCCGACCCACCCCGTCGCATCGCATTGTTATATTACAGCCTTATAACCTTCATCGATAAATGGACTATCCCACACAAAAAAAAAAAACTATTCCAACCAGTAGTAGTTCCCGAGATTAGCGCGTTCAAACAAACAAACAATCAAACTCTTCAGCTTTATAATATGAGTATAGATAAGTATATAAGTATAGATTCTATACACAACCCACCCTGCACCGTAATATCATAAAAATATCCTTCAAAATCATTCAGATTGTGATTGAAAGTGTGTTTGTTGCGGAGATATTTTAAAATTATGATATCTCCTAAGATGTTGATTGAAATCAAGTGATGTTAAGGACAATTTTGTTTACATTTAAATCCTTGTGATTAATAACATATTTATTTAGATAAGGATTAATATTATGTTGATAAAACTCCTTCGCAAATAATGCATTAATTTCGAACAAATTTGATTACCATAAAAAAGGTTAAAGTGAGTCAATCTTAAAAGATAGACATAATCTGCTGTCGCGGACTGTTTTTTTTTAAACTTTTAAAGAGGAACGATTCCATCGTACATGATATTTGCGTAACTTAAACCGTTTACGCAGCGCACGCAACGGAAGCTCTCAAAAACGAATAATGATTCCCGTTTTTGCAACATTTTTCATTTATGCTCCGTCCTATTGGTCGTAGCGTGATGTTATATAGCCTATAATCTTCCTCGATAAATGGACTATCCAACACAAAAAGAATTTTTCAATTCCAACCAGTAAGTAGTTCCTGAGATTAGCGCGTTCAAACAAACAAACAAACTCTTCAGCTTTATAATATTAGTATAGATTAGGTCCGAAGGACTATACCCAATTTTCAATCAATTATCTTCGAGCGACCGCACGCTGCTGTTTTTAACCGACTTCACAAAAAAGGAAGATGTTTCTCAATTCGACCGTATATATTATACTCTTTGGAACCAATTTTCAATCAATTATCTTCGAGCGACCGCACGCTGTTGTTTTTAACCGACTTCAAAAAAGGAGGAAGTTTCTCAATTCGACCGTATATATGTATACTGGGTGTTAAAGAAATTGCGTGCCATAGCTTAGGGGTAGGTTCAGTATCGATAAAGGAACCCAAGAAAAAAAAATACATAGTTTAAAAAAAAGTTGATTCAGGAACGTACAAAATTGGTTTGGTTTGAGCACATACGTTATCTTAAATCACAATTATCTGACTAATGTTTTTTACATCTTTTGGCGATTTCAAGAGGTGATTTCAATAACTGTTCGACTTCAATTTTAAACAGTGTTGTGTACCGCGAAACTATCTGTGATATGTATCTGATGATAGATAAGTAAGTAATACCAATAACTTTACGAAGTGAAAAACGTGTTGTGATAACTTTCAACAAGCGAGTAAATAAGTTGATTTTAATTCATTGTAAATACCTACCTACTTGATGCCATTTTAAAATACCCACTCGTTCTTCTACTGCTGCTGAATACCTACTAGTTAAACAAGATTTTTAATTTGCAGGTTTTAATTTTGAAGGAGATAAGCACGCTAAAGAAGGAAGAAGAAATACTTGGAATTGTAATTTACGACTGCCTCATTGGTCTAGTGGTGATCGCAAGCGCGGCTGCTGAACATGGGGTCCTGGGTTCGATTCCCGGGTCGGGCAAAGTGTTATTGGGTTTTTCCATTAGGAATTTCTCAATAGCAGCCCGGAGTCTGGATTAGTGCCCGGTTGATAGCAATAGGTTCGCCCCCTATTACATGGGACTCAAAGATAACTGGCGAAATGTGGGTGTTCCTACTATGGGTACACCTCTGCCTAACCTTTCGGGGAAACAAGGCGTGATGTTATGTTATAGTAATTTACGTACCTAGTTACCTATCCTTCACCCGCCGTTATCGAAGGGTGTGTAACGTTTGATATAATAACAAAAGACAAATGATCATAAGACTTAATTTCATTTTTGGCTAAGTTTCGCTTTACCATCCCACGATTTGGGAGTCCATATTATTTTTTACAGAAAGATCATGTTATTAGAAGCCTACACGTAAAATTTTAAGGTGCGGAGATAGATAAAAAATCGTAGAAATTTAGCAATATTTTCTCACTTTTGACATTTTGTCTCGCCATTAAACGTTTCGTTTTAAGTAAAATATTTTATTTCATATTAGTAATGAAATAAATACTTAAATTTTAGTGATTTAGATACTTTTTTATACACATATTATTTATATTTACATATATTTTGCTGATTTAAATGAGGGCTATTAAATTAACAGAATAATTAACCGACTATTGCCGTTAGTAGAAACTAAACTTAAAACGACGCCATTTTGTTGTCACCTCACGTAGTCTGTCAGTGAGGCAAATAAAAACTTAGGATGCAAGAGCGAGCGAAGCGAGGTCTGGACTTGGGGCACCCCGACTCGGACGGGTTAGGTTAGAAGCGAGCGAACAGACCCCGCCATCCGATGTAGGAGCCCCGCGAAGCGGAAGCGGGGCTCCGTCGACCACGCCTTACTTCGAGACGTCTGTTATCGAAAATACCTTTAACCTCAGAGCTGGTCACAAAGTAATATTCCAAGATTTGAGTACATTTTGGTTTGACCTTGACTTTTAGGGTGTTAAACTTGACCTTGAAAATTTCATTTACTTTATTATTGTTTGGAAACCAATTCAGACCCGCTCCGTGTAGTTTAAAAAAAAACATCTCTTAAAGGGCACTCCGCACTTTTTCCTTCATAGGGGATTCTACACCTCCCCCCCTCCCCCTAGTGTAAAAGAGCATTATACAATTTGAAAACTATATGAAATGAAAGTTATGTCAAATGAAATTAGACTATTATTTATTTATTTATTTTATTATTTATGTACACACAGTTAAATACATAGAGATACGATATCATTATAATTTCAGTACAAAGGTACTGCTTATTTCTTAAGAAATTTCTTCCAACAGACCTGCGAAAGGAGAAATGAAAAAGAAATGTAGACAAGAGTGTGTGAGAGTTGGAAGAGGAAAATATGAATATGCAAAGTCTTAAACTAAAATATTAAATATAACTATTATACTTAAATGAAGCTAAAAAATATAAATACATATAAATATATATATATATATAAAATACATATATATATATACATACATAAAATACTCACAGTTGAGAGGAAATCTATCTGTTATTATACCAAACATTACACACCCGTTATCGAAGTTTTCGGGCGTAGGTATTTCATTGCGTTCGACAGTAAGTAGGTAACTCTAGGAAATTATTAATTAGCATTTAAACAAAATAAAAACATATTTTAAGCAATTTTTTAATAAATTCTAATCGATTGCTATTTAATTAGTAGGTACCTACTACATTTTTTATTTTTTATGGGTTCCTTTATCGATACTGAACTCACCCTGAAGCTATAGCACGCAATTTCTTTAACATTTTTTTTTTTTTTTTAATGTGTTTTCGCGGATAACTTCGTCGTTTATGACCCGACTTTGGTGATTCTTTTATTTTGTTGGAATGGGCATATCCCAAGGGTGGTACACAAAGCTCCATTAAGTTCTTACCCCCCCAAACGACATGTGCGTTCAAATCCGTTATAGGCCCAAGTTCGTTTTTGTATTTTGCAAAAACATGTTATTACAATTAATGTATTGTTTTAGTGAATAAATAAGTATTTTCTGTTTTAAATATTGTTTTTATTCAATAAAAAGGTAATACTTTTATTAATGCGTATACTGACAAGCAACAATAAGCTTAACGTTTACGAAAACTTATACAACGTCTAAGGCCTATGTTCACCAACATTTAAATCAACTGTTTAGATATTTAATCAGTTCTTTACTAAGGCCTGTGTTCACCAACATTTTAATCAACTGTTTAGATATTTAATCAGTTGTTTACTCAAAATTTCATAGGAAATTTGACATAAACCAACTGTTTAAATACCTAACCGGTGGTTTGAATGTTGGTGAACACAGGCCTTAGGAAATTTGACATAAATCAACTGTTTATATACCTAACCGGTGGTTTGGATGTTGGTGAACACAGGCCTAAGTAGTCCGGAGGTTTCAAGACCGCTTGCCGTGCATAATATTGGAGGTTCAAATCCTAGGCACCATATGTGTTTTCTTTCTAATATGTAGAAAGAATTTAAAAATCTAGATAAATAAAATATTTTAATAATAATATTTATTATTGCTATTATTCAACAAAATTTTGACCTTATTTTACTAAAAAATATATATATTGTAAAGATAATAATTTATATTATCTTTACAATATTTTTATTTATATTTTCTTTAATATATATTTTTTCTTTTTGTAAAAGTTCTTTGTTTTTTTTTTTTTTTATTGGACAAATTTGATAATACACTATTATCATTAGACTAGTCATCGTTGTAGTCGTCATTGATATACTGGTCCACCGTTGCAATTCCTTCGAAATATCTATCAATCAACATCTCTGACAGACGGAGCGCCTTACTTTCAGACACAGAATAAGTTATATTTGGTGGTAGAATTGCTAGAGGGTTTTCCTGTATAAGCCCAAGTATATTCAAATATTCAAGTCTTCTTTTAAAGTATACGCACTCAACGCTTGTAGTGCCTACGATCATCGGAAAGTCCTTCGCTCGACCACGTTTTATAAGGTTTGTTGGATAATCATCCAGAATGCACGTAACTCCTGGACGTTCCGGTTCAACGACAGGAACGAAAGACACAAGGCCCGTCTGGAATTGTACGTTCCTGTTGGCCTCCATGATCTTTTCAAGAGGCATAAATGTATCAAAATCAAAATATTTTATTTCACATAAACCTACATGGGCACTTATGAAACGTCAGAAGCTAGGTGCACGGTTCGAGTAAGTCGTTTCCTATGGAGAAGAGCCGGCAAGAAACTCCACGGTTACTCTTTTAAAAATAATTGGCTTTACAATATTATTAAATAAACGAGTTGAGTTTGTATGAGTTGTTCGTGGATTTCTTCGACGTCAGTAGAGTTTATGCCTACGTATTTCAGAAACATGGTCGCGGTAGATTGCGCGTAGACAGGAGAGGCCGTATAGAAACCACCGTTGCCTACACCGCTCATCAATATCACTCTGAAACATAAACATAAAAAAAAAATATAGGCATACTGGATACTGGACTCAATAGATTATTGGTCAAGTTTAGCGATACCTTTTCAGCAGTCCCACAGAGGCTTTAGATAATGAGACGAGATGCGCGGCCACTGAGCCACAGCTCTGTCCTGCCAGGATGACGTTGTCAGGGTCTCCGCAGAAAGCCCGCGCATTCATCTTCACCCACTTGAGCAAGGTGATGGCGTCCCTGAGCCCGTTGTTACCCGGCACCGACGAAGAGTTCAGGGATAGATAACTGAACACGTTGAGTCTACAAAGTTGGATAAAACCGAGGTCTAAACTCAAGGTCACGTTGAATACACACAGGTGTATTTAAAAATACGGAAGTAAATTATATTAAATGATAGGTAATTAATATTCCATTTAAATATTGGTAAATTACAAAAACTGTTTCCAATTAAGTAAGTACAAGATGTCAGAGTACCGACTTACCTGTAATTAAAAGTGATGATAATAACTCCTTTGCTGACCATAAATTTGGGTCCATGGACACCTGAGTCACCTGAACCAATTTGGAACCCTCCGCCATGTATGAAGACGAGGATAGGAAGACCAGTTTTTTGACACATGGCCTTTGACCCAGATTCGAAGCCATCGAGAGGAACATGGACGTTGGCTTGGATACAAGACTCGCTCATGCCTACAGGCCTGGCCAGGCGCCCGTATACCTCGTCATACTGGGGACATATGGGACCCTCGTTTGTGGTTAATAGAACAGCGTCCCAGGGATCCAATGGTTGTAATTCCTGAAATGTAAAATGTAGTTTTGGTGAATAAGCGCCGGGTATTTCTTGACTTGCCAGAAAAACTTTAGTTCACTGGTTTCCTCCTAGGTGCTATTGTTCGAGATCCATTTAAGACCGTGTACCTTAAACCGTCGCTCCTTTAAACAAAACAAACTCGTGACTGGTTTTTTGTTTCGGGTTCGTACGCATATATCCAGGATTCGTCACCTGATACGATGGTATACAGCATTTGAGGATCCTGCGTGGAATCTTTCGAGAGTTCTGACGCACCAAAGAAGGCGAGCCGCTTTTTGCTCTTCACAGAGCGAATGCGGTATCCATCGGGAAAACAACTTTTTTACACCTAATTGTTCATGCAAGATTATTTATATTTGACTCATGCCAATGTCTAAAGTTGCCTGAATTTCGCGGTATGTCACATGTCGATCTTCCTCAATCAGCTTACGCACAGCATCAACGTTTTCTTGGGTGACTGCAGTTTTTGGACGACCTTGACGGGGATCATCACTGAGCTTGACACGTCCACGTTGAAATTCAGCAAACCAGCGATAAATTGTGGTTTTGGATGGGGCTTCATCACCAAATGCAGTAATCATCCGGTCAACACACTGTTTTTGTGTTAAACCACTTCGAAAGTCATAATAAATCATCGCTCTTCAATTTTCTCGAGTCAATTCCATTTTCTCAACGACTAAACAAGTTTGACAAAACCTTGTGACAAGACCGAGAATCTTTTTTTAAATAAATAAATGGTATTCGATTTTTAAAACCAAGGAGTTTTCAATTAAAAAGATTTTAATATGACAGGAACAGTGGAAATATTCCATTCCCGATACTTTTAGTGCAGCCCTCGTAAATAACATAATCACAAATTTTTTTTTGTTTTTCCAATTTTGACAACCCTATTTACATAGAAATTTCTAAAATACTTAAAAACACTATCTCTCTACCCCTTCTATTGTCGTGTGTAATTTTTTAGGACATAATAAACAACTATATTGTTCATATTCATAATGAAGAATAAAATGCGACCGATACAGGATTAAATTAAAAATCAATAAAAAGGGAAAATAAGGAAATATTAAATATGTCGTATAATATTACAGCTACATTTCCTATTTTATTAATAAGAATATATAATGTAATTTTACGTTACATAAGATACTAACAAAAACAGAAGCAATTGTATTTTAGGAGTAAATAAATAATTAAGTTTTCACAAAAAAAATCTCTAAAAGTATACAGAAATTAACCATAGGAATTTTTATAAATTATTTGCCATATCAAGCTCTTTCGAATGAACACATAAACTACGCGTGGCCGCAGCCGGGCCGAAATTACACACTGTGCGCCTGTGCGCTTTGAATGCACAGGCGTTACCCAGATTAGAACAGACACCCTCGGGGCACCCAGATCTTTCACAGATGTTCTAAACAGACCTGGGGACGTAATTGACTTCTGGAGGGAGGTGGGCTGGTTGGAATAACCACTGATGGCCGCCATAGCCCATGTATAGCTTGGCTCTTGACATACAAGTATCTTTTTACTTAGTTCAGGAGCCAACTGAAGTATGGAGGTGAATCGAAACACGTATGTTCAAGACAAGCGTTTATTACCGACTAACTTATGGTTACTTACTTAACAATGTTGCTTACTGCTAAGTACATTTATGCACTTCACAACTGTTCAACCAGTTTTTTTTTTTTTGTTACTGCTTTTACAATCTTGTTTAATGTATGTCTAAACGCATGTTGTGTTTTTCTTTCTTCTTCTATAGTGGTCCAGCTGAAGGACTAAGTGCGGAAACCAAACCCTTTACCATAGAACATAGAACATAGAACTGTACGTCGCTTGCTCCCGCGTCACCAGTCCTGACTCTGTATATTTTGACTGCTGCCAGGGAAGTTTTATTATAATGTGGCTGGTATTTTAGTATATTGTGGTGTTTTACGACTTCCACGCGATCGAAGTCGCAGGCAGAAGCTAATGGTAAATAAACTAAACATTATAAACGAACGACGTTTCAATGCTAAACAGATACAATTTAAGGGACTTAATAACAGTTAATTTTTCATTAAAATAATTTGATTGAATTTGTAATTGCTATAGCGTGCGCCGCAGCGATTATGGAAACCCTTCCAGTATTCAGAACCCCAGTATTTCAGCCTTTAAGCGATTGAACGCGCAGTTTGATGGATTAAATGCTAGCCTGTTTTTTTTAGTTCTGTAATGCGGGAGGCTCTACAAACGCAATACTAGCATTATGGATAAGAATTCCTAGCGCTACTTAGATTAAAATTTGGCATAATAGGTTTAACAGAATACGCTCGGTAAGGACTTATATTTAAACGAGCGAAGATTAAAAAAGGATGAATTTGAATTGCAATTTAAAGATAATGTAATATGTGTGATTCTAACCGAACATAGCATATACATACAAATAAAAAAAAAAATATAGATTTATGAAAATACTTAACTTTTAAATAAAAATGCATTAAATAGGAACTTATTACAATGAAAATAAATAATAAGTGATTACTCTGTAATATGTTGTGTAGTGTGGAATGTTTTCCTACTTATGCAGAAGCTATTTGAGAAATAATACAATGTAGATACACTAACAATACTCCGTAATGAAATAATTAAGTTTTTAATGCTAGTAAGCTCTTCCGCAGCTCAGCAGTACTGGGGTTCTGAATAATGGAAAGGATTCGACAATTGAGTCGTTTAAAACAAGTATAACCAACAGGTTCCGATTATGAAGTGTTAAACCAATCATTGTGTCGTTGCAAGAAAGAGATGGTGCTATTTCCTGTATAGCTTCATCACCGTCGTTTCAAAGTATATAGGGTGATCCGTTGTATCAGTAATGGACAAATCTGAAACTGTTCGAAGTTGAACCATATCGTTGTAACATGAGTTAACAAAAACTGCATTGAAATATTTAAAAATAGAATCACAATACTTTATTACTCATGTTCCCTGTTAAAATAACAATAAGTATTTTGCTATCTACCGTAGCAGCGTAAAAGCGTCCAGCGAAGAATTTCTGAAAGAAAATAAAATGTTACGTATGAGTATTCCATTTCATTCGCGGCACCAGACATTTATATAAAAAGGTTAGTTATGTCATGTACTGATCACCTGGCAATCTGGTCGATCCTGTCGTAGAACCTGATCATGTGTCGCTGGTACTTCGTTGGTGGTGTATTGTCGAACACGGCAGGTTTTCGGATGTCCTGATAGTTCAGGAGTCTCGCGTCCACTGGGGGCCAACGTGGCTCGCCGCAAGATGGCTTACTGAAACCAAACCAAATGATAGCATTCATAATATGCTTTGTTGCGTCAGTCGACTCACACTTAGCTTGTGATGGAATATTGATTGTCCTCCAAATTCTTCAACACTCGAGAACAATATACATTGCTTTCAAAATTATCAATAATCAAGAACTTACTTGCATCGAATAAAGTTGACCAATAACTGAGTCATCCAACCTTTCATTCGATCGTCTCTGTTTCTTGGCAGGAACGGCTTTTCGCCGCCAAGAACGGTATTTTCGCGAAAGATATAAGTCAAGTCTTCACCGTGAGCAGTCCCGTTATACCTCAGGTTGAGACCTGCCTTCAAGGCGCTAAAGTCTGCCTCGTACGAGAACTGGTATAAGTAGACGGGGGCTGCCTTCATCTCGGCTCTCCACTGCGCGACTTTGAACGAAGGGTACACGAACAACACATCTCTGCATACATCTAAATATTCTTCTATATTCAGCTTTCCGTTGAAGTTCCGCTCAATCACTTTTATACCTAACTCGCGTGCTACATTAGGAGGCGTTGAAAACGGAATTCTGACTGGCAAAATTAATGAAGGGTCCGCTTCGATCCTCTGCAAAAAATTACCGTAAAGCAATCTTCTTTTAAAAAATTCACACTCATCAGTTGTGAAGCCAATAACCATTGGAAATTCGTTTCCTCGACCTCGTTCTATAAGTCTTAATGGATCATCGTCTAAAATTCTCTCAACACCTGGGTATTTAGCTTGTACCACAGGAACAAAGGAGACTAACCCAGCTTCGTATTGAAAGATGCTGTTAGCATTTAGAATTTCCTCGAGTGGAGTATTAACTAGTTTCTCGTGGATGACGTCAGGATCTGTAGAGTTGATGCCTAAGATTGAAAGGTATCTAGTGGCTGACATGCTGGCGTAAATCGGAGATGCTGTGTAATACGTTTGTTCGGCCGTGCCACTCATCAAGAATACCCTGAAAAAAAAAAAGCATAGTAATAAAATATTGGAAGGGTATACCTGCGGAAGTTTCCAAAGCTTTTTACCTTTTAAAAAGTCCCTTAGTCGTATTAGATAAGGACAATAAATGTGCGCAGCATGCGCCGGCGCTCTGCCCCGCTATCGTGACGTCAGTGGGGTCTCCGCCGAAGGCTCGCGCGTTTCTCTGCACCCAGCGCAGCAGCGTCACCTGGTCCCGGAGACCAGCGTTGCCAGGGATCTTGGGAGTGTTTAGCGAAAGAAACCCAAACACGTTGAGCCTGGTTATTAATTACACAACCTTAGATTAGACTCATCAATAATGTAGAATTTAGATGGTGAGTAAAATCACATATAACCCGTCTGCCTTCAAAGCAAAGTGAACAGGCATCTTCTGGGCAGGCTCATTCCATCATAGACTTCGTCTATCGCTTTCCATCAGGCGAGATCGAGGTCAAGAGCAGGCCCAATCAGTAATTTAAAAAAAAAAAAACGGATAATAATTTAATTTTATTGGATTTTTATTTTTATTCTTTGTTTGTGTTGTATTTATAAAAAAAGGATTGTTATTTTCTATGTTTTATTTGTTATTTTCTGTGATTTATTGTATTGTATTATGAATGTGTTAGTTATAATTTTTATGATTACAAACACAATGTGAATTGTTCATGAATAAAATTGAATTGAATTGAATGTAAGTCAGAAATAATACCTGAAGTTAAAAGTGATGACGATTATTCCTTTGCTGACGAGATACTCCGGCCCATGAAGGTCGGTGTCTCCTGATCCTGATTGAAAGCCTCCGCCGTGGATGAACACAAAGATGGGAACACCTTTCTTGGCTGCATCGTTGACGTAACCTGTGTAGTATTCGTGATCATCAGCTCTGTTATCTACGGGGAGAGCTTCTATAGGCACGTGCACGTTGGCGTAGATGCAGGATTCGCTCATGCCCCTGTAAGGTTTGACCAGACGGCCGTAGAGCTCGTCATGTTGAGGACAGACGGGACCCTC
The DNA here is from genome assembly GCA_947523025.1 of Dryobota labecula. Taxonomy (NCBI): domain Eukaryota; kingdom Metazoa; phylum Arthropoda; class Insecta; order Lepidoptera; family Noctuidae; genus Dryobota; species Dryobota labecula. Next base: position 1,108,832 of record OX383301.1, read on the forward strand.
CTCGGTGGCGTCCAGGTGGTGCGGCCAGGGTATTGCCGGCTGTAGCTCCTGTAATCATGGAAATAAACTAGAATTAAAACTAGAATTAGAACTAGAAAATAAAAGAATTTCCGCTATATTATTTTTTAAAGTATTTCGGTTAAGAAATAGTATGTCGATATCACTAAATCGCTCATTGTATGTGTCGACTAAGCGGCGAAGCGGTGATCGCACACTAGCATTGGATATACAGAAGCTGGTAGCGAACAGTCTTCTAGTGCGCACCTCCCGCTGTTCGCGGACAGTGCATAACAACAAACTGTTCACCAAGTTAGGGCAATCAAACTTGTTCAAATACATTAAATAGAGTCATTGTCTCAAGCAGCATACGTCTTGACTGTAACGTAAGTAGGTCATATTTTTTAAGAAGCAACTCATACGATGCTTTTTTTCGAAAACATCTATACTGCATAGCACGAAGGTACTTCCGTTGAACTAATTCTATAATTTCATTATATTTAGCATAATAGGGATTCCAAATCGGTACTGCGTATTCTAATTGCGGTCTAACTATGGACTTATACAAGTGTAAGAAAGTGGAGGGACGATGGAATTCTCTAGAAGTTAGTTACAGCTGATCATGAGCAGCGTACCTTGAACCTCAGCTCCCGCAGAGGCTGCCGGGCATACGGGATGCCCCTGAAGCTTGCGTACTGCACGTCGTACTCTCCTCGTCTGCGCAGTCCGCACACCCATCCCGACTCTATGCGCGTGCGCACGTTGCATCTCAAGTCACTAGATGACGTTGCAAGGGTCGCTGAAATTTGTAAATGCCGAAGGGTTTTTTAGGGTTCTGTAGTCAACAAGGCACCCTTATAGGTTGTCCGTCTGTCTGTCTGTCCGCGGCTTAGCTCAGAGACTCTCAGTACTAGAAAGCTGTAATTTGGTATGGGAATACATATTAATCACGCCGACAAAGTGGTAAAATAAAATATTGTTTTTTTTTTCTCATCTATCCGATGGTCCCATGTGGTATCGTCATATAGGCCGTTCATAAATATTGCAAGTTTGTGAAAACCATTTTTCCATTCAGGGATCCGTTTGCGTAATATTAAGCTTTAAAGTGGTAATTTTTGTAAGAGGCAAGTGTCGTCGTCGTCCCCCCCCCCCTCTGCCAGCTAAATATAGTATAGTAGTATATAAGTCGCAGGTTTTTCATAAAATTAGGTTTTTGACGGGTTTGCTTTGTTTTATGACAAATAAATCAATTTAAATTGATATAAATAAAACAATCCATCATCATTTGCTACTTAGTAGAAAGAAAACAATTATTTATTTATCAAAATTTTACATCCATGATCAAATCAATATTCTCCTCCTTCAATCCAATTATGAAATGAAATGTTTAAATTTTACGTACCTATATTAATCTGGGTTCTCTGCCCTTTCGCTGAAAATTGTTTGCCAGATTTTCACTTGCCAACTAACGTTACGCAGAATTTTATTTCGCCCAATAATCATTTGCCAACTTATCATATACGAGTAATTTTGTTTTATTTCCCAAACTCACAGTTACCAACTGTAAGTTTGGTCTGCTTTTCATAATGACACTTTTTTAAATGCCAACTTTCAATTAGCAGAATTTTATCAAATTTTGAAGATATTTATTTACATGGATGCCATTTTCATTTGGGACAAATTATATACAGGGCTTTATCTTTAATGTGTCCTAACCTGTTTCCTTTTACAAAAGCGATTCGCTTCTGGTACATTGCCGGCCGCTGCCGTGGCACGCTCGCTTCGCTCGGTCGGCTCGTGCGTTGTTTGTCATACTCTAAACTTTTTTTTTTGTTTTGGGGTGGAAAATCCTCATGGATGTCCTCCGCCCTGTGGCGGACGGAGGGGTCTGTCAGACTTACTGACTAAAAACCACCTCGGTGTTCCATCTCACACCTACGCCGGGGGTCGCGGGAACGAACATACTTCCGCAACCCTCGACTGGTGCCGGCCCGCCGTGGCGGGCCTCTCCTCAGGTCGAGGGGGGAGGTAAGGTATTTGACTCCCCCCGCGACGTCTCAGAGGGGAACGTGTGGAACACTACGCGCCGCCACCTCGGGTCCGATATATGGGGGGCGACGGACGTCCCCAAGTCCGTCGTCCCTGGACCCATTTAGGGGGGCTGGAAGAGGGCGTTGTCCGCCCTCCGCCGACGCCCGGTGCACCTGCTGCGGGCCGGGTTAGTGGACGAGATCTCCCTCTCCCGTTCCGCAGCCTCCTTCTGCGAAATGACTGTCTCCCAGAAGGAAACCAACTCGTCCCAGGACTCCTCGCTGCCGACCATAGAACGAGCGACGGCCGGCAGCGACAGGTCACTGCCTACTCCAGAGATGAGGGCACGGTGCGGCTCTTCCCAAGTGACACACTGCCAGCGTATGCCGCGCCGTGTCCTCCCGGCAGTCGACGCATTGGTGACACCGGGCGTCGGCTCCCTGTCAGTCAAACTCTGACCTAACCCAACCTATTTTATCCTAAGATTTCTGTTGCTATACTTATTTTTTTTTTCAAACTTATTATTGCCCTGCATTGCTGCCAATTTAAAGGTTTAATGTTATTTTTGAGATTCTTAAATAAAAAATGTATGTTAAAATTACACTGACAAAACGTCATTCGTCTATTAGTCGTGTGGCCTAGTGAAATGTTTAACAAATGATAAATGTCCTAAACGTTTTGTGTCATAATAATCAGATTGATCATAAACCCAAACTAGTTCAGGTTTTTGATCAAAAATCTGGATTGTTACATGTTTGTGATAAAATTGAGTTTAAAATGTGTCATCTTTAGGTTTTTGATCAAAAAACTAATTTTATAAAAAACCTGCGACATATACACTCACAGGCACAATTAACTGCCCACCTTTTATTTATTTCAATTTACACATAGAGTTTAGAGTACCGTGTGGTGCCGGGCGTAAAGAATAGCACCACCCTATTTCCTCCCGTGGGTGTCGTAAAAGGCGACTAATGGACTTATTAGAGAATAGGCAGCAGCGTTCTCTATGCATTTTCAACACCATACTGCGATCTCCAAACCCGCCTGCCAAGCGTGGCGATTATGACAACCCATCCCCCCCTCCCCCTAATTGGGGGTGGCCGATGTCCAGCAGTAGACGTCTTTCGGCTGAAATGATGATGATGACACATAGAGTTTAAAAAAAAATCGTTCATTTAAAAAATTGTATATTATGCAATTAGTGAATAAAGAACGGATTTAAAGCGAGGGCCACAGATGAATCGCGAGCAAGTGAAGTACTCTAACCATGATGATTGAATCACGAGCGCAGCGAGTGGTTCAAGTGTTAGAATCCATGACTACGAGAAAAAGAAAGATTTAAACGAAATTGACATTAAATGAAGAAAAAAGGAAGGTTAAATTATTTAAAATGCACACAACTATGGAGTAATTTTCTTATTATCATTATTAGGATGGTCAACCCGTAAAGCGATATTTATTTCCTGTCGATGGTCAGAACTTTCTGCTGGAGAAAACTCTGGGGCATCTTTGGACATTGAAGGGCGTGGAGTGCACAAGGCGTTTTTTTTTTTATCTTTGCCCCACACTAGGAATTTCTCCTGTATTGTGGGTTCGTTAACAAACATTTAAAGTCACATCCACAAACAGCCAGACCCGGAACAACTACTTGTAGGTCATACAAATATTGGTTCCGTGCGGGCATCAAACCTGCGACACGCAGCGCAGCAGTCAATCGCTTCAACTGTGCCGTCAAGTATTGTTTGTATCGAGTACCTACCTATTTTTTGCAAGGAGATTGTATAGCATTGAGATAGAGGTCGAATATATTGGTGTGTTTTAAATTCAAACACCAAAATAGTGATTAAAAGTGCTTTTTATTCACTGTTTTCAGTGAATAAAATAAGCTTTTTAGAGGGGGAATGGTATAAAAAATTTTTTGATGAAAATTGAACGATTTTAATATTGAAAAAAGTCTTCCAGTACAAATAAAAATAAATAATGAATAATGGGTGTTGCCGCCTCGGGCTCTAATGACTTCTTGAAGCCGGTTTGGCAACCCATCCATTACATCTTGGCTATCCGACTGAGGGATATTGTGCCACTCCTCTACCACAGCCGTCTTGAGCTCTCCTTGGGTCACGTCTTTTGAGGTTGTCCCAATTAAATGTGCTCAATTGTGTTAAGATCGGGACTGCGTGCCGGCCGTGGTAAAACTTAATCCCGACCTCAATAAGGTACTCAGTGACGGATCTTGCGGTAAGGCAACGTGCAATGTCATGCATTAATCTAAAGTTGTCACCAATGAATGGTGCAAAAGGCATGATATGTTCTTAAACAACTTCTTCCACGTATCTTTCGAGCGTTCACACTGCCTCTATCGAACACAACAAGATCGGTACGAGCTTCGTAAGAGATACCTCCCCAAACCATTACGGACCCTCCCTGATAACTCACTGTTTCGGTTATAGCGCATGCAGCAAACATTTCGTTTTGGCGCCTGTAGACTCGCTGACGTCTATCTGGACGCTCGTTCTACTAAAATCCCCTAGACCAGCCCCCCAGGGGACTACACAGCACTCAATGTTCCACTACGATACCCTATGCTGGGGATTCTCGAAGTACTAATTAGTCCTATTCCTTTAAAGTCCCTTCTAAATAAAGAAGGCCACTTACAAAATAACAATAATATGTGAAACATACCTATATTTAAAAATCTGTCTACAGAGGGGATAACAATGACGTAAATTAACTTTTCTAAAATAAGTTAGATGTTGAAAAAAAAAAGTACCAAAAGCATTGAAGAATTTTGTAGGTTCGACCGGTAGTGCACAGCTGTTTTTTTTTTTTTTTTTTTTTCTCACCAGTTTGTTTTCACGAGAGGTAGGTCGACGACTGACGCGGTAGTAAAACTCATCAGTGATATTTTGGAATCCTGGGAGAAGTCGGATGCAATTGGTATTTTCTGTGACCTCTCAAAAGCTTCTGACTGCGTTGACCGGAATACATTGATTTGTAAATTACACCGCTACGGAATTCGTGGACAAGCTGCTGATCTTGTTCTTATCTATCAAACAGGCAGCAAAAAGTAAACGTTAACGGGGCACGGGGTCTCTAATTAAAATGGGCGTGCCTCAAAGTTTAATTCTCGGCCCTTTCCTATTTCTAGTTTATATTGATGACCTTCCTTACATGATGGCTAACTTATCTTACTTCTGGCTAACTTGTCTTATAGCCTTCTGCTGTGGGGATCGGCAGCTGACGTAGATTCAATATTCATTTTACAATAGAGGGCAATCCGCGCGATCTATTAAATGAGTCACCGCGAGTCCCTTAGAAAAAAAAAACTTTTACAAACAACAACAATGTCAAATAACGACTAAATTCCAAAAAGAACTTTTTTGTCAAAAAAACAACCGACTTCCAAAAAAAAGACACTAAAAAGTGAAAAATAACTATTTCGGAAGTCTCGTGTCCTTGGTTCTGTATTTTCGTTTTTGCCACCGACTTCCGAAATAAAAATTATTTTTCACTTTTTGTGTCTTTTTTTTTTGGAAGTCGGTTGTTTTTTTGACAGAAAAGTTTTTTATTTTTCACTTTTTATACATCGTACCCCACAACAATTCGATTACCACTACTTGCTACACCGCACAAGATATACGAAGTGGATTAGTATTATCGAAGCTAACTCAAAAACTGCTCAAGCAAAGTTAATAAAAATCGGATAATAACCATTTATAGCCCAAGTGCATCTCATAACAATTCTAATAAGCCCAAACACGGCTAGGCTACACGTTTTATTACGGAGTTCCGGTGCATACCTTCCGGCTTCATCTTCAGATCAGTAGGATGTTACCATATTCATCAGAATTATTTATTTAAATTTGCTTCATAGTCGTTTAACTATCTTAATCGAGATAACTTATCGCCACCCGTGAAAACTTATCATTGAGGAGTTCCGGTGGCCATTTATAGTCTTCTTCATCAGTTCCACTTCATCAAATCCCTAGTGACATTTTTTGTTGGCATTTAGTTGGGCCACTTACCTCTGGTTAGTTGGCAAATGCATACAATTGGCGGGCAGTTTGCGGGTTGGGCCCAAAACTGATGGCCTACGTGGATTTGCCTACGAAGGCCCAACGTACTTTGCCCTACGAAGGCCCGAGGAAAACGTGTTATGGGTAGGCCCAACGACACATAATACATTTAGGCAAGTGGTTGTATGTTGGTTGGTTCTATGGCTCGCTCGCTCTGAAACCAGTCCTATAGGCCAACCCAGCCGACAACATACAAAAGTCACCCATACAGTATTGTCTCTCTTTTGCACTTTGACGTGATGAGTACATGGGAGGACATTGTGTCGTCTGCGTTGACCTACTTTCTGTCAATTAATTAGCTGATATAAAATGAAATACAAATTATGTTAATTGAATAATTATATTCGTAAATTAGGTTATTGACAAAATCAAGACAATTTTTACACGTTTCGTAACACACATGCAATGAGTCTTCCGTGGCGTCATGTATTCTTCACGCACCACACCGAGTTCCTCACCGTAACCATAATCGTCTTGAAACTCCACAACTCTATACATTTAACACTTTCACAAACACTAAGGGTTAACTAACTAAACTAAAACACAGCCTGCCAGCCTGATATCAGGCTAATATCTTTGTTGTTGCGAACAAAACAAACACTCACAAACACTTCGCAGCCGCAGGTGCACAAATGAATAACTAAATGGCGGGAGGGCCGGGTGACGCTTGCCCCCGCCCGCTCCCCGCGCACCCCGCTGCCACCCCGTTGGAGTAGCAGTAATTGGCCCATTGAAGGGTTTTTAGGTTGGACCGATATTGTTATCATAACTTTAATCACTACAAAAATCACCCAACGGTAGGACAGTCGTTGGCTATCAAATCAAATCAAATCGTTTATTTGTGATACAAGGTTTTAAATGCAGGTGTTCATTACATAATTACGTACTAATAATGTTCATTCCATGATCAGCCACTTGGGCATACAAATTATAAAATAACATAATAAAAATATAAGTCTCAAATTCTAATTCCATTTAAGATTAAATACAAATTATATTATTACCTACTATTAGTCATGCATGACAGACACAAGACAATCAACAACAGTAAATTATCGTCAAGGGACATGAAACGTTCAAAAAGTTCTAGTCGATAAAAAATCATCTACAGAGTAATAACACTTGTCCATAAGAAATTGGAACAATTTATTTTTAAAGACATTAATATTGCCACATTCTTTTATGTCATTTGGAATTTTATTGTAGATCTTCGTGGCCATAGCAAATACACTTTTCCCAAAGAGGGTAGTTCTATATTGACTGGTAATGTTATTATACAAATGACATCTATTTCGCGACCTGAGCTCTAATGTAAATAGTGATGGATGATGTCTAATAAACAAGGTCATTTCAAGAATATATAAAGATGCCACGGTAAGTATTTTTAATTTTTTAAAGTATTCCTTGCAGCTGTCAGTTCTGCTGAGACCACACATTGCTCGCACGCACCTTTTTTGACATTTAAAAACTTTATCCCAGTTGGTAGTATTTCCCCAGAATATTATTGCATATCTGAGTCTAGAAGCAACATTACTATGATAAGCAACGAGCACTGTGTTAAGATTGATCTTTTTCGCTAGCATGTATAAACTATAAGAGAGAGATCCGTTGGGCAAATAGTGCATGTTTATGACAATGGGCCTATTTTAAGTTTAGGTTGGCGGAATAACTAACCGTCTGCCAATACATTCCCAACTGTTGGCGTATGGAAGCAAACGGTAAGTGCTACTAGGGATGATACTTTCTGAATGCAAATGCTTGAGTTGTTGATGAAAATACAAAAATCGCTACATGTTTGCCTATAAAATTTGAGGAGTTCCCTCAATTCCTCATGGATCCCATCATCAGAACAGGATTTTGAAAAAATGGGACCAATCTGAAAATATATCCTTTCAAATAAAAAAATATATATATACATATATAAAAAGAATTTTCCTAATCGGTTCATAATTTACGGAGTTCTGAGGTAACAAATATTAAAAAAAAAATGTATATGTACCAACATAAAAAATATACGACCGAATTGAGAACCTCCTCCATTTTGGAAAGTCGGTTAAAAACCCTTCGGTGACACAAATTTACTAAACGAAATAAGGGTATAAGTGTTTATTGCTAAAGTACCCACTTGACAAAAAATAAAACATAAGCCATAATTAACATAAACAAACAAGGTGGCAAACGATACAGGTGAGCGGTTAATTGTACCTGTGAAATAACGAAGTTAAAAGGAAAACTCAATAAAAAATCAAAATATTTTATTTCACATAAACCTACATTGGCACTTATGAAACGTCAGAAGCTAGGTGCACGGTTCCAATTAGTCGTTTCCTATGGAGAAGAGCCGGCAAGAAACTCCACGGTTACTCTTTTACTATCACAGCTAAAAGTAGGCTTTACAAGTTACCGAGTAATAGTCAACCAACTTATATTGCATTTAATTTATTATATATTTCATTTTACATACTTATTCAAGTTTGTTCTTGGGATAAATTCATCCCAACTAAGGAACCCTTCATTATGCGTGGTCCGACACGCACTTGGTTATTTGTTTCATATTTTATTTGGTACTACTTCAGAGTTGAGTAAAAAACAAGCGTCGTCGGACACAATATTGTCGCATTACACCGATTCTTAACAGAAAGACTGTTTTTATGTTGTGCATGATTCAATGATGTGGAACAGAAATTGTCGATAAAAAAACCGACCACTTGACCAAAAACCGCATCTACAGTGTCCGCAATAAGATTCACTTTTCACTCAAAGAACTCGATCAGTATTTCCAGTTGTCTCCAAACTTACCAGCCCACATGCAATTGATGATCAACACGAAACTGTAGCTCCTTATCATTTTGTTCGAATGCACTAAAACGCTTGATTCCTGCGAGCTAAATAAATACTATGCGACTGTTAAGGCAAAGAGTAGACTTGAATCTGTGTAACATTCTAGTTCTACTTATATTTTGTGAGTTTAGTAGTATAATTGGTACTACGGCTTGACAAAAAATCGAGATTTCTTTATTATGTATCAGTTTAATATGAATGTATTATCCACATAAAGCTTCCGGAATAAATTATCTAAATTATGGAAAAAACCGCATCATAATCTGTTGCGCAGTTTAGAAGAACAACGCGGTCACACAGACCAGATCAGACAGAGGACATATAAATAAGTTTGTTCTTGGAATTCTATCATGCTGCAGGGCTGCTAAGGTTGACTGGTAGAAAATGCCTATGGCATTAAGCCCGCCTCTGTACATTTATGTGCTTGAAGTATTAAATAATAAATAAATAAATAAAATCATCCCAACTACGGAACCCTTCATAGTGCGTGGTCCGACACACACTTGGACAGTTTTTTTTTTAAAGTGTCACATTTAAATAAATACTATTTGTGACTTTAATATGCCCTGTCAATTTTGGAGTGTTACTTATGCGTTTTTCTCAAAGACCTTTAGTTCAGAATATACTTGGAAAAAAATCGTCCTATAGGTATACCGCAAATGTCCTTTTAATTTTAACTTTTATGTTGGTAACTATAGAGGACCGGCCATCAGTCGCCCGGTAATTGGGTTAAAGAGGTCAGACGACAATGGCACGCTGCTTGCTGTCGTTATTATTGGTGCAATGTCTAATTTCACCTTCGCTATAAGCAGGCACCTTGCCTGACCAGAGTCTTATCTGCCATATTATTATTTAATTTAAATATGGATTAATGACAACTTCGTAACTTTTATTAGATTAATTCTTCTAGTCCTTACATCAAGTCTGAAATCATGTGATTGAATAAATGCAATCACAACACCTTACATCAGACTTGCAAGCTGAGACTTAATCAGCATTCCAGAAACCCCTAGTCTACCAGCAATACTTTTGAGTACAAAGGCTAGGGCGCACCTTAAATCTAATTGGTATTACATACTTTGTAGAAGGTATTTGCTACCGAATATTAATCCAACTAATAACCCCTTGTTCAGGATATAGACACTTGAGATTTGGCAGAGCGTGTATACAGGAAAAGTTTTTAATCAGTGCGCATATTTTAACAAATTAAACTTAAACGAGTTTTATTATACACCCACACAAGGCTACAAATCAAGCAATACGTTCCCAGTATGCTGGTCTCACATTGCACATTCCATCCATCCTTTCCATTTGTGCACTACAAGGAACTTTACTGTTCGGCAGTCCGATCCTTTACGGTCCGATGTGGCATGAAAAAAACGGATGATTGGCTTGTGCACTTGTCCGTCTTTACTCGGATCGGTGCGGCGCAGTTTAGGGTAGCTCTCTTTGAAACTACACGCACGCCAGGCACGCGTAATAACGCTAGGTACTCGTACGATGAGTTTCTTGGAACGTCGGCAGTTGCTTGCTTTATTACTGTACGTGCGAAGACGTAGAAGGCAAAAATAATTTTGAGTTCATCCAAAAATTCGACACACGCGCCCCTCTCCCCCGCTCCCGCCCCGCCACCTTATAAATAATACCGATCGCGGATGCAGTGCACCAGCATAAACACATTTTTCATTGCTGTCATCTCGGACCGGAAAAAAAACGGCCCGGAATGGGGAAAAGTAAAATGTCGGACGGTGAAATTACGTATAGTGCACAAGCTAGTATATAAATTTATAGCGTGCCATATCGGACCGTAAAAAGTCGGACTGCCGGACAGTAAAATTCCTTGTAGTGCACAAGCGCCCTTACTGTAACATGATTTATACTTTTAAGCAAAAGTAGCTTACGAGGGCTGCACTAAAAGTATCGGGAATGGAATATTTCCACTGTTCCTGTCATATTAAAATCTTTTTATGATAACATTTATTTATTTAAAAAAAGATTCTCGGTCTTGTCACAAGGTTTTGTCAAACTTGTTTAGTCGTTGAGAAAATGGAATTGACTCGAGAAAATTCAAGAGCGATGATTTATTATGACTTTCGAAGTGGTTTAACCCAAAAACAGTGTGTTGACCGGATGATTTCTGCATTTGGTAATGAAGCCCCATCCAAAACCACAATTTATCGCTGGTTTGCTAAATTTCAACGTGGACGTGTCAAGCTCAGTGATGATCCCCGTCAAGGTCGTCCAAAAACTGCAGTCACCCAAGAAAACGTTGATGCTGTGCGTAAGCTGATTGAGGAAGATCGACATGTGACATACCGCGAAATTCAGGCAACTTTAGACATTGGCATGAGTCAAATACAAATAATCTTGCATGAACAATTAGGTGTAAAAAAGTTGTTTTGCCGATGGATACCGCGTTCGCTCTGTGAAGAGCAAAAAGCGGCTCGCGTTACTTGGTGCGTCAGAACTCTCGAAAGATTCCACGCAGGATCCTCAAATGCTGTATACAACATGGTATCAGGTGACGAATCCTGGATATATGCGTACGAACCCGAAACAAAAAACCAGTCACGAGTTTGGGTGTTCGAAAATGAGTTAAAATCAACAAAAATTGTTCGTTCACGGAGTGTTGCAAAAAAAATGGTGGCCACGTTTGTCTCCAAAACCGGCCATGTTACGACTATTCCTCTTGAGGGACAAAGAACGGTTAATGCAGAATGGTATGCTAGCATTTGTTTGCCACAGGTCGTTTCTGAACTCCGTAAAGAGAACTGCAACCGCCGCATCATTCTCCATCACGACAATGCGATTTCTCACACCGCGCACAGAACAAAAGAGTTTTTAGAGCAAGAAAACATAGAATTATTAGACCATCCGCCGTACAGCCCCGACCTAAGCCCTAATGATTTCTATACTTTCCCTAAAATAAAGAATAAATTGCGTGGACAGAGATTTTCATCACCTGAAGAAGCTGTGGACGCCTACAAAACGGCCATTTTGGAGACCCCAACTTCCGAATGGAATGGTTGCTTCAATGAATGGTTCCATCATATGGAAAAATGTGTCAAATTTCGCGGAGAATACTTCGAAAAGCAATAAATACATTTTTAAATAGTAATGTTGTGTCTCTTCCTTGATTCCCGAAATTTTCAGTGCCGCCCTCGTACTTGTGTAATCAATATTATCCATACTAATATTATAAAGAGGTAAAATTTGTTTGTATGTGGGGGGTAATCTCTGGAACTACCAGTCGGATTTGAAAAAATCTTTTTGCATTTGATAGCCCAATTTTTGAGAATAGGCTATTTAACATCACGCTGTGACCCTTAGGAGCCGAGTAAAATAAAGAACGCTAAGTGTAAAACAAAATAATATCGCGGGCTATGGGTCGGGGGAACAAGATATTTCACGTCGAGGAAATCGTGTAAAGAAGCTAGTTATACTATTATAATACCTGTGTTAAGGCTGCTCTCTCGAAAAAAACTTGAAAAAAGTATACAGATGAAGCAACTTTTCATCGGCATTTACAAAGAAATCACATCTGCAAAAATTGTTAGTAATCTACATGATATGATACGTAATTTGGTTTAGCCATAATCTTTCTATCGGTATCACCTAATAAGCAAAAAAAAACACCAAATCGTTGAGATAAAAAAAAAAAACAGGTTCTCCCATATTACAATCACAAGTTACGAAACACTAGATAAATACAAATCTCAATATAAAAATAAATACAATGTCACCAAATCATAAATACAATGTCAATAAAAAATTAAAATAAAAGCTTAGCGCAAATTTTGGATAAAAATAATAACATAAATTAATAAAACACAGCAAATATCACGTCGCTTGTTAACATGCCCTGGCTATATGCCTCCTGCAACACTTCCTGATATTAGGGCAGTCCAATCGTCCAGCAATCAACTCTAGGACAGTATTGGAGCTGACCCGCACCCTGCGCACCAAGGACGCGCACCGCTTGCGCATTGTGGTGTGAAAACAGTCGGTGCGCGCTTCCGCAAACATGCCCGAGGCACTGCAGAAGCGGGGCAGCCTCAGTACCGCCCTGAACGCGTTGTTGTACTGGATGCGGAGGGCACTGTAACTCGCCTGTGCATAGCTAGCCTACAGGCTACACGTGTACAAAGAAGTATGAATAAGTATGTTTAAGTATGCTTTAAAAAGCGTAATCTTAACTTGATCAGAACAGCGTGCAAACCTGCGTGCCAACATATTCGCTCTTTTTGACAAGGCCCTCCGCTCCCGTTCGATGTCAGCATGATCACTGAAGCCAGCCATGACCAAATGCCCTAAGTATTTGAATTGTTTCACCCGTCTAAAGGAACACCATTGAGAAAAATTGGTGGTATACTTTGCGGGCATTTAGCACTACTCGTCTCAAAGACCGTCAGTTGGCTTTTAGTCACATTATATTTAAGGCCGTGCCCACTCGCGTACTCCTCACAGATTTGCATTAGCTTTCTCAAGCCACAGACCGAAGCGCTCAGCAGCACCATGTCGTCAGCATAACTAAGGATATTGACGCAAACATCATCAACATGGCAGCCGACACGGGCACTGCTGAGCGCAACGATCAGTGCGTCCATGTAAAGGTTGAAAAGGGTTGGGGAGGTCAGTCCGCCTTGTCTCACGCCATCCAACTTGTATGGCTCCGACATAGCCCCCGCCCATCTTACGCTGTTGACCTGGTGCGTATACCATACAATATACATATTTAAAAATTGTTACAAGTTCATGTGGTAAATTAATGTCCTCCAGTTTTCTCCATAGAACATCATACGCGACCAGGTCGAAAGCCCTGGACAGGTCGAGGAAACACGCGTAAACGGGTATTTTACGATCCACGTAGTATCTGACGGTATGCTTAAGACACAGTATCGCACTCTCTGTAGAAAGTTGGGGTCTAAACCACTAGATAAAACCATTTTACTCCTTCAGTTTTTATCATTTTTTATTTTATTTTTTTTTTATTTTAAAGAAGGCTTACAGACTAACAAGCCAATGATATAAAGAAAGTAATATAAAAAAATTGCTAATAACAAGCCTCCACAAGCCTCCTTTTAATCTACTGCTTTTCAATAAAAAGGAAAATATTTAACGTGGTTTTGTTACAAAAAAAAATATTATAATAAATTAATAATGCGTCTTATTTGGGGCAGCGCTCCTGGATGGGCGAGTCCTATTACGGCTGGACGTACGACGCGTTGCGTGAGCTCAGTACAGAACACGCAAGCTAACCACTTAAGGTTACTGGAATATATCTGGGCCTTAAGGCAGATACGTTGTCTATTAAATATCATAGGACAGTCATCTCTGATTGGACATGTTTCATTAATTTGATTGATATTTTCTTTCGATGATCTCAAATTACCATAGAGATTCGTAAGCGTACCGAAGGACGCAATTTACACCATTTACTCTGATCAAGTTCCGATCAAAATAACGGGTTGTGTTTGTTTAGTCCTTAAATAATTATTTATTAAAAATAATCTTAATTGTAAGTTAATTAGCGATGCGGTTCCTTGTGTAGTAATACTTTTCGTAGATGTCGTCCCACATGCGCTGCGTCCTGGAGTTAGGGTAATCTATCATCGTCAGCTCGGTACCTATGTCTAGCATTCGGAAGCTGTCCGGTCGCGTCACCTCCCACGGCACTTCGCTGTCGGGAGATGGATTTCTGAAACACAAGTTACACTGTGTCAAGAAGAAATATTTTCGCAGTTGGCGGTCTGTTAATGTTTTGCTGTTGTAAAATAAATTGAAATTAGTAACTACGAAGCAACCGAAGTCGATCTACAATTCTACACTCACTATCTGCAGGGTAATTGTGTTACACACTATCAGGGGCCCAAGTCTGCTATTTTTATAAATTCGTCACTCCAACACGATCCCATTGTCATTTTGCTAAAAGTTCATAATCTGCTAAATTCATAATGGTCGATCATTGGTCGGTCAATGGTCTCGTAATAGAATTGTATTACAATGGCATTTTGAACATTTATTCATGCCAGATTTCATTTATATATATTTTGACATATTATTATTTGTGTTATAAGCAATCTGAAGTAGTAGGAAGTTGGAAGTTTAGTAGGAAGTTTAATTTGTCATTATGTACGAGATTACCAATTCTTTCAATGGAGTGTCAGTGGCTGACCATTGGAAAGTCATAATGACGCCATTAATTAGTAGATTACCAAACTTGTCAAAATCAACAATTATGAAATCAATGATAGACAATTCTGACACTATTGTAATAGCAAACTTGAGGCCCTGTAGCAATGGGTTTCATTTTGATAGTTCAACAACATTCATTGCGTTATTTACGTTGTTGAGCAAACAAATTTTTGGAACAAGTGAAGCAATGGATTAGCAATATCCTTCAAAATCATTCAGATTGTGATTATACTGTGTTACGTAATTAGGGTGCTGATGAGATAGTGATGAAAAGTCACCAATCTAAAATTAAAAAAAAAAACAAGATTAAAAAAAACGTGCGGAATTTACAAAAGTTGACTCGAATACAAATCATATCTCGGAAGATTCTGGTTACAAACAGAAATCTACACCTACAAATTCTGACATAATCCTCGGTTTTAAGATTCGATATACTCGTATTTCAATAAACATTAAAACAACATACAAGTTTTTAACAAAATTCGTCCAGAGCTTTACAAGACGCTTCTGCACATTTCCTTCCTCTCCTTCCATAGCCCCATCATAGAACAAGTAGGCCAGCTCATCCGAATGGGCAGCGCCCTTCTTCGGCACCCCAGGCTCTGACCTGACCCCGAGGCTACCGGAGTAAGAAAACTGATAGTAGAAGACCTGGGCTATTGAAGAGTGGTAACGCACGCTGCGGTGGATGTGGCTCGAGAAGTAGGCGTCCCTGTTGATGATGAATATACTTATGAAAAACTATTAAAAAGAGCACAACTGGTGAAATATGTGTGTTACTAAACACCTCTGCCTAACCTTTTGGGGAATATAAGCGTGATATTATATTAGAGGTTTTGATTTTACCTGTGATACGCTAACACAGAAGCCATTGTAATATTTTTCTTGAAATACGTGTCCTCAATCAATCTTCCAATTTGTTTACGTTCCCTCTCGTTCAGGAACTTTAAATCATCTGGTACTAAAAAACTCGCACCTCTGGACATTCTCCTGAGAACATTAGCTTCTCTCAAAATCGACACAAATACATAAGCTTCATTGCTGTTATATCCAATCATCATTGGAACTGAATTACCCTTCTTACTTGATAATAAGTCGTATGGTGCTTCGAATAAGAGTCTTTCTTCTTTCTTCGAAGGGTTTTCAACGCACATTGCAAAAGGAAAATAGGGAACGTTCAGTTGATTTGCCCCTGCAACTAAATCCTCAATTTTAGCATCAAGTAATGATTGGAAGTTTTCATCGTTGAAATCAGTCATTATGGCCAGAGCCTTGGCTCGTTCTTCTGCGTCATAGTTAAAAGACCAAGGACATAGAGCACTTCCACTCTGTAGTATAGCTCCATGGTACAGCCCATTGGCCATAGGAGACAGTACTACAGCCTCCACCATGGCAGCGCCGAAACTTTGACCAGCAACCACGACTTTGGCTGAGTTTCCTTTAAAAGCCACAATGTTATCACGTACCCATCGTAAGGCTAGCACTACGTCCTTTACACCGGCGTTGCCTGGTATTTCATCGTCTCCCAAGCACAAGAACCCTAAAGGCCCCAGTCTGAAAAAATCAAAAGTGCCACTTAATCCATGAGAAAATCTTCAAAAGACTGGAGTAAATGAAAATAAAACTGTAACCACACCTACCTATGATAAACGATAACCACAATAATCCCTGCCTGTACCATCATCCCAGGGTCGTAAGGTCCGCTTCCTCCTGTGACCCACACCAGCACAGGCCAGTTGCCTCCTACTGCCGTGGGCGCGTGGATATCCAGTTGAAGGCAATCCGCGGCATTAGAGACCAACGAGCAGGTCATCGATTTAGAGTTTCTAGTTTCTGACCAGAGAGGGGCGATACCAGCTCTCTGAAATAATGAAATAACGACTTATTGTTAAGAATTGAAACACTTGCAAATAACATTATTCAAATATTAAACCAGACAACTGAACCATACTCGGACTTTTCATTCAATAATTTCAGGTATCGGGGCAAAATATTTATGGTCATGATTTCGTTCTGCTTTATACAAACATTTTCTTACTAATAAGACACGATTAATTATCTACTGCACGTAACTCTTAGGAATATAATACAGTACCTAATCATGCCAAGATATCAGGACTCAAGTCAGTAAAACTCAAAAACGCTCATAAATACAAATTTCAACAAACTTACCTTAAACCTGCCCATCGAGCCTGTAATATTTGCATAAGGTATCCCTGAGTAGGACACGTATCCATTCCTGGCCACTCCACGTACCATGCCCTGGGCAATGCTGATCACATCCTGCCTGGTCATCATCAACATTTGTAGTATCACCACCAATTTGTAAGGCAACATTTTTGAAGACACCAAACGTTCAAGAAAAAGTCAAAGTTATTTATTAGCTGAATCTAAATTGATATTATAATATTCAATTCTGTTTAAAATACAAAAAAATATTATTTAGCATTTATGTCGCTCAACATGTGAAAATGATGTGTGTGACCCTTTTGTGAAAATTCTCTGGTCTGTCGCTATGTAACAGTGGGAAATCCCAGTATTTTCACACATTGTATTATGTTAGGTTTTTTTAAATGTTGCAATGTTACCGACTTAACTGTATTATATACAGTATCGTTTAGATCTCTCTCGTGTATCTGCAACGATGATTTCGTTTAGGGTTTTCACTTACTGAGCCTGCAGCATACTGGCTAGTTTATTGGCACTGGCAGCTCATAGCCCATCTGCCTTGCTGTCTTGGCCGTGTCTATTCACTTCTGGCAGACATAAAGTCTGACAAGCCACGGTGCTCTTGTTGAATAATCTCTTTCTAAAATACATTCTAATCTCATAAGCATAAATGAAGTTCAATTTGGGAAGAACTATTGATGACATGCAGTCATCTTTATTAATTCTTATAACAGTTTCTCCTAGAAAATTATTAATTTCAGTGCATTGGGTACCAACCCTTAAAAAAACTAAAATTAACAATCTATTGAAATAAAAATACAATATCCACGTCCGTCCACCGCAATTATTTTATTGGAACATTCAATCCAACTCCACACGGCACGCGATCACACGATCATTGTACTCTCAGCGTCATTACATTAGAAAGTGAAGTATTTACAAACGCGTTGTGAACTAACAGTATAGTAGACTTAAATAATAATACGTTACATCAGTCGCTTCATTACACATCGGAAATACCTGGAGCACGGAGCAGATATACTAAACTGCCAGTTTATTTTATACTGAACATACTGTCCGAAGTTATTTGAGAAACTGTAGTTGGTCTAACTGTACGAAAACTGAAACGAAATACTATTTGTCTTAGTAACTTCGACAGTACAACTGAAAGTCATACTAAATCTTTTAAGAAAGAACGTCGTTGATTTGTGTTACTTTAAGGACCAATTCATTTTAAATAACTCAACTCCAATTAAGTATGCTAGTTGGTTGTGCAGTTTAGAATTTCTGTCTTGTGATCTCTATGGATTTGTACAAACTTATTATCTTTACAAAAATTACTTACATTCACTTAAAAGTAAATATTTGCGAGCAGACTGTAATTTTGTGATCTGAATCCTAGTTAAGTTTCATGAGATCAATCCTCCGGGCTCTAGAGAGCTCAACCGCAGTTCTACATAAAACAGGAACCACAGTTTAGCTTCATTAGAGCTCAAATTTTACTCCAATTGCTTCGTAATAAAATACTAGGTCTAAAGACAATCTAGCTGTTACTAACAAATCCGTATAGTTAAACTAAAACAATTAAATCCTCGTTGAAATCAAACTAGTTTCACTAAGGTCTCAATACAAAACTACGACGTCAGTCAAACTGATTTAATTCCTAAGATTTATTATTAGACACTATTTGAGAACTCATTATTGCAAACAACATTTACATCGAAAAAACCTTCCAACGTATACCACGACTTTAAAGACTAAGAAATTGTACCAAGGAAGGCAAGAAATTACATCAGTTACCGACTAGATTTGTGACGTAAAACTAACTCTAAATAAATAAATGCTAAAGCAAAAACTCATCCCGAATTATTGTTCCTGATAGAACAAAATTTAATGCACTCAGACCTTTTGGTTCGGACACTTCCACTGCTCCATGAGGGCACTCCACTATCAAATATTTACATCGAGCACAGTAAGGCTATTCTGTTTATATCAGTCCCTTTCTGCTGGTCAAACTGTCAAAGAAGTCGATAACGTCTTGTTGTCTAGCTGAGATGTTCTTGCTCTGGAACATCGTGGGAGACTCGATGTCTTCGAACTGGTGGCCCTTGTTCTCTGGCCATATTGAGTGGTTGTCCTCGCATATTGGTTTACTGAAAAAGAAAGAATGACAAATACAAATACTTTTATTTGTTGAACATAGGTAGGTAAAGTACAGATGTTGTGTTTATTAAAGCACGCTATGTCTAGCCGTCATCGGCGTACAAATATGACAGTTTAGAGTTATGGATCTTGCTGAAATGGTGACGTTTCATACATATGTACTCTACATTCTACTCATGGCTTTGTTAGGTATGCTTTTCGTGATTTAATATTAAGAAAGCAGTATCTCATTAGTCTTCAAATGATTGAAAATTAATAAACAATTGTATCAATTACCTGCACGTCATGAAGTTGACGAAGAAGTCCGTCATCAAATTCTTCATGTTAATGTCGTCAACAGTTGGCGGGATGGCCCCCGGTGCGTTGAGGACAGAGTTCACCTTGAACACGTACGTGAGGTCCTCAATATGGCCGACGCCCTCGTAGTTGAGGCCCGTCACCTTCTTGATGATGTTGCTCTGGCCCTCGTACGCAAATCGGTACAGGTACACCGGAGCTCCACCAGTTTCTGCGCGTTTCTGTGCCAACTTCAAAGCAGGGTACTCGTAGAAGCCGTCCGAACATGACTTCACGAAATTATCCACATTAATCGTACCGTTATAGTATTTTCTTTCGATTTTTTTCGCCAAATCTATCAAGAGCTTTGTCGGAGTCATAAATATAGTCCTGGGCGGTACTATTGTAGCAGGATGCTCTTGGATCTTCTTGACTAAGTCAAATTGTTCGAGTCGGCTACGGAAGGTCTCGCATTCAGCACTTGTGTATCCCGTTAGGAGAGGAATGTTCTTGCCGCGTCCTTTTGCAACTAAGATTTCTGGGTCATCATCAATGATGGTCGTGACTCCAGGTAGTGATGACTCCACGGTGGGCACAAAGGTGGTTAGGCCAATATTTTCTAGAAGAATTTTGTTAGCTTCGCTGAGTTTCTCTGCGGGTAGCTCGATCAGCTGGCGATGTATGGCGTCGGGGTCAGTGGAGGTGATGCCCAGGATGGTCAGGAGCTGCTTGGAGATCAACTGGGCGAACGCTGGAGAGGGGCTGTAGAATGAAGAATCGGCTGTCCCACTCATTAGTATCGCTCTGAAATTAGAAAATGGAAAATAATCATAAAGTCAGTCGAAACGAATTAACAGAAATTAAAAGCTTAACTAACCGTTATTCCTATTCATAATAAACTTATCCGCTTCATAAACCTATTTTGGCTATCGAACTGTTTCGTCCCTTTCTGTCAAGTTAAAATGAAGTTTAACAGAAAGGGACATAACAGTTCAATAGCTAAAATAGGTTTATGAAGCGGATAACTTTAACTTTAACCAATCGCGAACTAGTTAGTAACTCGCATCATGTACGGACTAGGGATTTCAATACCGGTATTCCGGGATCCCGTTATACCGTGATCACGGATTTTATTTTGGCCTTTTTCAATACCGGTATTAACGCCCCAATACCGTGATTACGGTATTTCAAACATTAGATGAGATCTTAGTCTCACACTTATTTTCACCAGCGCAAGCGTCCCGCTGTTATCTTTAGCTCACCCTGCGCCCCGACTGAGACGATGCCCTAAGTCGAGCTGTACTTTTGTCGTTTTTTATTGCATAATAAAATTATAAGAATTTTACTAAAATGAACACCAAATGATGGCTAGCTAATTAAGCTATACTTACATGTGTCCAAATAATGACCCAAGCAGCAAAAAACTAGTACTATAAAAAGACAGAACGTTTTGTAAAAAACTTTCCTTGGTCCCATAAAACCCCAAAGAACGTATTTTTATTCGGAAGTGGCGCATTTATATCTCTGTTCAGTGCCAAAATAATTTTATTGCAGTGTTCTAAATGACGAAACAGTCCAATAAAATCTATGTAACAGTGATGAAAGTCTCAAAATAATGATGTACTGGCTACTGTAGGGCCTTTTATAGTACTTTTTCATACTATACAAGAGTTTAGTTTCCTTTACCTCACATTTTTCATTCACCGTTCTACAATAGTAATAAAATAAAATAATTTTCCAAAAGGATACAAGCAATCTGAGATGAGATTTTTTTTATTTTGTTATTATAATATTAGTCTATTACGGTGGAAATGATGTGCGACTGCAGCTTTACTGATAAACTAGGGATAAGTTTACCATGAATTTAAAATGCCCCCCTCGAATTGTTGAGCTTTTACTAAAATAATTATCATATAAAGTGATTATTCTAAGAGCCATTATAGTACTTGCCGTGATAATGTTTTCACTGTCAGTCATCGTGGATTCAACCTAAAATTGGGGTTCTGAGTGACTGAATATATAATACACAGTGTTTTTTTTTACTATTTTTCTGACCATAGGTAATGAAAAAAAACTTAATTATAAACTGTTTACTGACGAATAGCGTGAATAGCATGTAACCAGTTATTTTTTTTTTTTTCTTCGGGAAGAACTTACGTAGTTATATCAAGTTTACTTTTGTTTAATAAAAAGTTTAGTTAAAGTTTTAGTTTTTAAGTTTTGTTTTCTTTTTTAATTTATTTTATTAAAGATTTCTTTTTTTTTTATATTTTCTGTCTAGTTCCCACGGGATAAGTTGTAACAGTCTTCTCTGTTTTAAGAAGCGTTCGGGGATCGTTAAATTACCTATAGATAATGTGTTTGGTATTCTATTGGTAATTAATCGTACTAAACATTTTGTTGCTTCATGCGAAATATTATAATTAATGGCCCAATTTTTCACGCCATCACGAAATTGTTGGTCATTTTAGAATGTTGAATCATTGCTTGAAGATTCAGAAAAATCGCTGGAGTAAGGACTCTCTTCAGAAATAATATCTTTGTAAGACACATTTTGTACGGAACCTGTTTCCCGTAATTGTGATTCGAACTTGGCAGAATGCACGTCGCATTAATTCCGTATCAAAATGTCTGAATATTGTTGTAAAAGCGAGCCAATAATCCTTTTTGGGACTTAACTGTCATTTAATAGAAACATTTATCTACATGGATATGCCTCTTTTGCGTCATTATAGTGATAGATACCCATTTATAAGACTAACAAGCGCATTGCTAGGCACCAGAAAAGTTGTTATACAATAATTCTGCTCTATTATAGTGTCTGTGTGATATGCTTATCGATAAAATTATAATATGCATCTAAAAACTATTATAGTACACTTACGTTCTATTAACGTGATCTGAAATTAGACTACATCACAAAAACACTATTGTAAAGTCTTTGTGACTACTAACGCACACGTCCTATAGCAGCGACCTGAATATCCACAATATCGCCCTGTAGTTGAGTTTTCATCACTGCTATAACGAAACTACTATTGCAGTTCTTTTGGAACCCTTTATTACGCTAATCAGATAAATAAAGGCACCTGTTAACAATTTTATAGAGCAATATTATTATGTACTAGTTATATTAGAACTTGCACAGTACTAATATAACTAAACTTGCATAGTACTTGACTATAACGGTTGTATAAAATGGCGTAGTAAACGTTTACATCCTTTGTTTATAGGTTTTTTTAGCTCTATAAGCATTTAGAGCAATAATATACTGTCGAACGCTTTTATACAACACTCTGGCACCGCTAAAACCTTAATAAATCGTTTATAGAGCTTTTTAGAGTTATGAGGTTATGAGGTTGGGGAGGCATCATTATTTGCAGACACGTAAGTATAGCTTGCTATGTTTGCATTTAGATAATAAATTTATATTTTTTTAATATTTTACTTTACAAAGTATGTGAAATGCCTCCCTGCAAAAAGACTAGATTAAGTTTAAGTTTTGATAATGTTCCTGATTCCTAGTCCTACCTAAATAGTCAACCAATATCAAATTGTTAAATAAGAGAGGTATGTATAGAAGGTATTTATTATTTTCAATAAATAAGATTACTAAACGTGTTTTATTTTCAAATCAGTCTTTATTGTAAAGACTTAATTGAAAATAAAAAACGTATTTTAACGGTTTTATCACTACATATTATAAAACAAAGTCCTCCGCCGCGTCTGTCTGTCTGTCTGTTCGTGATAAACTCAAAAACTACTGCACCGATTCTCATGCTGTTATCACCAATAGATAGCGTGGTCTCGAGAAAGGTTTTAGTATAATATATAATTTGTTAAGTTTTTGTATGCATTTTTGTATACTCGTAAATTAACGATAATTTTTGGAGGTGTCGGAAAAAAATAAGCCGTCTGAGAGCTTTCAACGAAAACGCTGTCTCAACCCTTTGAGATATAACAAAATAATGTATGGTGGAATTGTGTATCTTATAAAGATCTTCAGAAAAGTCCTCGATGGCATATGTCTATCTCTTAAGGATAACATATACTATATCCATTTTATTGTCCGTTTGTAGGTATTTGTTTGCCGAATTTTACTCATGGAAATACGATTACGATAACAATACGCTATAATATCAGTAGCTATTAGCCAAATTATGTTCGTAGATAAATAAGCTAGCTACTTATGTGTATTTCAAACAGTATACAAGAATATTTATCTTAAAAACATTACTAAACACGGCGGCTTTATGACCAAAATTTGTGCATTCCAAAACTTTCGTTACTTTTTCACTGACATATTTATCACTTTTCGATAAACTAACACTCAATACGAAATCTACACTTATTTCTCAGGAATTCTGTATAAGATTCTTATAAGATTAACCTGTTTACTCATTGAATCCATTACTTTACGCACTTATAACCTTGATACATGTTTACAATATGCGTCGCACCACACCGCCACACGACCACAGACGTATTTTGTTTTCTTTTTTTTTTCGTTCGTTTAGTGGTGTTCCCGCTAAAATGTATTAACAGTCAAGTATTAGTCGATTAATCGAATTCTACAGCCAGATCGTGTTGCAAGTACAAAATAAATGTCAAATATTTCGTCCAAATTGCGAACGTGACCCTGAGAAAAGTTATGCACCAATGGTGTTCATTAGACATTTTGAGCGTTTTCTCAGCACAAACGGTGTATCATGCGACATTTCAGAGGTTAATTCGTGTTATTTTCACATTGTTGGTACTTACGTGAATTATTTTACAATTAATATTAGTGTCGCATTTTTATTTCGTGTTGTAATTTGGTACAGATGATTGTTTTAAAAAATTTAGTGAAATTTCGTATTTTGGTTTTGTGTTTGTTATCTTTACGTAAACACAGACGTTCAGAACATAAGTACTTTTATTATATTAAATCATTGTCATTTGTTTCGGTTTCTGTTCACATAGTGAATCACTTTAAAATTAATATTAAGTTAGAAATTTGAGATATAGCCTGGGTTATGGAGAAGGACATAGGGTACTTTTTTATGCGATAACCGACATCCACGCGGGCGAAGCCGCGGGCCAAAGCTAGTTAATATTCTAATTGAACTTGCGTTCAATACCAGTATTGATACCGTGATCACGGTATTGACTTTTCCAATACCGGTTACCAGTATTGAAAAAATCCGGTATTTGAAAGCATTAGTACGAACCGACATTGGAATACTATTGCTATGCCATTTTGGCTACTCACTGGTGCTTTGAGTCTGAAACACGTTACTTTTGAGTAGCGTCACATCGAACAAATAATTTAACAGAAGAGAGCATTAGAACAAACCAACCTCCTAAATAGCCCTTCAGTAGATTTCGACAACGTGAGTAAATGCGCAGCCGCAGCGCCGGCGCTCTGCCCCGCGATCGTGACGTCATTGGGGTCTCCGCCGAAGTTCTTCGCGTTCCTCTGCACCCAGCGCAGCAGAGTCACCTGGTCCCGAAGACCGGCGTTACCGGGGATCTGTTTCGTATTCAAAGACAGGAAACCAAACACGTTCAACCTGAAACATTAAGACAAGTCCGTTAATAATGGCGAACTTATGTTTTGTGATCTGATACCCGATGAAAGATGCCTAAATTGCAGTGTAATGTTGTGAACCATAACCGATTTATTTTGTCTATGCTGTGTGAGTTATGCATTTGATAAACAGACGTTGTAAAGTGAAGTTAAGCTTACCTATAATTAAACGTGATAACGATGACTTTCTTGCTGACGAGATATTCTGGACCATGTAGATCTGCGTCACCAGATCCGAAGGCGAATGCTCCACCATGTATGAACACCAAGATCGGCAGGCCAGGAGATGTGACTTCCTCCGGGTACTGTGGTTGGAGCTCCCTGACCAGTCTGCGGCCGTCCAGGGGGAGTGCTTCCATTGGCACGTGGATGTTGGCATGGATGCACGACTCGTTCTGCACCTGGGGCTGGTGCATTATCCTCCCGTAAAGCACATCCGTTTGGGGGCATATCGGACCTTCGTTTGTTGCGTCGAGAATGCCCCAATGTTCTGGAGGTTCGAGCTCCTGGAATAGACAGATAAGTCTATAAGCACAAAGCAAACGGAGTGTGTTTTAAAGGAATAGTACAATCTTACTTCTGACATTCTGAATTAATCTCCCAGCATCCGCCATCATGAAAGCTAGTTTCGAAAACATAACTGTCATCTTGGTGGTAAGGATTTGCTATTCTCACCTTAAACCTAAGCTGTCCTAAGGGCTGCTTAGCGTAGGGCACTCCTCGAAAGCTGGCGTACAATACGCCGTCCTCCGCAGGGCGCATCACGCCGCAGACCACTCCCGCGTCGGTGTATGCAGGAACGCCTACTTGGCATGGCGACGGCGGCGACGCAACCGCTGTGCAAGCTGGAACGGACAAAAGAGACAATTTAGTACTGGTATTCGATAACTACATGTGATTGAGCATTGTCAAAAAATAAAAGTGCAGCTTGCTTTGCACCCTTATTTTTCATTTTTCACTTAAAATAAATTACTAGTTGAGTTAAATGAGAGATAAGAATTTATAAAATAATTAAGCATTACTATAAGTAAATCAAGATGATGCCAAGACCTTGAGATGCTGATTCGATTAAGTCATGACAATCATTATGAAATTTAGAAAATGATTTCGTTCAAACTCTTTATTAGAATGTTATCAGCAGGTGACATTTTAGGCGTCGAAGTCCTATTTTGCTGCATTGCATTACTACGTATTAGGTCTTTCAGTCTCGCTGCAATTCTGAGTCCCGGGAAAAAAAATGAGACTAGATGCGGTCTGGAAATTCCCGGAAAAACGAGCCTTTCGAGACAATTTCAAAAGTAGGTTTCAAACTTATAGGCTAGGCTTTTAGGCAGTCACAAAACAAGATATTTCAATCATGTACTTTAATAAACAAACAATTACAAACTAAAATTACTATCCAACACAAAAATATATTTTCAATTCCAACCAGTAGTTCCTGAGATTAGCGCGTTCAAACAAACAAACTCTTCAGCTTTATAATATTAATTATAGACAGAGGACCTGAAATAGTTACAAAATAAACCTGCGTTAGAAAAAAATCTCTCTGCTTCTACGCTAATGGGGGGATAGATAGTAAGTAATTGTAAAAATGGTTTGGATATTTCCCTAAACCATTGGACAAGTCTCAAAAGTCTCGTTATTCCCGAGACCGAAAAATTACCAAAAAGTCATTGAGACCGAGATTGCCAGGATGAAAGCACTACTACGTATTGGTATCACTTAGTACTTTCTTTGAATTCCTACAATGAATGTCGTGAACCACACTTAGTTTCACGCGCCTATACTAAAGCGGGTTTACATTATGATACCAGGTAGTATCGTGAAACAGTAGCTTGACTGTTCTGTTGCGGGCGCTAACACCCAGTTTTTTTTTTTTTTTTTTTTTTGAAGAAAAACTTCTTTAGGCTCGTTCAGCAGTTTTTGGGTGAACAAAAATCATGGAACTCGCGTCATCGTCACCGAACGCTTTCCATGAGCTATATGTATACTGTGTATGTACGAGGGTGCGTTTTCAAGTTTGCGGAATGGCGGGGTTGAAGAGGGGTGAGGGGTCTCATTAGTACCTCAACGAGTTGAGTGATTTACTATTAGTATAAAAACCGAGTATTATTACGATCGGCTCATTAGTTTCTGAACTACCATCAACCAAGCAACTTAATCGGGAAGGCAGCATTCACAATGGAAAAAATCGAGCACCGCGCCGCTATAAAGTTCTTTACCAAGCAAGGAAAAAACGTCCAAACCATTACGGAAGAGATGTCCTCCGTTTATGGAGACTCTTGCCCTTGTAAAACCATGGTTTACAAGTGGCATTGTCTATTCAAGCAAGTACGAGAATCACTTGAAGACGATCACCGGCCTGGGCGCCCCATCGAGGTGACCACACCAGAAATCATCGCTAAAGTCGAAACATTTATATTGGAAGACGCTTGTCTTACGAAGAATCAGTTTGCAGAAATGGTTGAAGTATCCGATGCAACCATTTTTAAAGTTCTTCATGACCATCTCGGTATGACTAAGGTCAGTGCAAGATGGGTGCCTAGAATGCTCACACCGCCGCAATAGCAACAGCGCGTAGAGAGTGCACGTGCGTTTTTGGACCTCTGTAACGAAAATCAAGAGGGTATCTTGAGACGAATTGTGACTGGAGATGAAACTTGGGTTCATTATTATGAATCTGAATCTAAACAAGACTATGCAGTGGCATAAAAAAGGCACACCACCGCCTAAGAAGTTCAAGGTGTCGCAGTCGGCCGGAAAACTCATAGCGACTGTTTTCTGAGATACTGAAGGAATCCTGCTGATAGATTATAAGGACAAGGGTGTTAATAATAACCGGAGAATACTATGCGTCAATTTTGGAGCGTTTGATGCCAAGCGATTTTTTTTGAGCCATCAAAGAGAAAAACGAGGAAAATTGACAAAAGGCATTTTGCTCTTGCACGACAATGCGACTGTTCACAAGAGCCGTGTTGCCCTGGCTGCCCTACACAAGTCTGGCTTCGAAATAATTAACCACCCACCATATTGTCCAGACCTGGCCCCTTGCAATTATTATCTGTTCCCAAACATGAAAAAAGAGCTTCGTGACAAGAAATTTTCAAGTGATAAAGAAGTGAAGGACGCAGTTTTAGCGTATTTTAAGGACAAAAATAAATCTTTTTTTATGGTATGCATAAGCTTATTGTAAGATCTGAAAAATGTATTAGGCTTGCAGGTGAATATATTGAAAAAGAAAAATATTTGCGAATTTTTATTTACCCGCCCCCCCTTACCTGTCATTCCGCGAACTTAAAAACGCACCCTCGTATGTGTACTTTTTGGGTGAACAAAAATTATGGAACTCGCGTCATCGTCACCGAACGCTGTCCATGACCCTAGTAGCAATTGCCGTTGGCTTCCATACGCCAACAGTGGGAATGTATTGGCATACGGTTCGTTATTCCGCCAACCTTAACTTAAAATGGGCCCATTGTCATAAACATGCATTATTTGCCCAACGGATAGCCAACGACAGGCCCGCTGTTACTATTCCTACTGTTGGGTGATTTTTGTAGGGATTTAAGTTATTATGACAACATTGGGCCAACTAACGCGGGCCTGCTGCTTCTATTCCTACTGTTGGGAGATTTTTGTAGGGATTTAAGTTATGATGACAACATTGGGCCAACTAACGCGGGCCTGCTGCTTCTATTCCTTTTGTTGGGAGATTTTTATAGGGATTTAAGTTATAATAACAACATCGGTCCAACTTAAAAACCCTTCAATGGGCCAGTTACTGCTACTCCAACGGGGTGGAAGCAGGGTGCGCGGGGAGCGGGCGGCGGCATGCGACGCCCGGCCCGCCCGCCATTTTATTATTCATTTGTGCACCTGCGGCTCCGGAGTGTTTGTGTTTGTTTTGTTCGCATCAACAAAGATATTAGCCTGATATCAGGCTGGCAGGCTGTCTTTTAGTTTAGTTAGTTAACCTTTAGTATTTGTGAAAGTGTTAAATGTATAAAGTTGTGGAGTTTTACGACGGTGATGGTTACGGTTATTTGGTCATTATAAAAAGTATAATAAAAACCGGCCAAGTGCGTGTCGGACCACGCACAATGCAGGGTTCCGTAGTTGAGATGAATTTTTCCCAAGAACAAACTTAACATTGTAGTTGAAAAACGTGTTCTTTTGGTTGGTCGACTATTACTCGGTAACTTGTAAAGCCTACATAGCTGTAATAGTTTTCCTTTTAACTTCGTTATATTTAGACGTCTGCTATGAGTTTTTTCACATACCCAAATACAACCGTTTAGCTTGCAGAGAGAGGGGCACTTGACTCTTAACAAAAATTAGCACTTTAAAGCTTAATATTACGCAAACGGATCCCTGAATCGAAAAATGGTTTTCACAAACCCGCATTATTTTTGAACGGCCTATCCAACGATACCCCACATCAAGGGAAAGACGAGAAAAAATATATCATCCACACTTTACGTGTAGCGGAGATACCCTAAAAAAAACTTCAAGATTTTATTTTACCACTAAATAATTAATATACCCATACCCAATTACAGTTTTCTATACTCCATTTATTATAACATTAGACAAATAACTGTTCTCACCCTTTCGTTATTTCGATGTAAACGTTTAATAAACTCCGTTATTTCACGATGAATAGAAAGCACTGTAACCTATTTACCATTTACGTTAAAAAAATAACTCTAAAGTGCAGTAATTTCAACAATATTACACAATAACTGTCGTTATTTAGCCGTTATTTATCTAATGCTATGCTTTCTTAAAATAGTAAGTAAATGGATTATAGTACTAAGAACCTCTGAGCTAAGCTGCGGACAGACAGACAAATAGACAGATACACGGAAATGGCGAAACTATATAAGGGTTCCTTGTTGTTTCATCAACAACTCAAGCATCAGTATCATTTGATGAAGTTGAACTGATGAAGAAGACCACAAATAGCCACCGGAACTCCTCAATGATAAGTATTTCACGGGTGGCGATAAGATATCCCCATTTCTCCTCGTGGGTTTCGTATAAGGTGACTACGGGACTTACTAGAGAATGGGCAGCAGCGTTCTCTGTGCATTTTTAACACCATACTGCGATCGCCAACCCGCCTGCCAAGCGTAGCGATTATGGCAAATCCTCCAATCGGGGGAGGCTTATGTCCAGCAGTGGACGTCTTTTGGCTGAAATATGATGATGATGAGATATCTCGATTAAGATAGTTAGTTAGTTGCGACTATGAAGCAAATTTAAATAAATAATTTTGATGAAAATGGTACCATCGAACTGATCTGAAGATGTAGCCTTTGTTTGTGCGGTTTAGCAAGCAGTGGTATTCGAATTATTGTGCAGTAGGTAAAAAGTGTAAAATAAAAATAAAATTAACAGAAAAAAAACGACAAAAAAGAACTATACAAAGTGAAAAATAACTTTAATTTCGGAAGTCGTTGGCAAAAAACTAAAATACAGATCCAAAGACACCGACATACGAAATTAAAGTTATTTTTCACTTTGTAGTGTGTTTTTTGGAAGTCGTTTTTTTTTTTGTTCAAAGTTTGTCAACCAAAGTTTATTCAGTTACTAATTAAAACCGGCACTAGGTACACAATCTTGTTACGATACGTTAATAGTAATCTCTAACCCCCACAGACACATTAATTGCAGAGTCGTGCGGAATGGCGTCAGGTTTTTTGTCAGTCATAAAACCAGTCGTATTAAATGGAAGGACCTTGTCAGTTATTACGCGCACGTTTAACCGAATCTCTTGTACACGTGTTCACTTGTCGCACTGTGGTCACCTCCCAGGGGTCACCTACACTCCTACGTGATCGAACAATGGTATTTTACATACCTTAAAAAAAATAGTGAACTAAATAATGACGCCTATATTGCCCGAAGGAGTAAACAGACATTTCGCCCGTTCTGTTACAAATACCATTTAAGGCCAGCGCGCACATCGGCAGACGACGCGGCGGGCAAAGTATTTTACCAAAGTAAATTCGTGCGTATATCTAATGGTAACAAGATATAGATTTCAAAGTACAGAGGCCGACCACGAAGCATCAAAGGGGATATTCTTCTCTGCGGTATTGAAGAGCGCGCTGGACGATACCGCGCGGCGGGATGTGAAGGCATGTGGTATACGCCGGAGTCCCATACGATCGCGGGGAAGAGGCAGAGCAAGCGGGGGTGCACTCCGCATTTCTGCCGTGGCATACCGCGGGGTGCACCTCGGCAAATCCTCCTCGATGCCTTCCGCCTGTGTGCGTTGGCCTTAAGTCCACGAAAGTCTACGTCAAACAAAAAAGTTGAGCTCGTAATACACATGCCTGTAACTTGCACAAAACTGCCTAGTTCTATTAACCGGGGAAAAGTACAGGCTGCTTCGGGCTGCTATAGACTAATGAAAAACCTCAATTACACTGCCCAACCTCTGGGGATCGAACACAAGACTTCACGCTCAGATGCGCTTGCGAAAATTAGAGTAACTATCAAAAATAATCAAATTTTAATCAAAGTTAAAAATGTTCTCAAAATTAATTCGTTATGGACAAAAGCTAAGATGCACCTATATATACATAGATAGGTATATACAGGTATACCTATTTGTAATCAATTTACATTTGTTATGATTTTATGATTTATCACAAAACGGCTTCCTAATCTGACTACAAGAGATAACCTCATTTAATCTCGTAAACAAAATTAACTTAATAATCGTATTTGTGAAGATCACTTTGACAAACAAGTTTTTGTTGCATTGATTTATCACTAACCTCAAACATTAGGTACGATTATCATGTCGTTTATTTATTTACTTTCTTATCTTATAATATTTTTAAAGATTTCTTAAAATTGTAAGTACAAAACCATTTAAAAATATAAAATACTAGCTTTTGCCCGCGGCTCCGCCCGCGTGGATGTTTGTTATCGCGTAAAAAAGTAGCCAATGTCCTTCTCTATATCCCAGGCTATATCTCTGCCAAATTTCATGACGATCGGTTCAGTGGTTTAGGCGTGAAAACGTAACATACAGGCAGACAGACAGAGTTACTTTCATATTTGTAATATAAATAGTATTTGTAATTTGTTTTGTTTTGTATATTTGTATGGATATCGATTATTTATCATTATGATTGAGTTTTAAGCATAAAAAACATTATAAATATGTTCTATGTTAGAGGGTTTGGTTTCCGCACTTAGTCCTTCAGATGGACCATTGTGCGTGGGCCTAAAAGACATGCAACGTGGGTGCTTAAAAAACATTACTTTTAACCTGTTTACTTCCTCGATACATAAAACAAACTCATTATTTTCGTCAAATCAATGGAACGCATCTGCATCTATATATTATATGTATAACACCATTGCATACAATGAACTCACGCCTTTTCCCATGGGGGAGGCAGAGGCCACAGAACGCCACTTACGTACTCCTTTTGCTTCGTATACGTTCATACTTCAATAGTTACAGATGTTTAATGGAAATGAAGAAATGATTCGAGGAGCAATCTGGGAATGTTTCAAATTGGTTTATGAATAACATATTCGGTACTAAACGTATTTAAATTAGGTACTACCAACGTGTTGTATAAACAAATTATCAATAAGCTCTTAAATATGTATAACAAATTCATTTCAATGTAAATTACGCCACACGTCAGTGGTCGCACTGACCTTGAGCCACACACTGGCCTAGCGTAGTATGAAGTTTCATGGAGGCACGCACCCATGGCTTTGCGGCAATTTTACGCAAGAAAGCGGCGTCACTGCTGCACAGAGTGCGTATGAGTAGCAACAGCGTCCTGAGTGTGATAGCGGACAGGTATGACGGTCCGTTGGTTGTATGCGTTTATGTGTGAACTAACATAGTTTTTAAGCACTATTGAACTAACAAAATGGATCATGTAGTCTGAACAATTAATATATTATTATTATTATAGAATAAGAGGCTGCTTATACTGGCTTTGTTGTATTAAATAAAGCAAAAAGAAAACTCAGTCTCTTCTAATTTCATGCCGATGTATCCAGTCCAATATGTAACATTTTCTATTTCAATACATCAACGTAATTCCCCAAACAGTAATGAGTCTCAAAGTCAGTTGTCAAACCTGACGGGCTGGCGTGACGTAGCTCGTAGGCCGTACGTAGCAACTTGCTACGACTGCTACGAGGCTTAGAAAATCATTATCTCTTTGTGTAGTGAGACCATTTTTTTAAATATTTTAATTATGTTATCCTTATCTTATTCGTTTATGTAACAATAGGCATGAAATATACATTTTTAGGTATTTTGTATTTCATGATAAACTAGCGACCCGCCCCTGCTTCGCGCGATATTTACGTCTTGACAAAATTTATTACCAATGTATTTTATACACATAATCCTTCAGAAATAGAATCTCCAAATGATGGTGAAAATCAGTTGCGTATTTTCGAAGAACCACGCGGTCACACAAACAGACACCAAAAGCGATTTTAATGTATAATATGTATAGGTGCTAAAACAAACGTTGTCAACTCAAAGAAGAAAAAATCTCCGGTTTTAGCGAATGAATGCAATATTATATCGCATTTAATGAATGTGTTACCTATTTATCAGAAAAAGGTAGTTGCCATTTCCTACAGTCGATAAGCTGACATACATTATCCACGTGTTATGACCAAAAGAAAGATCTATTAAATTGAATAATATTTGCGCTTACGTTGATCGGTGAGCCGTGGTGACATTGTAAAATATAAAATTACAATTATTGTAAGATATCAATTTGATTGGTCGCTTTTTCTGCTCTTTCTGGGTCAGTAGAGGTCGAGGTGCCAT
Organism: Dryobota labecula; assembly: GCA_947523025.1. Taxonomy (NCBI): domain Eukaryota; kingdom Metazoa; phylum Arthropoda; class Insecta; order Lepidoptera; family Noctuidae; genus Dryobota; species Dryobota labecula. Next base: position 1,142,982 of record OX383301.1, read on the forward strand.
TTGTTTTGTAGTGGAATATTATCACGAACCTACATAGTATGGAAAACCTGTACCGAGTGCAAAGTTCAAATTAATTTCAAGGTCGTCAAAACAAGATTCAGTCTTTTTTTGGGTGAATGCTATACCATTATATGGATTTCAATATTAAATAAACACGGAATAAAGTTATGCTAGGAATAACTTTGGTATAACCATACATTTTTGACGTTTATACTTGTCATAAATTTATTCCGTGTTTATTTGTAAGGCTTTACTTGTTTAAGTATTAATGAAAATCACGTAAAAACTAGTCAAAATCCACAAACCAAAAAAAGATAAAAACAAAAACACAAAATAAGTTTCTCAAACAGAGCACCACTGAAAAATCACTCAGCAAAAAAAAACTTCAACATAAACTTTCAGTGTTGTCCAATCACTGCACCGCTATCTCGTGTCAACTCACCGTGCAAGGCGAAGGCGAGCGCGATCCAGTGCGTGGTCATGTCGGGTACGAGTCGCTCACCACACTGGCCCGGGCGCCGCTCCAGCGCCGTATATATGCAACAGCCAGCGTCCACCCACTAGCGCACACCCGCTTTATTTAAAAAATCGAATCAACTTAGCCCTTATTCGAAAACTACTGTTACCGGCAACTGTTACACAGAACGAACATTTTTGAAATGAGAAACAATTGAATTTATAATGTTGCAAGCTTGCAACTTGATGCTTACTTTACTGATCATAGCGATAGTGGAGATTTCGTAACATATTTTTCAACACACTTGTTCGTAAAGTGGCTCTTATTGAACCGCTTTTAGGTCCATAATGCAGTGTATTAAAAACGCGTGCTTTTTACTTTACGTTACCATACTAGTGCTGTAACGCCACAGATAACTGTTAACTAGTCGAAAACTTGCGCTTTTTTTTTTAAATCTCGTCAAAGAAACTTCATGCCAAAAAGAATCCGCGCTTTCACTTTTTTTTTTTAAATAGTCTGAATTGTCTTTGGTCCCAAAATTAACTAAAATGTATTTATCTTAAATCAGGAGTGGGTTGTAACAGGTAAAATCCCTTATCTGTTCCGCCTGTTTCTGTTCCACGTAATTAACAGTTCCAAAAACCTGTTACAAAATAGCAGGCTGTTATTTCATACTATGTGGGAACAAACTATTGTGTGTTCTCTGTTACCACATCTGCACAGTTATAATACACGGAGGTACTTCTCTTTCTAACTATGGTGTTACACCTATGCGAGAAAAAGAAAGAGCTTGTGACGGACGATGTAACAGGGTGTCACAGTGTAACAGTAACATTTATTATCTATATTCTAACTAAGGTAACTGCCATAAGCATGAATAGACAAAAGCTTGTGACTGATGGATTTTGTTATCTCGTCGTGGACCACAAGCTTTTTTTTTTTTTTTTTTTTTTTTTTCAGTTTATTTCTCACAGTTACAGTCTGGTATCTTGTGATACCTGTTGTATTTAGCTGTAACGATATATACGCCTCACTCCTACCTTAAATTGTCCGTGGTCCCTCCCGGAAGCAAACGGAAAAGATCCTGACTGACGTTCTACGAGTATTATTGCGTATTCTCACTGAACTAATGTATATTTCTCTATGCCAATAGTACTTTCTAATTCCATACTAACTAAACTACGATCAGTCCAAAATTTTTTTTTTTATATAGGCTGTTTAGCAGTTTCGCTAGTGCCTTTATTTACACCTGCGCGCGGATCGCAAGAGGGGCGCGCGAAAAAAAAAATACAAAACCAGCGCGCCATTTTCCATAAATATTTGTTAACGTTTTCGTTGTGTTGTTAGTTACTATTAAAAATACGAAATCTAAAGTATCGTCACTATTCGACGTTAAACAGTTTTTTTAAAAACGTCCGGATACGCCTACGGATTGCCAGTACCTGGCATCAAAGGTCAGTTGAACTTTATAAATCTAAATGTATCATCTTTATAATTACGTTATTATAGCATAAGTTTTTACAACAAGTCTGTTTTTTTCCTCGCAAGTGTGTTGAAAAACATCGTATGAAACGCGCGTGCATTGATCATTACACACAGCACACTCGTATCATAATGTACTATTATCTACGCCCATGCTATAAATCCTCTATAAAAGTTTCTGAAACAGTTAGCTTATTGCCAACATTAAAACTCCCAGTGTCATAGTAACCATAATAGCATCCAAACGGGAGTTATAATGTTGTACTGAATTTCATAATGCAACTCCTTTGCTTTTACGAGGATCATCATCCTCCCTTCCATTCTTACTACTCAATTCGTGGTATCTTTATGAATTAAAAAAAAGAACATTGTCACGCACGCGCGTTTCACTATACTATACCATAGCGTCGTATCCCGCCATTTTTGTTCGATACTATTATTGCAAAAACTGTTTCAGAACCTTTTATAGAGGATTCATGTCATGGGTGTAGATAAAGTCTTGTATGCAACTGTAATAATTAGGTATTAAAACACTCATGTGATAAACCCACATTCGTGTTTTAATACCCCTTATTATACAACAGTTGCATAAATAACTAGTTTGTGCTGTAATGCGATTATTACATATTTCCATTGTTCATAATAATCATTATAATGTGTATTTACACGATTTCGAGATTTTCTTATAAGATCCTGGCTTGGCACGTGGAACAAGTTAAACAGCTCATTCATAAGAAATGTTAGTTCACAATAATCACCTTTTCGCTTACAATTGCCATCTAAAATCTTCAGATTTCCACCGCTTTCATACCTAGGTGCTTTCGGACATACGTAACATCGTGTTTTACCGTCGACCAGCAACATAATTGATGATGACTGCTGCTAACGAGCTATCGTAGGATGTCATGGAGACTGATCCCAAACATCAGCACAAGATTATAAAAAAATCGCTTTTCAACTCTTGTCCTACTTAAGAATACTAATGCAGACCTCAATACTTCACTTGAATTTGTGAAATACAATAGAATTTCACCTATCACAAAACAACTGCAGTTTTAGAATCTTCACAATACCTACACGAAAAGGTCACTCTTATTTCGTCTAACGTGACATGACAATAGTATATCTGAGTCGCCCACGTGTGAACATTTTTAATGGCGCACTTCTATAAATACACCGCGCGTGTGCAGGTCTACAGCTTGTGTAGTTCGCACGTGGAGCCTCGGAAGCGTGCCTCTTTCACCCTGTTTTTATTTCTATTCATTGATAGAAACTACTCAATTGTCTTGCTGTAGATTAACGTCTAGCTAGACTGTTATACACCTTATGCTTCTGCTTATCAGATCACATTTACGCTTTGAGATTTTCTTACCACAATCTCCTACTGTGTAAATTATTTTAGTCATATAGCTTGTGTAGATCAACAAATACATAGATCTAATCTTAAAAAAACTTGCTGTGCCAATGAGAGATTTACCAATCTTAACTAATAAAGAGAAGATAAAACTGACATAAATTGACAACATTGATTATCACATAATATTACCAAAGTATATCAGCCTGAAATACACTCGCGATCAAATAATACGGGTCGATGACAAAAATCCCTGTAACTTTCAAATTAATAATGGTACATGAAACTAACTTTATATTACAGAGAATTTTAATATCGTATGAAATAAAACCTTAAATGATCTACAAAGTAAATAAAAAAATAAATAAAATAAAAACCTCGAATGTGGAAATAAATTCAATTCGCGGTTGTTTTACTTTTGCTTGTTTTCTCACTTTTGTTTTCTGTCAAATTAAAATGATAAAAGGCGGTCATTGTCGTCTTTCACCATCATTATTGAATTACTATCATGTCGCTTACACCAGAAGAATGTTCACGTATCGTCACTATGTTAGAAGGCAGAAGTCAGCGCAGTACAGCAAGAACAATAGGCGTCACTTTTTACTGTGCAGCGAGTCGTCCAACGTTCCCGAGAAACTGGGCAGAACATAAGAAGACCAGGAACCGGCAGACCGAGATGTACTACTGCTCGAGAGGATCGATTTATTGTTACGAGCATGCTGCAAAATTGGCACCTCACGGCAGTTGAAGTAACAAATCAACTTCGGGAGACCCGTACAGACGACGACGTAAGCGAGCGGACTATGAGGCGGCGGCTCCTTGAAGCTAATTTGACCCCACATAGACCCCCAAATGGTCCTAAACTTAAAAGGGATTATCGGGTAGCAATTTTGGTATAGTTCCAGGGTAACGTTTTATTCCAGCTTGTTTTGAGGAAAAAGTGCTGTTCGGCGGTGGATCTGTTATGGTTTGGACTGGAATCTCTTCGGAGAGTCGCACGGAGTAAGTGCTGATAGAAAATGGTACTCTAACAAGTGCAAGATAGGTGGATGAAATTCATAATGAGCATATTTCACCCATATTTAATGAGTATGGGTGAAATTCAATATGCATGCATGACAACGCCAAGCCACATACAGCTCAAATTATAAGGCCCGGATTCCTCTGTCGCTGACGTCGGTCGCGTACCGTCAGTCGCGTAGCGCGCTGACCATCAGCGCCAATGAAAACATCCGTAGTGCGATACTGACCGCTCCACGGTACAGGCGTCTCCAAGTGGATTTGTTGTGGATTTGTGAAGCGGAGTTTGAATTTGGGATATTATTATGAACCCGTTTATAAATTGTTTAGTTGCTGCAGCATACTTACGCAAGCGGAGACGGCGTCAATTATTAAAATTATTATAAACACAATTATCTTTTACTTACCGATCTCCTTTTTTTTATCATCGCCCTCATTATTGAATTCGGGAAAAAGTGCTTCATAAACTTGTAACCAAAATTTTGCTCTGGCATCGCGATCTTTGTAAAGTCATTCGATAAATCCCACAATGCAGGACGTTGGCGCACCTCGGCAATCACACGTTCGGTATCAATGTTCATGGTGGCGGGCGACTGTACGCGCGCGTGCCGACGGTCGGGAACAGAGTGAGGACGCTCATAGCGTTCTATAGCGCGTCAGTCGACCGACGAACGCGGCGCTGACGAGCGAGACCGATGCGTGTCATCAGCAGCGCGTAGCAACTCGCGCGCCGCTGATGTCAGCTTTACAGTGTGGTGCTTCATAGAACACAACGTATATTCGTACGCGCGACCGACATCAGCGACAGAGGAATTCGGGCCTTAATGAGTATTAGAGCAGGAAGTTGGCATCAATCGCATGGACTGGCCCGCGAGAAGCCCGAACCTGAATCCAATTGCACACGCTTGGGACGAGCTTGGGAGGTGTGTAAGAAATCGAAAGCCCGCCCCAGCTACACTTTGAGACCTGAAACATGCATTAGTGGAAGAATGGACCAATATCCCGTAATATCGCATAAGAAACTAACTTAATAAACAGCATGCCCAATTGCCTGGCAGGTGTGAGAAGAGCCCGTGGACGCCAATACAAAATATTAATTTTGTTTTAGTTCGTTTTTGTGTTGTATGTGAGGTACCACCATTATTTTGTCAAAGTAAAAATTATTGATACATATTTTTTTTTTTTTAATTTAATTTAATTTTGACTATTAAACTAATAATGTTTCCAACATTTGTTGTTGTTTTAGTAACTGGTAAATTATCTAAAACACAGTTTCATTCATGCCACTAGCTCTATTATTTTAAGAGTAACTTTAGTTTTTCGTACTGACCTGACCTTATTTGTCCGCGAGTGTATATGCACATAAGGATATCGTACTTATGGATTCATTGTCTATTCATGTTTTTACGTGCAAATATTAACTGTAGGTTAAATCCTTGGCAATGTCGAATTAACGGCTCTGGAGTGTTTTAACTGTAATCACATGCATTTTAAGTTATGCTTTCAATTGCATCATTCTAATTTCATTATTGGTAAAAATATACATAAGTTACTGTGGTATTACGTCAAGTCAAGAGTGTAAGCAGCAGTTTTGTAGTTTCTTTGTTTTATTGCGAACCAATCTGAGGCCCATCGTCCACGACGCTACTCAAAGTAACGAGTTCAAACTGAAATCACTTATTTGTAATTAGTTACTTTTGAGTAGCGTCGTGGACGACAGACCTTAAATGGCAACTATCCCTACGCCCGTAAATGAACCAGATATTAACAGACCCCTGTTAGGCTGCATGTCCACCAGAGTTATGGTAAGCTGTGTAGCGATGGATGTGTATTATAGCAACCACTAGGAAGGTGTTCAACGGGTGTGTTTTTTACATACGGAAAAAGCACATGTAACCCGCTCCACTACAGCACTTTACCGCGATGGAAAGGTAGCCCGATGCTGGAAGCGTCACGTTTAAGCAGTTTCTACAAGTCCTCTCATGTCTTAGTCGCGTCTACTGGCGCCAAGATTTAGTCTGATGACGACGTAACTTACATCCTTCTAAATAATAATATTTTTTTATTATTATTATGTCTAAATTAATTCTCACGCACCTTTACTTGTCTTGCCAAATATAAACCGGTTGTTTATAGCATTAGATAACATATCTTTATACGTAGTCCTGAACTTGTTTCGCGAAAACAGGTCAACGACATAACTAGGAAATGATTTATCATTGGTAGCAACTAGATTTAACTGGTTTTTTGTGTTTACTGTGCGTGTGTAACAAAAAATATAAAAATATTGTTGTAGTCATAAAAGGCCATACATGCTCACCAAAAGAAAAAGAGTAGAAATAAAAATAAAACACTGAACAGGATCTTCATTTGTTTATATTAGTCAAAATAAACTGATATAAACATAAAATTCGAGGTATTCCACTCGGAGCACTGATTTCAACGGCACTTGACCGAATGGCACCTAAGCTGTTCTAGTAACCGCATTGAAACAACATTTTATAAGGGAGGTTCGGTGCTATTCCGCCGAACCTCCCTTATCAAAATGTTGTTCAAAAAATAATAATATAATAATAAAAAATAATATTCATAAACTGTTGTTTATGAATATTATTTTCAGTCCACTGACGACCCCTGCATATAGTTTGTAGTGATATCCACGTTCCAAAATATCAAGCTCTTGTTTTCGAAAACAAAGTATGTCAATTAGAATTTATTTACATAGAATTTTTCTTTTTTCAGGTAATGTTGCTTTTGCAGTTGCTTTCCGTTTCGAAAGCCTACCCGCCTACCCGCTACAAACACCTACAGACTACTAAGGTACTTCATATTGCATTATTTCACGATCGGCCCATATGAAGTGCCATAAAGAAAGACGTCTATCTGTATAAGTTATACTTTCCTTAACATGAGATTGAAAAAACTTGGTATTATATCTTCCTAGGGTAGATTTTTTTTTTAGTTTTTCCACTCTGGGCATATCTATAAAAAGGAAAATTAAAATAAGATGTTAAGAACATTGTGCACAAGTTCAGCTATGTCGTTGATATTGATGCAATTAGAGTACAAAATGAAGTTGGTTAAAAATAGGCAACCACAAAATACCAATCACAATGCGTTTATTTCTGCATTCATTTATATAAACAATCGAATTTAAAATATAAATAGCATTGTGTCCACCACTCGAATCGACGTACAGTCACGAGCATAAATACACACATATGATATGGACAGCTTGGCAAGAATATTTAATTTCATGATTAATATCTGAGAATACGATACGTACGAACGTTAAGATGACGGCAAATCTTAATATTATTATATTTATTTATGCTCGACACTGTACCTCGTGACCAATCCGCTTATAAAAACAATATAAATTTAAAAAATACACAATTTTCAAATGACCTCAAAACATTGGGTCGAGGCATTATCGGTCTGCACATGTAAGAATAGTGTGGGTTAGTGAAATGCGGCTTAACCATAAAGGGAATGTCTGGATGACGCGACTGTAGCCATAGCGCAGATTACTAAAGTCCAGAGACTCTTGAATTTTATCTGGCACACTATGCCAGATAAAATTCAAGAGTCTGGTCTATTACATCTGATAGAGCTAGGTTGGCGACATAGTTATCGACAGCAAAATTGGTGTATAAATCCACGTGAACCTCAGCTTAGCACGTATTTTATATCGCCATGGATGTCAGACCAGTCGTATTTTATGTAAAGACACGTAACATTTTATTGCTGATTCAAGAATCAATTATCGAATCTGATAAAATACTCCTGAATGTGATGAAGCTCACAGAATACCTAAAATAATTGAAAATTGTGCTTCGCTATCTTTCTTTATGTAGCTCAAACTTACAATATGGCTTACTTACGATAACGTTTGACATGAAAGCTTGGACCTTCAGAACGAATACATAATATTAAGCAAAATGTTGTCTAATTCGTTCGCTAACATCTTTTAATAGCGAAAGCCTTTTTCGTCGACGCACTCAAGGGTGTGTCTTAGGTCCGGTCCTATAACTATTGAACACCCATTATTAATTACCCACAGATGAACCTTTTTTAGTGATCAGAAACATATAATCTTATCGCATACTTACTAAAATACTACGAACAAATTCTAAGAATTCTAGGAAAGCGAAACTGAAATGATAAGATGGGAGACAAGTTCACAGATTAGCATACGTTCAATATTCAAAATGTTCGGCCTAAACTAGTCAATTAGTAATTATTTCTTGTCTATAAATTGAAGTGTCTATTTATAATGTCAAAATAACAGCTTTTGTCTGTCTGTTTGTTCCGGCTAATCTCCGAAACGGCTGGACCGATAGCTAATGTTATGAGTAACTTACTTTTATTGTAAGAAAGGCCACGCGGGCTAAGCCGCGGCCAGCAGCTAGTTTATTATAAATCTCTTCTTTAATCGGTCCCTCATTACTGAGGATCGTGCTCACTGGACCCCTTTAAGCGGACAATCTGCCTCCATTGACTCCGGTCGGAACGGTGCCATCACCACGTGCTGAAATTTGCTTGAGGACGTAGCTTCTTTTACTCGGTCGGACCATCTTGTTGGCGACCGGCCTCGTGCTCTCTTTCCTTCGGTATTAATAATAATAATAATAATAATAACCCCACCGCCGTATCTCTACGTTGACATCGTGGTGGGGCTTGCGCGCTCCGACCTCTAGGTCTGTGCCGGTAGAGTTTACTTTACCGGAACATGTCAGGGTGAGGAGCCAGACCGAGAGAGATACAGAAACCCGCAGGGCAGCATGTGGCGAGCTGTTGGGCAGTTGCGACCCCACGGACCCTATCTCCCGGGAGAAGTCATGTTCCTCATCTCTGGCTTGCCTTTATTGGCCGGCTGGAGTGAACACTGACGAGGAACTGAGCTCCCACCTCATTCTTGCCTTTATTGACCGGCTTGAGTGGAGATTCGCAAGAGCAAACGTGCTCGGAGGAAGGAAGTATTCCAGTAAGTGCTTGTAGGGATCTTGACCATCTTTCGGGCTCTGGGATTGTTCTGAGAGCCTTGGAATACCTCTCCACTCCTCGAGCACCTCAGGGCATGTTGCTCCCTTGTCGCTACGTCACTATGTGCTGGCGACCGTTTTCGGGGGCCCATTATTGAGTGTGCAAGTCACCCCCTGCCATTTTATCCGTGTATAATAAAACATTGATCAGGCAGGGGCCATAGTCCTTCCATGGTTTTTGGTAACCAGTCCATTTTAGCCACCCACACCCATAGTCCAATATCTTTGTTTTCCATATCCTGCAATAGTCCGACACCAGCCGGGGGTTGTCCTTGGGTGCACTTGCATGGTGCGTACAGGGATAATCGTCGGTTGGTGCCTCATTTAATTAAAAAGCGTCTAACGGGCCTCTGCGAGTTGGCTTCGGCCCCTCGTACGCCTTCCAAAGGTCCGGGACCCCAGGGTCCCGAGATATGTAGACATAAATAAAAATAATAATAATAAAATATTTATTTGCATAAAACATGGTATACAATGGTGTTAAATATAGATTTATATGGCACAAACATGTTTAGCTAGGATAAAAACGTAGCATGCAAAATTATAAAGTTAGATGAAGAAGGCATCAATCATCAGTATTTAAAAAAAAAAACATCAACATTTTTTATCCAAAAAGTCTTTTAAACTATAAAAACTACATTGCAGTAACCATTTATGAAACTTAATTTTAAATAATCTTATATTTAATGTTTTGAAGTGCCTTGGTATTTTGTTATAGACGCGCACACACATTGCTAAGCAGTTATTATTGTATTTAGCTAGTCTAGGTAAATCATTCAACACTAGTTTATGAGGATCTCGTCTGTTTCTAGGAATAACCTCATTTGCAGTCTTAAATAATTGTTTATTTTTATTTACAAACACACATATTTTGTAAATGTAAAGTGACGGTAATGGTAACAAACCAAGTTTCTTAAATATTGGTTGGCATGAGTCGTCAGGTTTAAGAAAACAAATTGACCTCATGCACTTTTTTTGAGCGATGAATGCTCTACAGAAATCGGTGCTGTTACCCCACATTATAAGGCCATATCGTAGTCGACTTCCCCAAGCTTGTTTTTATATTTTTTATATGACGTGTAAAAGTGATTCCGATATCCTATTTACAGAATAAACGATTTCATTTCATTTCATTTTAGTAGCGATTCGACGTACGCGTGGTATGACATTACAGCAGTTTTTATGTTAATTACATTTTTAACTTGTTTTAGTGCGTATAGAAATTTATTAATTTTTGTGCTGACAGTGCCTATTCTTATATGTTCTTTCCAATTAATGTCTTTATCGATTACTACGCCTAAGAATCCTGTAAGCGTTACTTCTTTGATTTTATTAATATTGAGTTTAATGTCAGTTTTATGATTATTTGATTGATTGAATTGGATATAAACAGATTTGTCTAAATTTATTTTCAAATGGTTAATGTCAAGCCAATGCAGTAATTTGTCAATTGTATTATTAATGTCAAGCTTATGGTCTAAAATGGTATTTTGTTTTTTGTTAGATGTAACTATAATAGATAATTATGTCATCGGCAAATAATATGCATTTATGGTTAGTTGTTTTTATAATGTCATTTATGTAAATGAGGAATAGTATTGGGCCTACTACGCTACCTTGTGGAATGCCATATTTATTATGTCTATATTCTGATGAGTAATATATAATGTCATTATTTTCGTTTTTTTTTTTTTACTTCTAATGACACGTTGTTTTCTATTACTTAAGTAGGACGATAATGTCACATTTATCTCCCTTCTTGATTGCTAAAAATGACTGAGCTTTTCAAGGCTACTATCTCCCCTTCGCATTATGTGGCCGAAATACGCTGTAGGCAAACTGTAGACAATCTGGTCTTTATATCGAGTTGGGAAAGGACAGACACATTTGTGCGTTTAGCTGCCCATGGTATTCGGAGCATCACCATATTTCGAATAAGTCTATCCGCTGTGTTTCTCTTACTCGGATTGTCCACGTCTCAACTCCATAAATGAAAATCGGGAAAACTAGTGCTCTGACCATCGGGCTTTGATTTTATAACTTATACAACGATTTATCCAGATGTCCTGGAGGCGTGTCGTAGTATTTTTAGCCATGGCTATTGGTCATTTTATTTCTGCGCAGCTGCCTTTATTTTTAAATTAGAGTCCATATAAATAAAACCGTCCACAGTATCGATACCTTGGATGTTATAGGCGCCACATAGCTTTCCCGCACGATCTATCACTATAAACTTGGTTTTCTGTCTATTTACATGCGGCAAATTAGGGCTTTCAAAGCCCTAATTTGCCACTTTCCACCTCCAATCTACGTAGTATCTCCTTCATATCGTCAAATGTTGTAAGGCAAAGAGAACGATGTCGTCAGCGTACCGCAGATTGGAAATGCGCTTTCCACCAACAGTAAACCCCGTTTCTTCCCAGCCCTCAAGAGTTTTCCGAATTATATACTCTCCAATACTCTCCATACACATTGAAAAGCAGAGGTGAGAGGATTCATCCCCGCCAAACGCTTTTCTTGATGGAAACACATTTGGACAATCGGTGTCTATTTTGACGAAAGAGCGGTTGTTAATTTGAACATAAAAAATACAAAAAAGTTTATCAAATGGTTAACCAAATGTTGGGACGAGTGACATTATCAATCGATGCTGCTATTCTCAAAGCTTTTGATTCACAGGGTCTTACCAGTAAGGCAATTGCAGATAATTTTGCGATCGGATTTGACAGAGCCGTAAAAAATTAGTTCCCAACTGTAGTATCAAAATATTAATATTAATTAATTCTAGTTTAAACTTTAAGAAAGCATCAGGAGACAAAATACTTAAAATAATAAATAATTTGAATTCTAATAAGGCTCCCGGACTAGATGACGTTAAAGTTGCGGATATAAAAATGATAGGTCCAGATGTATCAAAAGCTATTGCGGACCTAAATAACTGCAGTTTAAAAAGTGGCTTATACCCTGATGAATTAAAGTTAGGCTGTGTTAGACCAGTTTATAAAAAGGGTAAGCGAGATGAGTATGCTAACAGACTGTCGTCCTATTACATCATTGCTTTCTTCTATTGATAAAATCGTAGAAAAATACGTGTGTCAACAAATTCACTCATTTTATAGAAAACACGAAGTAATTTATCCGAACCAATTTGGATTCCAAACGGGTAAAGGTACATCAGATCTATTGTCCAAGTTTGCTGATGAAGTCAACGAGCACCTTAACAAAGAAAGATTACATACGCACTTTTCATTGACTTTTCCCGTGCTTTTGACACGCTTGATCACAAGCAACTAATTAGTAAACTGGACCATAGTGGAATTCGTAGCCCTCTGCTCAACAGGTGTGGGAATTACCTCCAAAACCGAAAATTTGCTGTCAAAATTGGTAATTCATTAAGTGAAGCCGCTCATGTTACAGAAGGCACGGCTCAAGGGTCAGTTTTAGGGCCCCTCCATTTTCTATCTTATGTAAATGACATGAGTAACTGCATCAACCACTGTACATGCTATCAGTTTGCAGACGATACATGTCTTGTAATAGCTGATAAGAACCCTCAAAAAGCTTGTAATCTTTTGCAATCAGACCTGAACTCTTTGTTAAAATGGTGCCATGATGTTGGGTTGGTGCTCAATTCGAATAAAACCAAATTGCTATTCGTAAAATCACCATACTTAAAATGTATTCCTCCCAATAATTTAGTTGCACACGACCACAGCTGCATGCATAACTTAAGAAATACCAAGTGTAGATGTCCTCGTATAGAAGAAGTAGATTCTGAAAAGTATCTGGGACTAGACATCGATAGCAAATTCAACTGGAGAAGACATATAGAGAGAGCATGTTTGTAATAAGTTAAGACAATTTTTAGCGAATATTATAATCCTGAAGAACCGCATTCCTTTCAAAGTAAAACTTATGTTATACAAATACAATTAGCAGAATCATACATTCAATATGGACTCAGTAGTTACAGTCGAACATTCAAATATTATATCAGTAAAATTTATAAACTAAAAATTCAAAAATATATCGTATCGAGAAAAAAAAAAAAACCAATTTCAAAACAATGAGCATGGACTATTTCATCATTGTAAAACATTACCTGTACATACACAATTTGAATATACTTGCTAAAAGAACAATATTTCAACGGCTACTTAGAGCAAAAAGTTCAACATCCTGTATTCACGTGGGCCGTCGCACGTAACCAGCTATGCACGGTTCGGGCAAACAACACCTACGGCGAGCGGACATCTTACCTAGTTCTCGGTTAATTAACAACCTACTTTCCGATTTGCGCAGTGACATTACGCCAAGAAATATTAAATCAAAACTTAAGTCCCACTACCTACAACACATTGAATGCTCAATGTGAAATGCGGTTTACGTAGTAACTAGCATATCACCTGAGATGAAGTTACCAAATTTCGAAATAAGGTATTATGTTATACTAACTTTTGCCCGCGGCTCCGCCCACGTAGATGTCGGTTATCGCGTAAAAAAGTAGCTTATGTCCTTTTCCATATCCCAGGCTATATCTCTGCCAAATTTCATGACGATCGGTTCAGCAGTTTAGGCGTGAAAACGTAACATACAGGCAGACAGACAGAGTTACTTTCACATTTATAATATTAGTATGGATTTATTGTTTACCTTGATTTTGTTTTGACTACGATGTAGAATTACATGTAGCATTAAGAGCGTTTTCGCCGGTCCACTAGCGCCATTTCTTTAAAAACATATTATCTCGTGACTGTGAAGGAATTATGAAAAACGGCTCAATTAACTATATCGGTAAGTGTGTCTAGAATTTTCTAATACCTTTTATAAAGTTTCATATTGAGACGAAGCAACAAAATTCGATCTAAATAAAAACGGCCACATTCCTCTAGATCGAATTTTGTTGTTTGTTTATATACATTACATAATATTTTTCTCCGTTATTTCTCCTGTAACGATCGTCTTTCTCCTGACAAAAAGTTTATTTCGTTTATATGTATGTAATGTATTTATGTATTTATTCTTGTGATTTATAGTTATTTTCGTTTTATCTATGCCTTATGTTGCACCTGCCATTTTTTCTCGCTGCATCACCCTAAGGTTGACTGGTAGAAAATGCCTCAGGCATTAAGTCCGCCTTTGTACGGCATTTTTTTAACTTATGCATATAGTTTTAATAAATAATAAATAAATAGGAGATGCTTAGAGAATCAGTTGTTGTGTTAGTCATAGTCTTTGCGGCATCTTTTCTGTACCTCTGTGCTGAAAAATGGTTGGTTGGTGCGTATAACCTTCTGTTCCCTTGTAAGGTTAGGGAAAAGTCCCTGCAACTCACGTCTACGAAGAAATAGGTCAGCTGCTTCCGTAGATATAAAAGGTTACATGGTAGGTTTTGACAGGATGTTCTCTTTGGCAGTTTGCACAATGATTTTCTGCAAAGCCTTCCTAGTGAAGTCTGTGTTAGTGGCGTCATTTAAAGAACATCAGGTACTTTTGAAGGCTTGTATCTCAGTTGCTGTTTTGAAGGCTTGTAGGTCAAAATGGTTTATATTTAGTGTGCGACTCTAGAAGTCCGATTGTGGTGACTAAAAGTTGGCGTTATTATAAATAATCAGATCAATACAAACAATCTGCATAAACTTCATTGCATAATCACACGGCTGTAAAAAAAAAAGTTGTTACCTTGACCATCAAGCATTGACACAGAACGTAGATACTACCAAAATGAGATGCACTTGATAAGTTATCATAACACTCAAGTTTTTTTTGGTAAATCAACTTTTAATTATGTTGTAATTATTTTGGCTATATATATATATATATATATATATATAAATAATAAAATATAAATATTATTGTTATTATTTATATATATATATATATATTTTTGTTAAACACGATATTTTCCACAATTCCCGAAACTGCACTTACCTTTGTTTGTGTCTCTCGCTCAAAGGTTGACTTATTGACTGGTACAAAATGCCTAAGGTAGATAAACCATTTATTTAGTACACCCAAAAGAAATAGCACAACACACAAAAGGCATTAAGTCCGTCTGTACATATTTTAATGTCAAAATAACAGCTTTTTACTAAATGCAATGAAGGTATATACAGTACTTATAACAATGTTTTTTTACAGTACTTTAGCGATTTTGTTGCAGTTATCCCTAAACTCCTCACTATAAGCGCTTCAATGATTGCTACCATAAACTTTCAAATCTTAGCTTGACAGTCAGTTTGGTGATCGAATTATGTTTTATTATTAAGCAAGAAAGATACGCGTACGTGCGCACAAGCACGTTGTCTCGTTTCAATTTATAAATCATAAATCGACAAAACTAGGTCAATATCAGGATCGTTACCCGAAACGATGTGACTGATGTCAGTGACTTCTGTTATTCCGTTGACATTTGACACTAAAGTGCGAGTACAATTTACTATTTAGTACGCCAGACTTTAGGCGCGGAGATAATACATCCTATGTTACAGTAGGCGAAGGTATGGTCATGTTCCTTAAGGTATTACCAAAACTTTGAACCTACCCCAAAACGACTGCATAAATAGAAACATATTTGATGATATCAACCAAAGTAACGCATTGTGGACAGAACTAAAGAAGAATGCAAATAACGACACCCTGGAAGCAGAATTTATCACAATAAGAAAACATATTGCCAAACACAAGCAAGATACAAAGAATATTTTCTACTTTAAAAAGTTTAAAGATTGTATTCAAAAAAACCTAAAATAATGTGGAATTTGATAAACATCAAAAAGCAAAATATCATCAAAGCAAACAATAAAATTAAACTAAATTGTGCTCCTCCAAAACTATTGATCGATTCAAAAGACATTACAAACCCAAGCGAAATTTGCCAGATTTTATACGAGTGCTTTGCCACGATAGGACCCCTTTTAAATGATAAATGATTTTATTTCTGTAAGTAGGTTTTTACAAACACTTTTACACGGCAATCATATTTTAAAACTAGATGAAGTCGGCGTTTCGTATCTGACTACTCTGAGAAGAAAGACCGAAAAAAACTCAGAGATCACAGTCTCTTTAAAAGTCCAGACATAACCTTGGTCAAATCATGTGAAGACCATGTAGATTGGTGTCTGAAATGGTCTTTTGAAGAAAGAACCACACAGATTGAGTGGACCTATCCATTCAGTGCACGCATTTGTCAGTAATCGTGCAGCTCAACTCAGAACATAAGGAGCTCAACGATTCGACGAACAATACCAAAGAAAGGACATTTGGGCAGGCCGCATAAATTACTCAAACTGCCATACCATGATCAAAAAAAAAATACTGAGAAGAAAAAAATAAAAATAAAGACCCACATAGTCTTCACATTCACAATAATTAAAATAATAATATTATACTTCACAAGTAAATATTCATGTCAATGTGTATAATGCAATCACAATAAAAAAAGTTTCAATATGTAAAATTTGGAGCAGCTCAATCCCAAGCCTTTTTGTCCTCAATATAATCTTTAATGGTATAAAAGGCTTTCTGGCACAACTTACGTTTAATGAATGATTTGAATTTATTAATGCTTAGATCTTGAACGTGGCTTGGAAGTTTATTATAAAAGCGTATACATTGACATCTGAACGAACCACCTATTTTCTTGAGCCGAGTTTTAGGTACAACATACATGTGTTTGTTCCTAGTATTTATATTATGGATATCACTGTATTTTTTAAACAATTTTATGTTTTTATGGGCATATAAAAGATTTTCAAAAATATACTGAGAAGGCACAGTCATAACATTAATTTCCTTAAATTTCTCTCAGAGAGTGTCTCGAACTTAATTTATAAATTGATCGAATAGCTCTTTTTTGCAAAACAAAGATAGACTGAATGTCGGCGGCATTTCCCCACAACAGAATACCGTACGACATTACACTATGAAAATAACGAAAGTACACTAAACGGGCTGTCTCTAGGTCAGTTAAATTACGAATTTTTCTAACAGCGTATGCTGCGGAGCTCAGCTTCTTAGACAATTTATCTATATGTGGGCCCCACTGAAGCTTAGCATCCAAAGTTAAGCCCAAGAATACAGTGCTATATTTAGGATTCAATTCTTCGCCCTTTATCAACACATTATTTTTCACCTGCCTAACGTGAGGCAGCGTAAACTTAATACACTTGTTTTTTTTTTTTTTTCATTAAGAAGTAAATTATTAACATTGAACCAATGAACTACTTTTGAGATCGCGCTATTTACATCGTCAGTAACCAGCTCCTGACGTTTAAGTTTAAACAAAAGTGAAGTGTCATCCGCAAACAACACTATTTCATGATTTTATCCTTTATGAGGTAAGGCAAGTCATTAATATAAATAAGAAACAAGAAAGGACCAAGATTTGAGCCCTGTGGGACTCCCATTGTTACTAAAGATCCGGGAGATCTTTTCCCATTAACGTCAACGCTCTGAAACCTATTACTCAAGTATGAAGCAAGAAGATCCAGAGCGGTGTTCCGGATCCCGTAGTGGCGGAGTTTCCTGATTAACGTTTCATGATGAACACAATCGAATGCCTTGGACAAATCACAAAAGATGCCCAAGGCATCACATTTATCTTCCCATGCATTATAAATATGTCCTAAAAGTTCAACACCAGCATCAGTAGTTGAACGACCCCTTGTAAAACCGAACTGTTTACTGTGTAATAATTTATTTTTATTAATTAAAATCTTTGCAATTGGTCTAACATTAATTTCTCAAAAAATTTACTAAAGGTAGGTAGTACTGAAATAGGTCTATAATTTGTGGGGTCTGATGTACTACCTGATTTAAACAATGGTATTATTTTACAATTTTTCATAAGATCGGGAAACTCCCCACAGTCGATACAATTATTAAAGATAAGAGCTAAAGTAGGTGCTACAATGTCAATAATAGACTTAGCAACTTCTACAGAATTACCCCACAGATCCGCAGTCTTTTTGACGTTTAAAGTGTGAAAGGCTTTAATTATATCTCTACAGGTAATATGTTCAAAATTAAATTCCGAATCGCAAACATTAACATTTTCCTTAAGCAAAGACTCAGCAACAGAAGGTGAAGAGTTTAGGGATTTAGTAGTTAAAACGGGAATATCCGAAAAGAAATTTTCAAAGGCCGCGGCGACTTGTGAGTCTGATTTTATTATTTTGTCATTAATTGATAGGCTGTAGTCAGTATTTCAGTTGCTACACCTTCCCGTTTCACTATTAATAATATTCCAAGTCGTTTTAATAACATTACTACTGTTTTTAATCTTCGAACTCAAATAACGCGACTTGGCCATACCACAAACTTTTTTAAATAATTTTGAATAATTTCTAACATACAAATTAAATTCAGCGGTATTTACACAAGTCCTTTCATTATACAGCTCATAAAGCCGTGTTCTACTTTTATGAATACCAATGGTAGCCCAATCACTGAAAGATGCGTTACTATTAACCGAGATAGTTTTGGGAATAAACGTGGAATGAAATTGTTTACAGTATAATTCAAAAAAATCGTCATATAGATGAATAGGATCAGCGTGAATAGACAAAGCTGGTAATTTATTAATTAGTTTAACTTTAAAAGCTTCCAAGCGACTTGCAGTTTTGGGATTAACAGTGATATCCTTTTTTGCCATTTTGTTATTTTGGTTTTGGATAGTAATCCGTTGCCCGCAATGATCAGAATCTAGTAAATTTATAATTTCTTTGTGGCTTGGTATAATATCTGTATAAATATTATCTAGGCATGAGGCGCTAGTAGGGATTATTCTTGTGGGCTCCGAAAATAGGTGTACAAGATTGTAGGACTGAAACAGACTTATTATTTTACTGCAAGAACCTGATTTTTCTAATAAATTAACATTAAAATCACCACAAGTGATAATGGACTTGTTCGAGTTACAAATCTTGTGTAACACTTCATCCATTACCTTTTCAAAGCAGTCATACAATCCTGAAGGAGGTCTGTACACACTTAATACGATAAACTGCTCCAATTCTATACAGGCTATTTCAACTATCCGCTCAACAGATAGGCTCACAATATCTTTACGGTCTTTAAATTTAAGCTGGTTACTTACTAAAATTAATGAGCCACCATGTATAGCATTTACTCTGCTGAACGAACTACCAACCTGGGCCTCAAGTCTGCTATTACAATAGTGTCAGAATGGTCTCGCCATTGTGAGTATTTGACAGTGTTTGTATGGCAAATCTGTCAAAAACTCACAATGAAGAGACCATTCTGACACTATTGTAATAGCAGACTTGAGGCCCTGGTGATTATTGAAATTGAACAAGAACTGGTGGCTTTTAAGCCAATGTTCAGTTATACAAAGAATATCAATACTGTTACAATTCATAAATAATTCTACTTCTAAATCTTTGTTCATAAATCCTTGAATATTTTGATGCACCAGGTTGATACTATTTACTGATTTTAAACTTTTATTTTTGCAATTGTGTACATTATTGCTAGAGGTTGCCTCTGTTGTCTTAATTTCTAATTTAAATGATGTCAATTTTTGATACCAAATTATTGGCTGAATTATTTAACATGTCATAGCATTGCTCAATAGAAGCAATTTGTTTAGCCAAAATCTTGGCTGTAATAGAAAAATAATATGATAGCGACACAGCTTCTGTCTTTTACAGTACTTTGAAAGATAGTACCTATCCATAAAAAATCTATCTTTTGTCAAATATAAATGATTACCAACATAATTGTTAGTGTCAATTAAATGGAATGAATTGTTATTATACATCAAATTATGCAATGTTATATTCATTTCAGATCTAAAGTTGTTTTCTTCCTATGGCAAACTTTGGCTGTATGGGAATGTGAACATCGCAATTTTTCTTAAACTAAGGTTGCATAATGAACTATAATATTGGAGTAATTCAACAAAAATTATTAGAATTGTATCCTGGTTAAAATTGCATTTTATAACTTTTTTCATTATGTCAAATAAAGAACAACCAGGCATACAGTAGTTCATTATTGAGTGTCCCGGATATTTATTTGTGAACAAGTGGCCTAGATCCTTTCCAATTTCATCACAAAATAGAACTATTTCTTTGTTTACACTCTGTTTAGGGAAACAATTAGTGATTGATACTGGCAAACTGGCACAAGACTGCGGTACGGTGGTATCACATATTGTCAATGAATGATCTGGTGTGAGTTCAACAGATGGTGGTTGACAAAGTTCACATTTGTTTGTGCTCACCAGCTCATTCATTGCCAATACATATTCCCTCATTTGGTTTTCAGAGGCTGTATATTTGATGGTCATAGAAGTAAGTTTCTCTTGTAGTTAGTCAAGTTCATACTGCAAGTCTTCTGTGTCAATTTGGTATTTCCTAGTACTTTTTTCTAAGTTAAATGAATACATATCTAATTGTTTCAGTAGATGTAATCTTTCCCTTTTAAGTTTTACATTTTTGATGAAAAACTTTTGTTTTTTGACCATTTTCTTAGTTTTAACTATGTATTTGTTAATTTTTATGTATTTTTTAAGTTTATTTTTCTAGTACCTACCCTCACTAATTTACATGATTTTGAATCTTCAAGACCTGTTAAATCTATTGTGTAAGAGGGGTTTATTGCAGACACCATTGATGGGGCTATAGGCACCAATTCATTGAAAAGACTTTGATTCGACGAGGCAGTGATGTTAAGGTTTGTTGTCTCAAGTTGTTCAATCTGACTTTGAGCCTCATGTAGCTGCTGTTGTAATACATATTTGTGATTAAGAGCTTGTTCATACTCATTGCTACACTGGCTGAACCCGTCCACAACAATTTGGAGCCTGTCCCGGGCTGCTATGGCATCAGTGTGTTGAATATATAACTGAGCCATTTCTGTTTTTAACTTGCTATTCCTTTCAAGGACACCAAGGAACTCTATTTCACTTTCATCCTTTTCCCTAATCAGTTGGTCGCAGAGCTTCTTAGACGCTTTTAGTTCGCTCAAAGCCTGAGTGAGTTTTGACTCTTCAAGGCGAGCCCGCGCGCTGCGAGTCATAATCATGATTAAAGAGAAAAGAAAAGAGATTGGAAAAGAGTAGTGGATTGAATAACAGATGATTAGTGGAACGGAAAATGAAATTTAGATCGTTAAGAAAGAAGTTCTGTCACCAAACTAATTAAGGTTATGTTTACGTTTTTTAAGGTCATTGGCATAAACTTGTAGCCGTAATAAAAGTAATCCAACGAATGGTCGGCAAAATATTAGAACGTAAACAAACTAATACCAAGTAAAATATTTAGTATTGTACCTGATACCGAGATGAAAATGCAACAATCGCTTGAGCCGGTAACTGTCACTGAATCACAATTAAAGTTTTACACTTATTTTGCACTTAATACATAAATTTAACACCTAAAACTCATCATTTCATTATGATCATACACATGCATTACCAAAAACTCCTGAAGACACTCCAGTGTTATCAACTCTCAATCCGTATTCTGCAACTAAAAGTACAAAAATGATATCAAATTTTCTTTGAATTTATTTGCACAGTCAATGTTTTTAGCCCCTATCATACCAGATGAAGTAAATATAATTATAAAAGACTTAAAGAATAAAAATAGTGTAGGATACGACGATATTTCAACAAAGGTTCTAAAGTATGTTTCAGAAATAATATCAGATCCTCTTAGCTACATAATTAAAGTATTGAATCTGGAACCTACCCTGATAAGTTTAAACCAACTGTCATAAAACCTTTATTTAAAAAAGATAATGAGAAAGACATTAAAAATTACAGGCCAATAACTCTTATTCCGGTAATATCCAAGATATTCGAAAAATGGATCTATAGGTCCATAGACGGATACCTCAACAAACATAATATACTTGTGAAAGAACAAAAAGGATTTAGGAAAGATCATTCAATAAATATCGCAATATATGAGTTTCTTAATGTTATCATAGCCAACATGAATGAGATAGTCCCAATATCAGCAATATACATGGATATGACCAAGGCATTTGACTTGGTCAACCATGATATACTGCTGAGCAAGTTAAATGCATATGGGATAAGGGGAAATGTTTTATCACTCATAAATTCTTACTTAAAAAATAGAACACAACGTACAGAAATAAGTCGAATTTGTAAATCAAATAAAACTGTTATAAAATATCTATCTAAAGAACGAAAAATATTTTATGGAGTTTCCCAAGGCAGTGTACTAGGGCCTTTATTATTTCTTATATATGTATATCAATGACTTTCCCCAGAATATCCTATGACATTGTTTGCCGATGACAGTACTATCATTGTTAAACATGACAAAAATAATAAAGACATTGAAGCTGACATAATTAGGGCTTGCAATCCGGATATCCGTATTATCCGGATATCCGCCGATTTTGAAATCCGGATTTTACTTGCATCACCATCCGGATTTTTCGGATTTTACGGATAGTTGTATTTCTCTTTTAAATATTAAATAAAAAGCTGTCATCATTGAAGTACATAACTGTTATTACGTTATTTATTATTGTAATAAAGTTAATCACTCTTGCAATTTTTTATTCACTTCACAAATCACAATAAGTTAAAATATAATTTAGCGACAGAGATCACAACAACATTGAACACTTGTTAACTTTATGTTTAAACTCACATCCATACTGCACGCATTTTCAAGATTGTATTGTATTATATCGCAAAGATTAAGTTAAGATTATTAAGACCATTATTACCAAATTTCCCATAAAAATAATTTAAGAATTACGTCATCATTCATCATCATTTCAGCCGAAAGACGTCCACTGCTGGACATAGGCCTCCCCCAAGCACCGCCACCTCGACCGGTTCCCAACTTCCCGCATCCAGTGGATTGCTGCGGCTTTCACAAGGTCATCAGTGCACCTTGTGGGAGGCCTTCCTACGCTACGTCTTCCGGTACGCGGTCACCACTCCAGAACCTTTCGGCCCCAATGGCCATCTGTTCTGCGAGCAATGTGCCCCCCTGCCCATTGCCAATTAACTTTGGCAATTCTTCGAGCTGTCGGTTACCTTGGTTCTCCTGCGAATCTCTTCATTTCTGATTCGATCACGTAGAGAAACTCTAAGCATAGCCCTCTCCATTGCCCTTTAGGTGACTTTTAGCCTTCTAATAAGGCCCATTGTGAGTGACCACGTTTCAGTGCCATATGTCATCACTGGCAACACGCACTGGTCAACGACTTACGTCTTGAGAAACTGCGGTATGTTGGACGAGAAGATATTGCGTAGCTTCTCGAACGCTGCCCAGCCAGTCGGATTCGACGATTGACCTCTTTCTCGAAGTTGGACCTACCTATCTGAACAGATTGTCCTTGGTAAACATACTCGTCCACAACTTCGAGGGTAGCGTCTCCGATATTCATGAGAGTGGGTGTTACATGGGCATTTGACATGACCTTTGCCTTATCCATGTTCATTCTAAGACCCACTCTTTTGGAAGCTCTACTGAGGTCATCGAGCATTGTACTAAGGTCTTCCATAGTCTCAGCCATGACAACTATATCGTCGGCAAACCGAACGTGAGTGATGTACTCACCATTGATGTTGAAGCCAACCCCTTTCCAGTCCAAAACCTTGAAGACATCCTCCAGTGCAGCGGTGAACAGTTTCGGAGAGATAACATCTCCCTGTCTCACACCTCGCTGCAGAAGGATAGGTTTCGCGGTCTGGTCCTGGAGTCGGACTGACATAGTGGCGTTTTTGTACAGACACTTCCGCACCTCGATGTACCGATAGTCTATCTGGCACCGTTGAAGAGACTACAGTACAGCCCATGTCTCGATCAAATCGAAGGCTTTCTCGTACTCCATAAACGCTAAGCAGAGAGGCAGGTTATAATTAGATTTGCATTACTTTGTTGAAAGTTGACTAAAATAGCATATCATAATTGACTGCTTAGTTAGATTCATAAGGTACGATAATCATTTAAAAGAATAAATCAGTAACTATCTGCTATATTCGTTTCCTATTCAACCCAGTGAAGTAGTAATGGAATAATTCGACTGTTGTCATACACTGATACATTGTGTTCGTTCTCATCTCAGTATCATTATTACCAACTGCATGGGAACAGTTTTTTGCGGTTTCTGATTTTTCTAGTACTCAAACCTCAGTTGGTCCCATAGAGTTTTTTTATCCTCGTAAGAAACAGGATCGATTGGCATAATCATAAAATAAAAACAAAAAATCTGTGAATGCACATAATTTTTTTTTTTTTTTTTTTTTCTAAAAGTTAAGGATAGTCTCTGAAGACCATTTTCTTGTAGCGACCACGGTTAAGGTACCTGCCCTTATTGACCCACCTCAAAACATAATGCAATACTGCTCATCCCCCATAGCAAATAGCGTGATAATTTATACCTAGTAATTTGACCAGACCTATTGGGAATATCTGTGTAAAATTTGAACTCAATCTGTCCGGTAGTTTTTGCGTGATGCTGGAACATACATTCAGACAAACAGACAAAAATTCTAAAAACTATATTTTCGGCATCAGAATCGTTCCCAGACCTCGTGGCAATTACTTTTTTTCAAAAATATTCAATGTACAGTTTTGACTTCGCTACGATTTCATTATATGTCTATAGATGTATAGATAATCTCTACATACCTTTCAATGGTGTTTCTAGTTCGTTTGTGGGCTTCATTATAAAGTTGTTCACCTCGTGTTTCTGGATTTAACAAAGGAGTTAAGAGGTATGGCTTCAAAGGATTTTCAGTATCCCCAAGCAGCCACTTATTCCCAAAATGTCCATTTTCACATTGTGCTGAAAAATAGAACTATATTTTAGTAAAACAGTATTAAATTACACATCTTTGTTTTACAATAATTAAATATAACAACATTAATATGTACCTCGCAGTTCTGAAATATAGTGGCATCATGAGCAGATCCTGGCCAGCGAGCCACTACATTCATTAACTGCAAATTGGTATTGCATGCTGCTTACATTTATGTAAAAAGTACCCTTTACGGTTTTTAAATTTTTCACCAATCTGAGAACCTGAAATAAAAATATATGCATTAAAAGAAAGTACTTATATGTAGAATTATTAAATACTTATTCATCATTAAAGTTAGTTGGTACAAGTCATACATACATACATGGTGATTCTATCTTGATGTGTTTTTATTTATTTAAACTTCTCACACACAATAAGGTACAAAGGCGGACTTAATGCCATAGGCATTCTCTACTAGTCAACCAAGGGTAGTGAAAATATAAGATGGCAGGTACTCTATTTAAGAGGAGATAATAATAATAATAAAATATTTAAAAAGATAACAAATAAAATAGATACACAAGTACATAAATATGTTATAATAGACATACATACAAATTACTATAATATATAAATACCTACTTATTATATACAATATCCAATTATCCAAGTTCAAGGAGAAGAGATGATTGAGATGACTCTACACTATTTGTTGTGAAAATAACTCCGCAATTTCCGCTTAAATGCAAACCGACTAGTGGCCGTCCTGATATCCAGAGGAAGCGCATTCCAGAGAAGAATGGACTGAATATGAAAGGAAGAATCAACAAAGTCGGAACTTGAGAAGGACAGATTAGGAGAACATTGCTGAAAGAACGCAGATTCTTAGCGTGTGAAGAACATAGATATTGAAAGTGAGACTTAAGATAAGAAGGAGGGGTGGGAGATTTTGAGAAGGGAGAAAAGCGTGGTCAAAGCACGCAAACTTCTTTGGCGAATAGGCATCCATTTGAGCTCAGACCTATAGCTCGACACATGGTCATATTTCCGCAGGTTGAATATGAACCGGATACCGTTGTTGAGCAATCTGTCGAGCTTATCCAGCAAAACCGCATTCGAGTCAAAGTAGCACACGTCTCCATAGTTGATGATGGGGAAAATCAAAGTCTGCACAAGCATAGTTTTCGTCTTAGCGAGCAAAAAGTTTCTCAGTCGATACAGAAATCGCAGAGTACCGTTGACCCTTTGGCTAACACTAGAAACCTGGCGTTGCCAACTATGCGCTGAGTCAAGATGCAAACCGAGATCTTTCACCGTAGGGGTAATGGGTATAATGGCACCATTGAAAATAATAGGAGGAAGAGAGCTGAGTGCCACCCTACCCATCATGCGCGAGCTTCCAATTACAATGGCCTGACACTTTGAGGGGTTTACTGACACCCCAAAACTATCAGACCACTTTTTGATAGCATCTAAGTCTCGATTTACATCTGCTATAGCGTGTGTTCCATCTAGTGCACCAAGTACTCGTGGAAATCGAGGTATAGAATAAAAATCTTGCTCGGTATTATTGGTTTGCATGTATATGTTACGTTCAAAGGCCAAAAACGCTTATTGAGCGAAGAAACAGCTTACAACGCGTTGTGGTCACTATAAAAAATCCACGTCGCGAAATTCGTGCTGTGGCTCTTATGAAAACCCTCACGACGAATTGTGGTCGTATAATTATTATTAACATAAGCGGGATATTTACCATGTTTATTCATTGTTCTGAGTTTCCGATATTTCGGCGCTGTTGCAAGCACCATGATCACGGATAAACTGAAGTCACTGCGGGTGGGTGTTTATGAGCAAACAAAACGGTCTATCCTCTTTCTTGTTAGTTTTTTGCACTCAGTACCGCTACCACTGTCACTCGCAACTCGATTCTGTTCCCGACACACGAAACTCACTGTGTCCGCTCGCGAACTTTTTTCGGCACTTCTTCGGTTTTTACACAGCTGAACCACTGGATTCCAGGCTCTCGACAGTTGAAACCCATCATCCCGGTTGAAGTTCCTATAACATGACAGCCACGACACGACTTTCGCTTTGTGGTCTTTCTGTGATTTCCACAACGCGTGGTGAGCGTTTAGCATTACTAGGTAACATCACGTACAATACGACATGCAGATCTTTTCGACACTCCTATAAAATCTGCCACTGATATTAACATTGTTACCAGTGAGTTGAAGGTAACACTTTGGTAATACAATGTATACCAATTATTCTTCGTATCAAGTACCTATATAGATTCACGAACCTGGAACTCAAAATCATCCAACGTAGATAATTAGTTGACTGTTTGTAAATTCTTATACGTCAATTATTTTCTTCTGAACCAGAGTTGCTGGAATCGGGTGATAAATGTAACATTTCTAAATCCCTCACTTCACTTTCTGAACTCGACATTCAAAATAATTTTAACTTTACACTTGGAAAATACCAAAAAACTTCCTAAAACCATCGTGAAGCACGCAAACCAACGTATTTGAGTTTGACTGATGTTTGAAGTTTTTATAGGAACACCACAGACCATAATTTCCATGCTTTACGGTTTCGGATCGTTATTGGTAATCCATTGGTCAGTAACAGTCGGTAAATTGACTTACGAGTCGTATTTTATTGGAACTATTTAGACTTACGCTAGGTAGGGTATTTTACTGACCGTAAGAAAAACGAACTGTTTTGTCAACATAGGAACCGATAAAAAGACAGGCAGACAGTTGGAGACAGCTACACGTGGCATTGAATCGCACGTGGCAATCCTGACCTCGGTCCGAGGAGCCTGTCGCACAAGATAACGCTTACTTCATTATCATTGAGTTATCGGAGATGAGAAATGTTTTTATGACCTACATATTATTTGTTCCGGGTTAGCGTTTAATGTATAGTGCAATGGCTACACTAAAACACATGTGTCAGGGCATGGTTACGGCATAAACTGAAGTATTTTAATATGCCAACAAGTATCAGGGATAAAAATTCAGATATCTAATCCAAATATTCAGTCCCGAACTTCAATTATACCTGCGGACGAGGCAATATAAAGATTAAACAGGAGATATTATTATCCTAATGCAAAATTTTATAAATCGTGGGTAAGTGCTTCCTTTGTAGAATTAAATGAATGTAGAAAACCTCATCATTAGCACGTACAGCATAATATATTTATTCTAACAGATGAGGGATACCAAATCGTAGCGTTTGTCTGATTCTAATGTTTCGGATGAACATACGAGGGGCGTTCAATAAAAAATGAGAACGCGTTACAAACTTTTTGGAAGTATAAAAAGTAAATACTGGCTTGTAAAGCTGGAATACCTGCGATATACTGTTAAAAAAAATCAACATATTGTCTTTTGTTTTTAAATAATAGAAGTCATTTGTTTGCAGTTAGTTCTAGACCTTTGGTCAAAATGGAAAAAATTGAAGTACGCGCGGTTATTAAGTATCTGTGCTTGAAAATTTTTACCACGCAACAAGGCAATCAAGATTTACGGGATACATTAGGAGCAAATGCTCCGCCGTGTTCCACAATTGCACGTTGGTGCGGCGAATTCAAACGTGGAAGAACATCCATCAAAGATGACTCTCGCTCAGAGCGGCCTACGATAGCAGTGACTGAAGAAATGGTAAAAAAGTCGTAAAAATTGTTTTAGCAGATCGTCGCGTCACGATATGTTTTATTGCTAAAGAAACAAAGATTTCAACAGGTGGTGTACATAGCATTTTACATGAACGCTTGGCGATGAAAAAAGTATCCGCGATTGTTGGGTACCCAGAATGCTTACCGATACGCAAAAAAAAACGAGACTGGAAATTTCCCGAAGCTCTTTGGAACTGATGCAACAAGATCCTGATCGTTTTTTGGCTCGACTCATAACAATCGACGAAACGTGGCTTCACCATTACGATCCCGAAACAAAATTACAGTCTATGACATGGAAAAGACCATCATCTCCAACTCTTAAGAAATTTAAAGTGATTCCTTCTGCCGGTAAGATCATGGGATCTCTTTTCTGGGATAGTCAAGGGGTAGTCATGATTTTATACCTCGATCATGGAGCTACTGTCACGGGCACTTTATAGGCAGAAAAAATAAAAAAATTGCGCAACGAAATCCGCGAGAAACGGCGGGGCAAACTAGCAAAGATTGTCTTGTTTCATCAAGATAACGCCCCCGCCCACAAGTCTGCCGTTGCGATGGCTGCAATTCGAGATGCTAGCTTTGAACTACTTGAGCAACCTCCATATTCACCAGACCTTGCTCCTAGTGATTTCTATCTATTTCCGCGTTTGAAGGAGTATCTGAGAGGACAGAAATTTGAAGATGATGAAGCTTTAGTCGCTGCAGTACAGGATTTTTTAGGTGCTCAGGAAGAAGAGTTCTTTAGGAAGGGAATTTTAAGTTTAGAAAAAAGATATTCCAGATGTGTACACTAAAATGTGACTATGTCGAAAAATAAAAAATAAACATTTAATAAAAGTTACCTGTTACATACTCATTCTCACTTTTTATTGACGTCGTAGTATTATTATTGCTGAAACTTTTCCCTCTCATAAAAATAAAACCCCAAATGGAATAGGTATTCCGGTATCATTTCGGTTTTCATTATCTTCCCAATATTTTGCCAAACAAATACATTGCTTTTCGATAACTGATTAATCAGACTAATTAAACGCAGCTAAAATATCCGACATGAGATAATTTGCACTGATACGTATCGTGGCTCATGCATGACCCGCGATCAGTTGTTCCTATGCGGAAAAGAGTAATCCAGATGTATCAGACTCATGGCGCCATCACTATCACTTCTGTACTTCGTAGACATGGCGGCTCCAAAAATATTCCCAATACCAAAATTCTCATGTTTCGTCTATAATTTCAGATAGTAAAGATATTATAAAGTTGCTTCTATCTCAAAAACGTTCTTCATAATCCTGCCTTAATTGAGGCGTCTAATTTCAAACCCCACTAAAACGATTTTACCATCAAACCGACCTTTTTCTTTCCTTAGAAAGTTTTCTGAACTCCGTACTAAGTGACAAACTCATTTCCGAGAAAATCCCTCTATAACAGTACTAAATTGAGCCTCCAACCTTAGACTTAGTAACAAAATCCACTATAAATGGTATGGTGGTAAAATTCAAATTCCTCTATAATCAACCAATCACAGCGCTTGCTTTTGCACCAAGTGAGCTTACGAAAAGAATGGCGGACCCAATGGAGACTTGTGTAAATGTGTTGTGCAACAAGGAGTGCGATAAAATTTTATTGAATTTAAAACTCATCAATAACTCAATTTCCAGAAAAAACGTTTTACCGGGGTTTGAAATTAGACGCCTCAATTAGCAAGCAAGTAAAGCAGGATGGTTGCCGTTGGAGTCATCTTCATGGTCTAGCTTGCAAAACCTGGGAACTTACTCCCGAAAACGATTCGAGTTTGATTTTGTTTCCGATTCAAACTCGTTTCTGATTCGAACTCGATTTAAAACCTTACTCCCGAACCAATTCGAATCGTAAACCAAGATCGAAATAGGTTCGAGTATTATCAGCGTCGTTATGCGTATTACGTCCGGCGGATTACGTCATCGTCAAGCTATGTCTTTGGTTAGTACTCGTAACTGTAGGTATACATACATACCTACTTAGTAGCAACATTCGAATTTCTGGCAAATATAGTTGCTAGGTTACCGATATATATGGAAAATTGATGTTGTCACTTCTGAATAAATATTCTTGTTACTTAGAGCTGAAATACGTGTTTATCTTATTATATTTCACTATATATGCTTTTATGATATGGACACATTTGATGTGGGTTTTATACTTTCCTTCTCTAAGTTCTGTGTAAAAGTTCTGTGTTTATAAGAAAATAGTTGTTTTTACTATACTGGTGACCCCGAGTAGAACACCGTTAAGATGAGTGATAGTGAGTCCGGGCACACCGCGTCGTCACAGCCGGCGAAACATGTCACACAAAGGTCGCGCCAAGCAAAGCGCGTTTCCACGGTACACGATATTTACCGCGTGTCATTGAAGCTGCCACCATTTTGGCCAGAAGAGCCGGACATCTGGTTCGCACAAATAGAAGCGCAGTTTGAGAATGCAGGAGTGACGAATGACGTCACGAAATTTAATTATGTGGTCGGTCACCTTGAGCCCCAATTTTCAAAAGAGGTGAAGGACGTCATCATGTCCCCACCTGCCACAAACCGGTACGACAAGCTGAAGACCGAATTGGTGAAGCGCCTCTCAGCCTCCCAGGAGAAGAAGGTGAAGCAGCTGTTGATGCATGAGGAGCTGGGAGATCGGAAGCCATCGCAGTTTCTTCGCCATCTGCAGGGGTTAGCTGGACCAACCGTGCCCGAGGACTTTGTGCGCACTATTTGGAGTAGCCGACTTCCTAACAGTATCCAGCCCCTCCTTGCATCGCAACCTCACAGTACCATAGAGGCTTTAGCTGAACTGGCAGACCGCGTCCAGGATATTGTCACAACATCAAGCCACGTTGCTTCAACTTCGGCAGCAGGAACTACAGTGAGTGAGATGGCCGCCGAAATCGCAGAACTCAAGCGCACGATGAAAGACCTGAAGGTGAAGCTGCGTAACAGTCGATCGTGCAATCGCTCGCACAGCCGCGATCGTGACACGAGTCGCAACTCACGCCAGCGATCCTCAACCCGCTCAAATTCAAGCTACCGGAAGCACCCACAGTGCTGGTATCATTCAATATACGGTGAGAAAGCCAAGCGTTGTTTAAGGCCCTGCGACTTTAAGAAGGAAAACTCCGCGGGCAGTCAGTAATGGCGACAGATGATTGCCCCGCTTCTACTGGTCGCCTATTCGTCGCAGACCGAAGAACGAAGATGCAGTTTCTGGTCGATACTGGAAGCGACCTCTGCGTCTACCCTCGTCGTCTGCTCAGCGATCGTCGTGCACCTACGAACTACCAACTCGTGGCCGCGAATGGGACGCCCATTCCGACGTATGGTTTCCTTGATCTCAATTTAAATCTAGGACTTCGTAGAGACTTTAAGTGGCGTTTTGTGGTAGCTGAAGTTACTAAACCGATTATCGGAGTAGACTTTCTGTGTTTTTACTCATTAACCGTTGACTGTAGAAATCAACGGCTAATAGATAGTAGCACCAATGTTTTTGCCATAGCATCGAATCACTCAGATTCATCTTTATTTTCTGTAAAGGTTACTTCTGGCGATTCAAGGCATCACAAAATTTTAGAAAGCTTTCCCGAAATTACGCGACCTCCCGGAATATTACGCACTACACCACATAACACTGTACACCATATCCGCACGACTCCAGGTCCTCCAGTATCTTCTTCATTTCGGCGATTAGTGCCGGACAAATTAAAAATTGCTCAGCAGGAGTTCCAGCTGATGTTGGCCAACGGAACTGCCAGACCCTCGGAGAGTCCTTGGTCGTCACCACTCCATCTCGCTCCGAAAAAAGATAATAGTTGGCGACCTTGCGGAGATTACCGTATGCTGAACGCGAGAACCGTTCCTGACAGGTATCCGATTAGGCATATTCACGATTTTGCACACAGCATTTCAGGCTGTCGAGTTTTCAGCACAATTGACCTCGTGAAAGCCTATAATCAGATACCTGTCAGCCCGGACGACATCCCGAAGACGGCGATCACCACACCGTTCGGCCTGTACGAATTCCCGTACATGACGTTTGGTCTGCGCAACGCAGGCCAGACATTTCAACGTTTTGTCGACGAGATGACGAGAGGACTAGACTTCTGCTACTGCTATTTGGATGACTTCTTGATCTTCTCCAGGACAGAAGCAGAGCACGAGGAGCACCTCCGTACCATTTTCACCAGGATGAAGGACTTCGGCATGTTAATAAACACGTCCAAGTGTGTTTTCGGTGTCCCGGAAGTAACTTTTTTAGGTTACCATATCTCCGAAAAGGGCACCAAACCACTTGACTCTAAGGTCGATGCCATCAAGAAGTTCCCTCAGCCTAAAGACGTTCGGCAGTTACGCCGATTTTTGGGCATGATTAATTTTTACAGACGTTTTATGCCCCATGCAGCTCGAATACAGGCGCCACTTCACAACCTCTTGATTGGCAACGTAAAGGGCTCGCATCCTATATGTCTTGCGGAGGATACTTTGCAGGCATTCCAGGACTGCAAGGAAAGCCTGGCTAATGCTGCTTTATTAGCTCACCCCGATTGCAATGCCAATCTCGCATTGGTCACCGATGCGTCGGATACTGCAATTGGCGCGGTGTTACAGCAGCTTAGTAACGATGGTTGGCAACCATTAGCTTTCTTTTCCCGAAAGCTCAGCCCTTCGCAAGCAAAGTATTCTCCCTATGATAGGGAACTGCTGGCCATTTACGAGGCCATCAAATATTTTCGCCACATGCTGGAGGCTAGGCACTTCGTCGTGTATACGGACCATAAGCCGATCAGTTTCGCATTCCACGAGAGGAAGAAAAACTGTTCGCCTAGGCAATTCCGCTACCTAGACTTCGTAGCCCAATTTACCACTGACATACGACACATTTCTGGAAAAGACAATGTCGTGGCCGACCCGTTATCTCGCGTGGAGGAGCTTCAAGCTCCAGTCAATCTTGACATCCTCGCGCAATCGCAGGCGTCAGATCCAGAACTGAAGAAACTTCTTCAGGAAGGGTCTTCGCTTGTGCTAGAGAAGGTACAAGTCCCCGGGGAGCGTTCAACTCTGTACTGTGATGTCAGTACAACGCCACCCAGGCCATTTGTACCTAAAATGCTGCGGAAACAAATCTTCGACAGCTTGCATTCCCTCAGTCACCCAGGCGTCTCAGCGACTGCCAAATTAATCGCAGAGCGCTTCGTTTGGCCAGGTCAGGAAGGACTGCAGGGAATGGGCACGAGCTTGTCTCGCATGCCAGCGGGCTAAAGTGAGCCGTCACGTTTTCGCGCCATTAGGGACTTTTCACCTCCCACGCGCCAGGTTCACTACGATCCACATCGACCTTGTGGGCCCGCTACCAATGTCACAAGGCTTTAAATACTGTCTCACGGCAGTCGACCGATTCACGAGGTGGCCAGAGGTCGTACCTATTGTCGACATTACTGCCAAGACAGTAGCTAAAGCATTGCTGTCCGGATGGATTGCCAGGTTTGGTTGTCCTACTGTCATCGTTACGGATAGAGGCCGTCAGTTTGAATCGGCCCTGTTCGAACAATTGTCAAAAATTGCTGGTTTCCAGCACAAGCGGACAACGGCATACCATCCGGCGTGCAATGGCATGGTGGAGCGATTTCACAGGCAAATGAAGGCGTCCATAATGTGCCATGCCACTAACAATTGGACAGAGTCCTTGCCGTGGGTATTGCTTGGCATAAGGAGCGCATTCAAAAAGGATGTCCAAGCGTCTTCCGCCGAACTGGTATACGGCGAGCAGCTAAGACTCCCAGGAGAGTTTTTTTACTCCCAGTGATGACGGAACGACCGACATCACGGAATTTACCGCGCGTATACGTAACTTTGCACAGACACTTCAGCCAACTCCAGCTTCCCGTCAACAAAACGAGCATTTTTGTTTTTAAGGATCTGCAGACCACTGATCACGTGTTCCTCCGTGAAGACGCATTACGTGGCTCGCTGCAACCAGCCTACACAGGTCCTCACAAAGTTCTGCACAAGAGCGATAAAGCTTTTAAAATTTTATTTAAGGGTAAGGAGGTCACGGTCTTAATAGACCGCCTAAAGCCAGCCTACATATTGGCCGACAAAGCTAACCTGGAAGAAGATACCCCATCTGGCGACATAAAGGAGTACACGACTCGTTCTGGACATCGTGTAAAGTTCCCAGATTTTTATCGCCCTTGACGGTCTCTGGAGGGGGGTGGTGTAGGTATACATACATACCTACTTAGTAGCAACATTCGAATTTCTGGCAAATATAGTTGCTAGGTTACCGATATATATGAAAAATTGATGTTGTCACTTCTGAATAAATATTCTTGTTACTTAGAGCTGAAATACGTGTTTATCTTATTATATTTCACTATATATGCTTTTATGATATGGACACATTTGATGTGGGTTTTATACTTTCCTTCTCTAAGTTCTGTGTAAAAGTTCTGTGTTTATAAGAAAATAGTTGTTTTTACTATATAACTATTAGTTAGTTGAATGTTTTCACTTTCTAACGTAAAAAACGATACTCTAGCTTTAAATAACACAAAAAAAATCTCACTCGATCTGAATAATGTAGCTTCTTTCATATCGTGTAACTAGCTTTTGCCCGCGGCTTCGCCCGCGTGGATGTCGGTTATCGTATAAAAAAGTACCCTATGTCCTTCTGCATATCCCAGGCTATATCTCAAATTTCTAACGTAATATTAATTTTAATGTGATTCACTATGTGAATAGAAACCGAAACATATGATTTAATATAATAAAAGTACTTATGATCTGAACGTTTAATGAGTCTTTACCTAAAGATAACAAACACAAAATCAAAATACGAAATTTCCCACAAATTCTTAAAGCAATCAATTGTACCAAATTACAACACGAAATAAAAATGCGACACAAATAATAATTTTAAAATAATTCACGTAAGTACCAACAATGTGAAAACAAAACGAAATCCTCCGAAATGTCGCACGATACACCGCTTGTGCTAAGAAAGCACTCGAAATCTAATGAACACCATTGGTGCATAACTTTTCTCAGGGTCACGTTCGCAATTGGACGAAATATTTGACATTTATTTTGTACTTGCAACACGATCTGGCTGTAGAATTCGATTAATCGACTAATACTTGACCGGTACTAATACATTTTAGCGGGAACACCACTAAACGAACGAAAAAAAAAAAAGAAAACATAATACGTCTGTACTCTGTGGTCGTGTGGCGGTATGGCGCGATGTAAACATTCATCAAGGTTATACGTGCGTAAAGTAATGGATTCAATGTGAAAACGGTTTAATCATAGAAGAATCTTATACAGAATTACTGAGAAATAAATGTAGATTTCGTATTGAGTGTTAGTTTATCGAAAAGTGATAAATATGTCAGTGAAAAAGTGACGAAAGTTTTGGAATGCACAAATTTTGATCATAAGGCCGCCGTGTTTAGTAATGTTTTTATGATAAATATTCTTGTATACTGTTTGAAATACACGTAAGTAGCTAACTTATTTATCTACGAACATAATTTGGCTAATAGCTACTGATATTATAGCGTATTGAAAAAGAAAGAAAAAAGAAAGAAAAAACGTTTATTTGCGGTAAACATGACGCAAAAAAAGAACACAACACAAAAAAAAAAAATAAGTATTGTTATCGTAATCGTATTTCCAAGAGTAAAATTCGGCAAACAAATACCTACAAAAAGACAATAAAATGGATACGAGGGCTGCACTAAAAGTATCGGGAATGGAATATTTCCACTGTTCCTGTCATATTTAAATCTTTTTAATTGAAAACTCCTTGGTTTTAAAAATCGAATACCATTCATTTATTTAAAAAAAGATTCTCGGTCTTGTCACAAGGTTTTGTCAAACTTGTTTAGTCGTTGAGAAAATGGAATTGACTCGAGAAAATTCAAGAGCGATGATTTATTATGACTTTCGAAGTGGTTTAACACAAAAACAGTGTGTTGACCGGATGATTTCTGCATTTGGTGATGAAGCCCCATCCAAAACCACAATTTATCGCTGGTTTGCTGAATTTCAACGTGGACGTGTCAAGCTCAGTGATGATCCCCGTCAAGGTCGTCCAAAAACTGCAGTCACCCAAGAAAACGTTGATGCTGTGCGTAAGCTGATTGAGGAAGATCGACATGTGACATACCGCGAAATTCAGGCAACTTTAGACATTGGAATGGGTCAAATACAAATAATCTTGCATGAACAATTAGGTGTAAAAAAGTTGTTTTCTCGATGGATACCGCATTCGCTCTGTAAAGAGCAAAAAGCGGCTCGCGTTACTTGGTGCGTCAGAACTCTCGAAAGATTCCACCCAGGATCCTCAAATGCTGTATACAACATCGTATCAGGTGACGAATCCTGGATATATGCGTACGAACCCGAAACAAAAAACCAGTCACGAGTTTGGGTGTTCGAAAATGAGTTAAAGCCAACAAAAATTGTTCGTTCACGGAGTATTGCAAAAAAAATGGTGGCCTCGTTTGTTTCCAAAACCGGCCATGTTACGACTATTCCTCTTGAGGGACAAAGAACGGTTAATGCAGAATGGTATGCTAGCATTTGTTTGCCACAGGTCGTTTCTGAACTCCGTAAAGAGAACTGCAACCGCCGCATCATCCTCCATCACGACAATGCGAGTTCTCACACCG
The DNA here is from genome assembly GCA_947523025.1 of Dryobota labecula. Lineage (NCBI taxonomy): Eukaryota > Metazoa > Arthropoda > Insecta > Lepidoptera > Noctuidae > Dryobota > Dryobota labecula. The sequence goes on from OX383301.1 coordinate 1,180,492, forward strand.
CGCACAGAACAAAAGAGTTTTTAGAGCAAGAAAACATAGAATTATTAGACCATCCGCCGTACAGCCCCGACCTAAGCCCTAATGATTTCTATACTTTCCCTAAAATTAAAGAATAAATTGCGTGGACAGAGATTTTCATCACCTGAAGAAGCTGTGGACGCCTACAAAACGGCCATTTTGGAGACCCCAACTTCCGAATGGAATGGTTGCTTCAATGATTGGCTCCATCGTATGGAAAAATGTGTCAAATTTCGCGGAGAATACTTCGAAAAGCAATAAATACATTTTTAAATAGTAATGTTGTGTCTCTTCCTTGATTCCCGAAATTTTCAGTGCCGCCCTCGTATAGTATGTTATCCTTAAGAGATAGACATATGCCATCGCGGACTTTTTTGAAGACCTTTATAAGATACACAATTCCACCATACATTATTTTGTTATATCTCAAAGGGTTAAGACAGCGTTTTCGTTGAAAGCTCCCAGACGGCTTATTTTTTCCGACACCTCCAACAAATATCGTTTATTTATACAAAAATGTATACAAAAACTTAACAAATTATATACTAAAACCTTCCTCGAGAACCAAGCTATCCATTGATGAAAACAGCATGCGAATCGGTGCAGTAGTTTTTGAATTTATCGCGAACAGACAGACAGACGCGGCGGAGGACTTTGTTTTATAATATGTAGTGATTTGACGTTTATTTTTGATCCAGCAACTCGAAACCTATCCCTCCTAACGAATCTTTCGATCGAGTTAGTTTCGCTTCGAACCACCGCACGATCGTGCGCCAGTGTCGTTTTCAAGAGTATGGATCGGCATTTAATTCGAATCAATCGATTGCTTCAGAACTCGATGCTGTCGGGAGTAAGGCCCCTGAGTCGGAAATTGATTGCTTCTTGTGGAAACTGATTTTTTTCAGTCAACCGCTCTAATCCTAGAGCAGCTGGCTGAAAAAAATAGAGCAGGCAATCGTTACGGTGTTGCAGATTTTCTTTTTTTTTTACATCTCTGTCAAACCAAGATATACATGCGCAGTCCATTTTCTCTGAACTCCAATTTTTTTTTTATTGAAACTAATGAAGTCAATATTGCTAACAATGTCTGGCGGAGACTTCTGGTCCAATTTAATGGTGCCCGCAGTCAGTGTAAGTCAATATGGTTAGTACGAGTAGCAACGATCGTGGCGTTATGTATTAAGCTAATCGTACTCCTAGTAAATCATCACTATCACCGCACTTATTTAAATAATAGCTTATCACTAGGTCCGGAGTCAATGCTAATTAAGGTGAATACCGAAAAGTGCAGTAATCATGCAGCTATATGACCTTTGTCACGTGTCTAGGCATATGCTCTGGCTTTACGGAGAACTTGGTGTGGAATAGCTACGTCAAGGGGGTGTGTAACGTTTGATATAATAACAAAAGTTCTAATGATCATAAGACCTAATTTCATTTAATATAGGTATATTTTTTTAATATGACGATCAAATGATATAATGAATTATTGATTTTATTTCATTTTACCTAATTAAATATGGTATAATGAGCAGTTTATACAATGCACATTTGAAATAACATTAATATAATTAATATAATATTCAGTTGCTATAATATTCAAAATCTATAAGTAACGTTTAATATAATTTGGAAATGTCTACTTTGTTGCTACGTAAGGGCGAAGGGGTTGCACTGGATAAGTTTCGCTTTACCATCCCACGATTTGGGAGTCCATAATTTTTTTTTTACCGAAAGATCATATTATTAGAAGCCTACACGTAAAATTTTAAGGTGCAGAGAGAGATGGTTCACGAAAAAAAAAAAAAATCGTAGAAAGATTAGCAATATTTTCTCACTTTTGACATTTTGTCTCGCCATTGAACGTTTCGTTCGTAAAATGTTTTACTTCATATTATTAATAAAATAAATACGTAAATTTTAGTGATTTGGATACTTTTTTATATATACATATTATTTATATTTACATATTATATTACATAACTTTTGCTGATTTAAATTAGTGCTATTAAATTAACAGATTAATTTAGCGACTATTGCCGTGAGTTGAAACCAAACGTAAAACGACGTCATTTTGTTGTCACTTCACGTAGTCTGTCAGTGAGGTAGTAAGTAGTTTTACCAATAATTGTTATCATAACATAAGTTTTAAGCAAATGATTAAAAGAATTGCAAACAAACCTAAATAATTATTCTACAATGGTTTTTTTATTAGGTAATTGTATTGGTATTACCAGAAAGGACATAGTGGATGGCGTAGACACCTTATTAAAGTTAAATGTAGGAAAGCTGATGTTATGTGCTTTTCCCTACTCTAATTCTTTATCTGACGCTGAAAATAATTATATTTATAAGTTGAATAATACTATTCACAAGCTGACATGTCGTCATAGTGACAAATTATTGTATTTTGACACTAACAAGTTTGTTAGTGGATTTAAGTTAACTCAGAGAACTTTATCTCTGTCTTGGGAATGTAGACATATGATTGCTATGTTGATAGCATATAATATTTATGAGGTTATAGCTAATATAACAGATTGTAGTATTAGAGACGAGTCTGTGTTGTCTACTTATACTAATAACATAGTAATTAGTTATGTATCATCATGTTGAACGAAGGAGGATCCACCTATAATACATATCATTGGAGGCCAATACCAGTCAGATAGGATATTCTCTACCTGCTGGAACTCATACGGGCATTATATTCTTCACTTGTAGTTGTGGAGGTCACTCCGGATAATTCTTTAAACTAGTTAGTAAGACAACAGAAGTTACCCCTTCAAATAACCAATTATTATTAGTGAATAATAAAAAGGTATCTTCTGGCCATGTAACACTTAAAAATAAAAAACAAAGGGAGAGTAACATACTTTAAAATTATTTAATCAAAATATCCAAGGTTGCTCTTCCAAATTACTGGAATTGAATACGAGTACTTTATTTGCAAAACTGATAGTGTGATTGCTTTGTATTGCTTTTAATTTTCTTTGTGATTGCTTTGTATTGCTTTTTCTTATTATTATTTTTTTCTTTTTATTGCTTTTATTTCTATGTCAATACTGAATGACACTCCAGCAATCGTCACAAAAAAGACAGTACCTATTTATTTTAATTCCCAAAGAAAGCAAAACGGCTACCAAAAGTTCACCGCTTGAGGTTAAAAAAAAATAGCTCTTTGAAAAAATACTAGATAAGGAGACAGTTGCAATTAACAGCGTACAGACAGACGGAAACAAAGGCAAATTGCCATTGTCTTAATTGCTGCACAGCTTTAAACTGACCATGCACTCAAAAAAATACATTATTTGCATGTGGATGCGTCCTAAATTCTTAGAAAAGACATCCAATTTTTTTTTTTATAAAACAGCCAAGACAGTAAGGAGCAATCACACTATCAGTGTTGCAAATAACGTACTCGTAACATTACTAATACTAAAGTGTGACTTGACTTGATGTCACATCACACTATGCCACTTACGCCAACATGATGCAACAGTAGTACAAATTGTGTTTACACTATGAAATAAAGAAGACCGTAAAAGTAATCATATTTTCATTTTTATTGATACAACTAGCTTCTGCCCGCAACTTCGTTCGCGTGGAAGTCGTAAAACACCATAATATACTATAATACCAGCCACATTTTAATAAAACTTCCCTGAACACTACATTTGTAGTTTTGTCACAGCAGTCAAAATATACAGAGTCATGAGTGGCGACGCGGGAGCAAGCGACGTACAGTTCTATGTTCTATGGTAAAGGGTTTGGTTTCCGCTCTTAGTCCTTCAGGTGGACCATTGTACATAGGCCATGGCGGCCATCAGTGGTTATTCCAACCAGCCCACCTCCCTCCAGAAGTTAATTACGTCTCCCGGTATGTCTAGAACATCTGTGAAAGATCAGGGTGCCTCGAGGGTCTCTGTTCTAATCTGGGTGACGCCTGTGCATTCAAAGAGCACATGCGCGACGGTTTCCTCAGCCTCCATGCAAGCTCTGCACAGAGGATTGTCCGATATGTCTATTGTGTGGAATTGTTTGTTAAGCGCGCAGTGTCCCGTAATGGTCCATGGTACGGAGCTAGAGTGCATGGGAGGCCGTCAACTCCTTCTGCGAAGCAGTAATGCTTGCGAAGGAGGAGGCGGAACGTGTGAGGGAGAGGTAGTTTGTGTGCCCTCACGCCCCTAGTCGCCGCAGAAGACGCCCTGGGCGGCGGGAATCAATTTGCGATTCCCGGCCACCGTAGGCGCGGGCTTGCGGACGGCGAGCAATAGGCAGCTCGCCGTCTGGTAAGGACCAGGCCCAGGTTGACGGTGCGTTGTGTTCTACGTGTGCCACAAAGAGATGTCAGCACGAACTGTGACGGGGCCCGCTAGGACCAATGCGTACTAGGGTTGCGGGTTTTTCCGAAAGCGAAACCGTGGCCCTGTCACAAAAGCAACTGAAGTAACACAGGTGGGTTTTAGTCAGTAAAAGTCTGACACGCGCTCCCGCTCCGCCCAGAGCGGGAGAAGTTATTTCATAATTTCCCTCCCAAAAAAAAAGTCCTATAAAGTTCTTCGAGCTATCACGATTACAGTAACAAAAAGTTAAAAAACCGGTCAAGAGCGAGTCGGACTCACGCACCGAGGGTTCCGTACCATCATAATAATGGCGCGGAATTTAAATATTATTCTTTGAGTATGTAACTCTGGCAACGTTGCTTCTAGCGCGCGGCCGGTACACACAGCGTCATTATGTCCTAACCCCTCAAGTTTATGCATTAATAAAAGTATTAACTTTTTATTGAATAAAAACAATATTTAAAACAGAAAATACTTATTTATTCACTAAAACAATACATTAATTGTAATAACATGTTTTTGCAAAATACAAAAACCAACTTGGGCCTATCACAGATTTGAACGCACATATCTTTTAGGGGAGTAAGGACGTAATGGAGCTTTGTGTACCACGTTTTTATTCTTGTGGCCGGTACTACGCGGAGAGTTTAATGTTATTATTCGTAACAATTCTTGCGACATTGAGTTCGTTTACAGGTGTAGTTTTTTATTTATTTATTGATAGGCTCGTTTTGATTGAAAGCCGGGCTTTTCAGCTTTAATGAAAGGAACGCCCCTGGCTGTGACAGACAGACGGACAGACAGACTGAGTCGCACCATAAGGGTTCTTTTTTACCAATTTGGTACGGATCCCTAAAAAGAAGCACATAAATATCAATTCTTTGGAATCGAAATCAGATTTGCATTGCTTTGTTGAAAGTTGACTGAAATAGCATAATATGTCATAATTGACTGCTTAGATCCATAAGGTTCATCATTTAATCATTTCAAAGATTAAATCTGTAACTAAATAAAACTCTCTGTACTAAATTCGTTTCCTATTCAACACAGCAAAGTAGTAATGGAATAATTCGACTGTTGTTATACACTGATACATTGTGTTCGTTCTCATTTCAGTCTCATCTACGACCTGTATGGGAAAACTTTTCTTTCGATTTCTGACTTTTCTAGTACTCAAACCTCAGTTGGTCCCATACAGTCTTATTACAAAAATCGGTTTAATTAAAAACCCAGGTTTAAACCTCTGTAAACTACGGTTTAATCAAAAATGATATTACAAATCGTGGTTTTTCGAAAAACCATAGACCATATCATGGTCTAACGCTAAACCGCGGCGGCCCCTAGTTTAAACGATCAAACGATGGTCTAAATCGTATCTGTCAAAGTTTCTCTTTTAGGTTAAAGTATCTTTTTGTGTTGTGTTGTTGTGTTGTTTTTACCCGAAAATGGATATTAACATGGTCGATTTAATTGATATTGAGGATATTGAAGCCGCTGAGTTGTTGGGAACGCCACGCCGAAGTAATTTATGTTTACTTACTTTTTCCTCGGTACTCCAATTCTCAGATCGTTTTTTCTTTTGTTGGTCCATCACAAATCACAACATAATATTAAAATTACTAAAGAAGGTAATACTATTAACAAAAAAGCAATTGTTCTATTAGAGACTTCGATAAATTAAAAATTACAACGCTAAATGAACTTTGTTTAACTTGCGATGGTTTTGTTAATGTTATGGTTTCATATTATAGAATGTTACGTTTCGTTACACGTCTTAGATGTATTATTAGTTAGTAATTAATACGACATTAAGTAATGTGCTTAAACCTAAACGAAACTGCAAACAACGAAATAACTATTGTTCCATGCAAGATAACAGTCTCAATAGTTTTAACACTCCTAAACATCATAATAATCATTAGCTTACCAACAAAAAGTTTTCTTTTCTGAGCATACGGAACGTTGCAATAGAATGATAACATGGTGAACGAATAATATTATATTTGTATTAATCTGTGGTTGATATAAAGACAATAGTTCAAATGCCGGTACTAAAAAGACCACGGTTTTTTAAAGATTTGTAATACGGACAAATTTAGACCATGGTTCTGCAGATAAGCCTGGACTTGATAGGACAGGTTTAAACCAAGGTTTATTTAGTTTTTTGTAATAAGACCGATAGAGTTTTTTGATCCTCGTAAGAAACAGGATCGATTGGCATCAAAAAACTTGTTTGTGAAAATTGCCCATTTTCTTGCTGACTGTACATTTTTTTCAAAATCTGTGAATGCAGATCAATTTTTTTCTAAAAGTTAAGGATAGTCTCTTAAGACCATTTTCTTGTAGCGACCACGGTTATGGTACCTGCCCTTATGGACCCATCTCAAAACATAATGCAATACTGCTCATCCCCTATAGCAAATAGCGTGATAATTCATACGTAGTAATTTGACCAGACCTATAGGAATTATCTATGCAAAATTTGAACAAAATCTGTCCGGTAGTTTTTGCTATTAGCTGGAACAAACATTCAGACAAACAGGTAAACAGACAACAATTCTAAAAACTATATTTTCGGCATCAGAATCGTTCCCAGACCTCGTGGCAAACACTTTTTCAAAAATATTCAATGTACAGTTTTGACTTCGCTACGATTTTATTATATGTATAGATATAGATACTCATGACATTGTTACGGTGAAGTGTAACTTGATGTCACACTATGCCACTTACGCCAATATGATGCACCTTGCAACTCATATTTTCAGTTTTCCTAATTAAATACGCGTCATAGAATAGGGTGCATAACTCGAGACGGATGTACTTGAGCTGCCATAGTAACTATTGTTTAAATGGAAGTACTCTACACATCTAACAAGATGGCGTAAGTGTGCCATCAAAAAAAAAAAGCCACCATTTTTGGGCACGGCCCTTTTATTTTTACAACGCCCTTAACCAGCTGCCCAGCGGTGGTGGCAAGACATCGTATCAAATGGGTCAAATTAACAGCCTTCATAAATAATATACATTATATGTTTTTTTTTTTACCCGTAACGGAAGCTCTTGGCCTTCATCTCAAAAATAAAAAACTAAGAGACTGTATCACTAGATTGTAAAATATCTATCCTGTCACAGGTTTACTGGCAAAAAATAGGTACTAATAAGCAGAAGAAACCTGCCTTTTACCAGAATGTGCCACAGGGTTATATTACTAAAGTTTCCTCATATTTGTTTACCATTGTTTCTTGTACAAATCAACGAAGAAGGGTGGGTCAGATGAACGCTGTTTGCATTGCTCAGAATGTTTTTAGGGTTCCGTACCTCAAAAGGAAAAAACGGAACCCTTATAGGATCACTCGTGTGTCTGTCTGTCTGTCCGTCTGTCACAGCCAATTTGCTCCGAATGTTATGGACCGATTAAGTTGTAATTATACATATACATATCAATTTGAGAGACCCAAACACGGACGTGAACAGTAAATAAATGAATTTAGAATATTGGGATCAGTTGTGGGAGGAATACAGGAAAATTAAAAAAAAAAGTTTTGCAAGCTGTACCGTGTAACATATCAAATGAAAGGGCTTACTGTGAGGGTCTCAAACATTTTTTTTTAAATAATTTTATAATAAATTGTTTTAAAGTTATAAGTGAAAATAGATGAAAATTGACCATTCCCCTCCTTATCTCCGAAACTAATGAACCTAAAATTTGAAAAAAATACAGAAAGTGGTTCTATACTTATAGATTACAAGAAAATCTATAAGTCTATGGTCTTAAAATAACATGGTAAAACTCTCGATATTGTGCGTGCAAACTTAAATTTGCAGTTGAAATGTATGGGAGATTATGTTTACCAACTACAATGTTAAGTTTGTTCTTAGGATAAATTATTTCCAAGTACGGAACCCTTCATTGTGCGTGGTCCGACACGCACTAGACCGGTTTTTTGTTTTTTTTTTTTGTTTTTTGTTCTTTGCAATTTATGTAGAGCTTTTCTGGTCTTAAGAAGCTGATCAATGAATAACAGCGTCCGCTAGTAACATAATATCGCCATTTTTTAGCAATGCACGTGTACAGGGATGATTTATTTTTTTATTTCTCTGTGTCTGTTTTTAAGTGTGTACATAAACTGTTAAATAAATAAACACATCATTCAAAATATAATGATAGTAAAGAGTTAGAAAAGAAAAAGCTTTAAAAATTCCCTGAAATTTGACTATAAACCTTCTGACATAAGGATAATCGATTTCACAACAAACAGATGCAAATGCCAGGAAAAAAAAGTTAGGAAATTCGCAAGAATTGAAAAGAAGTAAGTGAAAAATCCATCATCAAACGTAGGGATATTGTTTCTATGTTCAGCAGCTGACCCAGACAGTAATGGTGTAAATACGTATTACATATACAAATACATCATATGTTAATGGCATACACACGCTCAGCAGATATCTAGACAAAAACAGGCGAATCTCGTTAATAGCTCACACTATACTTATCTCGGCACGTGCATGGAAAGTATCGAATCATAACAACTTACTTGAAGGATACACGAGCTGCTGACGCCGCCATGTTATCGCTTGTGCCCTGTTTGTCACATGAAATTACTAAACGGGATAAGCAGGATTTACAGTTTTAGTCAGCAATGGCCGAAAGTTTTCGTTTCTTGTAACTACAGCCTGACGGTGTTGGAACTTTGGAAGGCAGTTGCTGCCTCAACAGACCTATCCAGTTAGATCGTTCATGTTCTTGCTCTAGCTATAGCATTGCTTCAGAATCCAGTTCTACCATAAGGTAAAAGGTTCAGTAGTAAAGAAATACTTACTGAAAAAGACGACATTGGCCCGAAAATAACCTTCAGGCCTAAAACCTCGCTGTTACAATCGCTCCATTTCATCATCAGTATAACCGTACGGTGAAAAGTGTGAGTATATTGATTTGATGTCATTAACTGAATCTACGATACAGAAGAAGTAGCGTAGCCTTCCTCCAGATGCGGTCATTTACTCATCAACTCATCCTATCACATCGAACTGCTGGACGCCTCTCCCAAGTTACGCCACAACACCTGGTTTTCACCTTCTGCATCCATTCTGACCCGGCTGATTTTAACATTGTTTGTCCATCTAGCTATCTACACAGTGCCCTCCCGAAAATTTTTGGGGGCTTCTACCAAATGATAGTCTTCTGCATTACCTTATCACTGCTAATAATAACTTTATTGTTGAAGTAATATCTCTGTCGTCTTGTTGGTCCCGTGATCCCGCAGGGCTGGGTCAGTATGTTTCACGGTTAGCGGCGCCCGCGCAGCTATCAGCCGCGACTCGTGCTGCTAAATATAGCTGAGAGGACAAACAAGGTGATCCATTATCAATCAATCATGTTGTGAAATATTATCTGTATTTTTTTCTGTTGCCATGCATTCGCAAAAACATATCCTGACTTTTATCTTCCTTTGTTTATTGCAGTGAAGTTACAATGTAACTAATCTGATCTTTTCGAACTGTAAACAAATGTCTACCCTCCTTTTTGTATTTTTTTTTTTACAGTGTTCAGCCTCTAACGAAAGAGTTAACCGAAAGGAGAGTAACTGTAATACTTTTTTTTTTACTAGAAAAGTTTGTCCTAAATTATGTCGAATTGCTGCGTTAGTAACACACAGGCCAATTTTTTAAGTGAAGGGGTTAATATTGCATCTTCAAATAAGTGAATTTTCTGTTAGTGAACGTACTCGTACTGTTGCTGTGCTGTGTTGTTTTGTACGTCTGTTTTTTTTTTTTTTCTACTAGCCGATCGTAGATTTACAATAAATGTGATTACGCACAATCACATTTATTGTAAATCCACGATTAGCGCCACGTGTACCTTTGTTTACAGACAACACCGTCACATACTTTCATATCATTGTTACTACGTAGTAAATTCTATTTCCAAAATGCAGATGATAGAAATTTGCTGAGCTTTTGAAAAGGTAATGATGTATCTTGAGTCCAACAATTGTATTGTGATATTTCTTTTCTATTTTGTGGAAACCTTCATAGAAACCTACGCTCCGGCTGTCTAAGCAGATAATCAGTGGCGGCCCTAGGACGGTGCGAGCGGTGCGACCGCACCGGGCGCCGTCATCGGGAGGGCGCCGAAATCAAACGAAACGCTGCCACGGGGCACTGGTTACTGACTCGTTACTAACTCGTTGTTGCTGACGATCGATAGGATTTTAAGCTGACATTTGGTATTATTCAGATTACATATTTTCTGTGTAAGTCGACCAAGTAACTGCTATTTCTCTATGCATGGTCAAAAGGAATCTAACCTATCTGTGGAGGGGCTCTAAAATTTTCACAGCACACAGTGTTTTATGAAGCCCATTTTCGGAAATCACATTTTTATTTAAAAAGCTGATATAAATAATTATTTAAATACAAAATTTAGCTAACATGTATAGTTTTTGAGTAATTATATATTTTTTTAATCGACGATTTTCTTCTCGATATTTAGAAAAAATTAATCACACTTTAACTAAGCATGATAATTATGTTAGGAACATTGATGGCGTCTCTTATGTTGAGTATTTTAGAGCACAAATGAACCTCGTAACTATGTTAGATCCAGGTACATACTTTTTTTTTTTTTTTCTCGAAAATTCCGCCATATTGGGAAAAGTTATACATTTATAATAAATCTGTAGACGAGGCGATTCTATACATTGAAAATAAACCAAAAAAAAAATGGGTTGTTAAAGGATAACCAACAGATGCCATTTCATCAGTTTTTGGAAATTTTGTCAGTTTGCATGTGACAGATTATTATTGTTTGAACAGATTCAACGTAAAAAGTACCAAATCAATATGGTTAACTTTTATCACTACATATTATAAAACAAAGTCCTCCGCCGCGTCTGTCTGTCTGTCTGTTCGCGATAAACTCAAAAACTACTGCACCGATTCTCATGCTGTTTTCACCAATGGATAGCTTGGTTCTCGAGGAAGGTTTTAGTATATAATTTGTTAAGTTTTTGTATGCATTTTTGTATGAATTAACGATATTTGTTGGAGGTGTCGGAAAAAAATAAGCCGTCTGGGAGCTTTCAACGAAAACGCTGTCTAAACCCTTTGAGATATAACAAAATAATGTATGGTGGAATTGTGTATCTTATAAAGGTCTTCAAAAAAGTCCGCGATGGCATATTTCTATCTCTTTAGGATAACATACTATATCCATTTTATTGTCTTTTTGTAGGAATTTGTTTGCCGAATGTTACTCTTGGAAATATGATTACGATAACAATACGCTATAATATCAGTAGCTATTAGCCAAATTATGTTCGTAGATAAATAAGCTAGCTACTTATGTGTATTGCAAACAGTATACAAGAATATTTATCATAAAAACATTACTAAACACGGCGGCCTTATGATAAAAATTTGTGCATTCCAAAACTTTCGTTACTTTTTCACTGACATATTTATCACTTTTCGATACACTAACACTCAATACGAAATCTACACTTATTTCTCAGTAATTCTGTATAAGATTCTTCTAAGATTAAACCGTTTTCTCATTGAATCCATTACTTTACGCACGTATAACCTTTATGAATGTTTACATTAAGCACCGCGCCACACCGCCACACGACCAAAGAGTACAGACGTATTTTGTTTTCTTTTTTTTGTCGTTCGTTTAGTGGTGTTCCCGCTAAAATGTCAACCGGTCGAGTATTAGTCGATTAATTGAATTCTACAGCCAGATCGTGTTGCAAGTACAAAATAAATGGTTCGTTCAGTTGCGAACGTGACCCTGAGAAAAGTTATGCACCAATGGAGTTCATTATATATTTCGAGCGTTTTATGACTTATCAGCACAAACAGTGTATCATGCGACATTCCGGAGGATTTCATTTTGTTTTCACATTGTTGGTACTTACGTGAATTATTTTAAAATTATTATTTGTGTCGCACTTTTATTTCGTGTTGTAATTTGGTAGGCACAATTGATTGCTTTAAGAATTTGAGTGAAATTTCGTATTTTGATTTTGTGTTTGTTATCTTTAGGTAAAGACTCATTCACGTTCAGAACATAAGTACTTTTATTATATTAAATCATTTGTTTCGGTTTCTATTCACATAGTGAATCACATTAAAATTAAGTTAGAATTTTGAGATATAGCCTGGGATATGGAGGACATAGGGTACTTTTTTATGCGATAACCGACATCCACGCGGGCGAAGCCGCGGGCAAAAGCTAGTACGTAAATATTGTGTACAACTTGGGGTAGTGATTAGTTTTTGTTTCATCGCAATCGCTTCACTATCAAAAGATATTATCAATTTAAAGTCTTGAAGAATTAACTTTTCAGTAGAACACGTAACGACATCTACTGATCTAAAAACCACTATTGTGAACTCAAGTAGGTTTGTGAGAGTGTTTTTTTTAAGGTGGTTATTTTAGCACACTGCGCGCGCAAACTTAACTCGATACATTGTGAATAGATTAATAACTCCCAATGCCCCAATCAAAGGTTAGGCTAATTAAAATATTCAAAATGCGTTATTAAATATTTTAGTAGTAGTGCTCTACTCTCTCTCTGGTGGCACTATACTCAATTTATATATACTTAATTTATTTAACATGAAACAATAATGATAAATATAAATATGCATTCCTTTAAAAACTATTTATTCTTTAATATAATGTTTTTTTTTTAAGTCTATATAGCTTACAGAGTTTTTGTTTGAACGTTTTCCCATGCATAATATTTTGACAGTATCACTGTGCTCGATAGATGGCGTTGTTCTTTTAACGTCATTTTCTGAATCGCGGTGTCAAGATTTTCCGTGGAAGAATGACCGTCGCTCATGTATAAACCTAATTCTCGAAGAGAAGAGTTCTGTGTCCTTGATCTTGACTTCTTTATTGTCGATATAATAAAAGCGTTTCGTTCGTTTTGCACACACATTTTTTTTTTTTTTAAGTCGGTGTGCCTTTAATACTTCTCAGTAGTAGTAGGTAGGACAAAACGCAACCTTTTTTCCGACGACGAAAATGGTTGCAAAAAACGGTCGTGGTTGCAACTGGTTTGAAGACGGACGACGAAACTTATCCAAAATGAAATAGAATTCCGTTTTCGTCGAGTGATATAGTTGCAGTTTCATACAATTATCAACAGGTTTGATCGTCGCATCACGAACGACAGCATATACAACTGGTAGGTAAGGTAAGGTAATACATTGTCGACTGTATTTCATTGACATAAAGTTCACTTTCTATTGTAAGGACTGTTTTGCAAAGGAACGGAACGAGACGCAATGACAACTGGTAATACATTATCGATTGTATTTTATTGACATAAAGTGCACTTTTTATTGTAAGGACTGTTTTACAAACGAACTGACCGAGACGCATTGACAACTGGTAATACATTATCAATTGTATTTCATTGACATAAAGTTCACTTTCTATTGCAAGGACTGTTTTGTAAACGAACGGACGAGATAGTTGACTCATTGCGTTCTAGACTGTATTTTCATAGACTTAAAATAAAAAATCGCACTAAATAATTCGAAGACTGGTTTGTGCAACGAAGACTGTTTGGACCCAGGACGTAAAACGGTTTCATCGTCGCAGAACACAAAACGGTCTTTGAAAACGGTTCGTCGTCGCAACGTCCACTCCTAAATAAAAGTGTTTCGTTCGTTTTGGGCTTAACACACCTGGTCTTCCAGCACACAATATTTTTTTTTTTTTTGAAGTCGGTTTGCCTATAATACTTCTCAGAAATGTAAGTCCTCCTAAACTTTGCAACGGCACTCGACTCATAGTCACCAATCTCCAACACAACGTCATCGTAGCCGAAATCGTAACAGGTTGTGGCGCCGGTGACTTTGTTTTTATTCCCAGAATTCCCCTCATTCCCAATAATTTCCCGTTTAGTTTTAAACGTGTGCAATTCCCCGTCAGCCTATGTTACGCCACGACCATTATTAAGCTCAGGACCAAACATTGTCCGTTGCGGGGGTGGACCTTAGTATAGGTTGCTTTTCCCACAGCCAACTTTATGTAGCTATTTCGCATGTGAGGAACCCTTTTTTTTTTGGGTGGGAAATTATCTAAAAACTTCTCGTGAAACTTCTCTGAGTGCGTGTCAGACTTTTACCAACTAAAACCCAGCCGTGTTCCTTCAGTTGCCTGTGCGCCAGGGCCACGGTATCCCTTTCGGACAAACCCGCAGCCCTGGCAGGCACCGGTCCCGGCGGACCCCGTCAGTGCGTGCTGACATCTCTTTGAGGCGCGCGTGGAACACAACGCGCCATCGACCCGGGCCTGGTCCTTACCGGACGGCGAGCTGCCCATAGCTCGTCGTCCGCAAGCCCGCGCCTACGGTGGCCGGGAATCGGCTACCGATTCCAGCCGCCCAGGGCGTCTCCTGCGGCGACTAGGGGCGTGAAGGCGCACAGACTGCCGCCCCCTCACGCGTTCCGCCTCCTCCTTCGCGAGCATTACTGCTTCGCAGGAGGTGACTCCTCTGCACTCTCGCTCCGGACCATGGCCTGGACCAGGGCCGGACGCGAGAGAACGCCGCAGCCGATCGCCTTCGTGAGGTCATGACGGTACTCTGCCCAAGCCGAGCAAACCTCCACCGTATGCTCCACCGTGTCCTCCGGGTAATCCACACAGTGGTAACACCCAGGCGTTTCCTCCCGCCTAATCCGAAACAGGAACCTCCCGAAACAACCGTGTCCGGTGAGGATCTGTGTCAGGCGGAAGGTAAGGACACCGTGGCGCCTCTCTAGCCACTCCTCAAAGAGGGAGCCACAATTGTGGCGTGTCCAGCGCTGGGTTGCAACAATCGCACCCTCCAAGTTGCCACGAGATCCCGCCGGAGCTCTGTCAGCTGTGCCGTGATTTCTCGCGGCAGCTGAGTTACGCCCCGGCGTTTCACCTCCTCGCGCCACTCCCATAAGAGCGCGAGGATTTTTTCCTCCAGATCCCATGGCGGCAATCCGGCAACGAGGCTCGCCGCCTCACCAGAGACCGTGCGGTATCCCCGTACCAGCCTGATGGCCGTGAATAGTGCTTCCAAAATTACGGATTTGCTAATTACGTAACTAGTTACGCATTTTGATGCTTCAATTACGTAACTACGTAATTACGTACTTAACTGTTTTGATTTTTTAAAGCACGATAAATTCTGGGCTTATTACGTATTTTAGAAGTAAAAAATCAAACAACTTCAAATGAAAAAAATTATAATATTAAGGAATTAAAAGTAAATTACAGATTAAAATGATAATTTTAAAATTAAACTCAAAATGAACTCAGAACATTGCATTCGTTATCATTTATGAGATCATATTATCAAGAACAAAGATTGGAAAAATAACCATATTTTATATTGTTTCTTACTTTTAAACCATTTGTGCGTGGTACATATTTTGTTTGAATTGTTGATTGAGTTTAGTCAAAATCAAAATCGTCAATTAAATCAAAATATTATATTTTGATTTGATTGACGATTTTGATTCAAAAATCAAATCAAAATATCCATTTGTGCGTGGTACATATTTTGTTTGAATTGTTGATTGAGTTTAGTCAAAATCAAAATCGTCAATCAAATCAAAATATTATATTTTGATTTGATTGACGATTTTGATTTTGACTAAACTCATCAGACTAAATCAAAATCGTCAATCAAATCAAAATATTATATTTTGATTTGATTGACGATTTTGATTTTGACTAAACTCAATCAACAATTCAAACAAAATATGTACCACGCACAAATGGATATTTTGATTTGATTGACGATTTTGATTTTGACTAAACTCAATCAACAATTCAAACAAAATATGTACCACGCACAAATGGTTTAAAAGTAAGAAACAATATAAAATATGGTTATTTTTCCAATCTTTGTTCTTGATAATATGATCTCATAAATGATAACGAATGCAATGTTCTGTCACCAAGGGAACTTCTTAGTTTAGAACAAAGATAGCCGGCAGAAGAAAATGCCCGTTCTGCTTCAACACTAGTAGGCATTATACATAGTAAATAATTATAAGCTGCTGTTAGGAAAACTTCACGACCGCCGCCAGTGCTATCGTAGATACACATTTCAACTCTGATGATGGATTCAAGATCTGTGTTTACTCCAGATTTGTTTACTGTAGACATAGTTTTCTGTATTTCTTTTTCTAGTTGCTGTGCAACAGTCAACTCGTCGCCACAACCATCATTAGCATCATTGTCATCTGCTTCGGAATCTAAACTCATTTGTGTACTTGTAGGCGGTGTAAATTTGAGCCTTTCTAATAAGTTTGCAACATATGTTCTAATATAATCCGACGTCGGTTTTGTAAAAGTTTCTGTTTCTTCGGTTTTATAATATTCTTCATTATTATGCAAATACTGCAAGACACCAGACACATTTGTTCGCCTTTCTTTTATTCTTTTTCTAAGGGATACAGCAAGCTTGTCACTGAGCCCATTGGACTGAGCATCAAGCTTATTTAACATAAACTGAAGCGCAGCATCTGCTGCTAACAAATTCGAGTCACGGCGACACAATGCCATCACTGTAGTTTTTATTATATCTAAACTATGATGAATGTTATGTAGATCTTGTATTTCTGTGTCTGTGAAACTTATATTTGATTTTAAGTCTAATAAAGCCTTAAATAAACTTGATTTCAATTTCAGAAATCGTCCAACCATATCTGATAAGCTGTTCCATCGCGTTTTGCAGTCTAGTATAAGATCGAGGCTTTTACCATGCTCTTGTAAAGAATATTTTTGCAACAAATCGGTCTTCAGTGGTGATTTTTTGAATGATTTAACAAGTTTTCTTACTTTTACTATAATATCTTTGTACAGAAACTCTGGTTCTAGAACTCTAGGTACTTCTATGAAAAGTCCGCCATCGTTTTCTTCAATTTCTTCAGTGTCAGTATCTGAAGCTTCATCTTCTAGTTCTGGTTCAGTAGTTGTACTTTTCCGTGTCTTATATAATACGTCCAGCACTGCAAGTTGTATTCCGTGAGCAAAACACAACTGATGGTGACCATCAAAATTTTTGCCCATTTTAACCATAACACTGGCTCCGTCCGTTGTGAATGCAATTATATCTTCAAGTTTCAAATAAAAGTCATTTAGATGATTTTCTAACAGTACAGTTCCAACGTGAGCTGGCATTAAACCCTTTATCCTTACTAGTCCTAAATTTTTATATTTAGCTGGTTCTAGGTCTTTATTATGAATATTTATATTCATATACCTCCGGTTCCGGGTAGAGGTCCATTCATCAAACGTTATAGTAAACCGTTTTTTTTGGGACTTCATATCTTTAAACTGATTTATTAATTGTTTTTTTATGGCACAACTCTGTTCCAGGACAATTTTGGTAATAGTTGAAGGAGATTTCGGTAGATCATAGCCAGATTTTTTGAAAACATACCTTAGATCTTCAGAAGTACAAAATTTGCTTAATGGGATGCCATCCAATGCTGCCATTCTAGTCACTATAACGTCCAAGGAATACTCAGTGGAAAAGTAATCCGTTAGTTTAGTTTTCTTCGATGGAGGTTCTAAACTTTTTCTTGCTTGAAAGCACGATGAAGTACTTGCCCTTTGCGCATCTTGCTCTTGTGACATCTCGCCAATATGTTTAGCACGCATATGTGTATGTAGTGCTCCAGTAGCACCACCAGGAGTCTTCAAAAATTTTTGACAATGTTTACATTGGACACTTTGCCCATTTTCAGCCCTCAAAAAGTGTTCCCATATAGCTGATTGTGTGCATTTGTTCAAAAACTCCTTATAAATAGTCTTCTTTACTGCAGACCTAAAACAATATATAAATATTTCATAATTTAATAGTTAGGTAATACATATAAATAGCATCTATAGTTAGGCACTACACTTAAAACGGGATACATTTACATACGTACCGTGAACTCATAATCAATGTCTATTTGCACAGACATCTAACAAGCAACAATAAAATAAAATCGCACATATTTTTTTTTTTTTTTTTAAACGTCGCACCACTCTAGGAATTACTGCTGTATCGTGGGTGCACT
Organism: Dryobota labecula; assembly: GCA_947523025.1. Taxonomy (NCBI): domain Eukaryota; kingdom Metazoa; phylum Arthropoda; class Insecta; order Lepidoptera; family Noctuidae; genus Dryobota; species Dryobota labecula. The sequence continues at coordinate 1,198,932 of OX383301.1, forward strand.
CACAATCATGTAAACTAACATACACAAGACACCCAGACCCGGAACACCTATCTGTAGGTCATACAAATATTTGTTCCGTACGGGAATCGAACCCGTGACCCGCAGCGCAGCAGCCAATCACTCAACTACTGCGCCAACCGTGCCGTCAACAATATAAAATCAACTACTAAATTATATGTATAAACTCTCACACAATACCCTAGAAACAAAGTAAGTAGACAAGTAAAGTAATGTTAAAATAGGTACTTACATTTTCGTTGAAGTATCTCTACTCGTGTATGGTGATATCTACTTAGAAACTTGTAATGAAAAGCTTCTGAAAACCAAGCGTCAAACTTTGCGGCACATACACAAAATCACAAAAGTCAATAAAATAAGCTTAGACCAGGCAGGACAGTATCTCGCAGGTGTACGTAAGACGACTGAGTACCGAGTATTGAGATTGTTTCTAAATTCACGAAAGTAAAGAAAAATGTAGGGAGTTCCCTTAGCTTGCTCAATCCACAATATTAAACTTTATTATCTACGAGGTAGATCAAATACTTGCGAAACACTTATAAACTTTGATTGTGTTACGTACCGAACTATCCACAACCAACGGGGATTCCCTTCGTTTCCCGATTGGTCAACAATGAACTCTATTCTGTACGACTAAGAAATTAAATCTTGCGGACTCAAATTGGAAGTTATAAAATAAACCCCGGGAATTCGGGGGATACCCACAGAAAGGGTTTTGGTGTTGTCATAATGTAAGTCGTAGGTTAACTAAATTAAGGTAAATTGTAAATACACAGATAAACCCATGCCTTTTTCCCATGGAGTAGGCAGAAACTATAGAACTAAATAAATGGGTACCTAAATTAATTAATATTATCCTATAGTTACGTTATTACGGACTGCAGCTCTTCAGTTACGTATTTGTGAGATTTCTAAAATCTGTCCGTAATTACGTAATTGCGTAATTACGTAATTTCGTAATGGAAGCCCTAGCCGTGAACCTTTGCGACGCGTCCAACCGACGGGCAGGTCGCCGCCTCAAGCCTCCGGCAGGAGGCGTTTGGACCCCCTAGATTGAGCAGGAGCTGCTTCAAGGCAGCCTCGGCCCGCTCCAGTCTGGGAGCCAAACGTCGGAAATGCTCCACGAAGTTCCACCGGGTATCGAGGACAAGTCCCAGAAGAATATTTATAGAGAAGCATCTTCCTAGAACATTTTTTTACTAGAAAAAATCACCAGGCCTGGTCGAAACATTCTCCCTTATCAATGGAGAAGGTGATACACCTTCTATAAGCGGCACAATATTGTTTTCCGACATCCACGCGAACGAAGTCGCGGGCACAGCTAGTACTGAAATAATTCTGTTTACTTCCCCAACACACCACATAATAATGACGTCCCAAATCCATATAACTTAGAAACCAAAACGTTATTTAGTTTGATCCGGATTTATGTCGTCAGGGTTGTCACGATCTCGGACAACCCTGACGACACCTGACGACCGGCTATTTTTGCTGTCGGATCTGATTGGTCTTTGCCAAAAAAATATATCTACCTGGTAGCATTCTTGTTGGTAAAATCAGTGGTTTGGATTATCTGTTGCACGAAGCTAGGATACCAGCTTGGTGACAAAAAAAAAATATATAAACTTAATAATAATCAATATCGAATGAAAATTTGATCAGCAAAATCCGGATAAAAATCTGACAACCCTAACAAAAATAGTTAAACCAATATTTGTATGACCTGTAAGTAGTTGTTCCGGGTCTGGCTGTTTGTGTATGTGAGATTAAATGTTTGTAAACGCACCCACAGTACAGGAGATAATCCTAGTGTGGGGCAAAGCTTTAAAAAAAAGTTGAGGACCTAGCGTATACGAGGCGGAGTGTTTAAATTTTCGAGCTCGCTTCGTGAAGTTGAAGATGCACAGCCCCACGTTTCAACAGTACCAGAAAGCTTTTTTCAAACAATTCAGAGAATCAATCAGATACATTTACTTAATTATCTTGTGTCTAGTAAATTCTGCCCAGTCGACAGAAAAAGACAAAATAATAACAACAATAGCGCCACCGTCTGCCGCTGACGTGTAGACATGCGCGGGAGGCGATCCAGTGTTTGTGCAGTTCTAGGTCACCTCAGACGTGACCTATGTTATTGTATAACAATGTATAATTGTATATTAAGAACATAATAATCAGTAGTGTGGAGTGAAAGTTAACAATACTGAGATAAGCTTACTTTGTCTATTATAAATGAATTGAAAACAAGACATGCTATATATTATTGTGTGTTAATGTTTATATCATAGAGGTGCGTGCAATTGCCCATCCCTTTAATACAACTTGGATTAATTTTTTAACTTTGTGGTAGCATGTTAGTACACCTTTTACTCTTGTACACAGCAGCTATATAAGAATAGATCACGCCGTATTAAAAGTATAAAGTCTGTTACACGATTCTTTTTATTTAGCCTGTGGCAGTTGTACAATTGCACCGTCAAACAGTGTTTAGACGGTGCAAGTCAGTTTTTGCTACAATTTTATTATAATGTCACAGGCAAGACAGTTGCATCGTGTAAATGAGGCTCTAGCAAAGTGGTATAGTGGCTGGTTAAGCAGGCTGCAATGACCAACATTTACATCAGTATCATCACTCGTGGAGGCTGACACAAAAAGTGTCACTAATAATGAGAGTGAATGCTTAATCTACCGAATAGGAAAGAGACCAGATACCCTCTGGTATCTGGTCTCTTTCCTATTCGGTAGATTAATAATACTAATCTTTAGTGCTGTTTACCTAACCTTTTCACAGTGCAGTCAGTACATAGTTATGACACGGGGGACCAACGCTGCGTCATTGTAGGTACCTTTAACGTTTTGTAGGTACCGCTAATGGAGAAGGGCTACGCCCCTTCTCCATTAGCAGTCATTAACGAGCTCATTAGTAGTTAATTAAATGATAAATCTACGAGTAGGATAGAGCTTACAGTAAACATTCTGGCTTGGAATCTCTCTTATAGATACCAGATATCTATACGTATAAAATCGTAGCGAAGTCAAAACTGTACATTCAATATTTTTGGAAAAAAGGTAATTGCCACGAGGTCTGGGAACGAATCTGATGCCGAAAATACAGTTTTTAGAATTTTCGTCTGTTTATCTGTTTGTTTGTCTCAATGTATGTTCCAGCATCACGCAAAAACTACCGTATAGGTAGATTTTGTTCAAATTTTGCATAGATATTCCCTATAGGTCATTCTGTAGGATATTAATTAAAGATAGTGAATTATATTATGTAGACTAATTATTGCAGCTTTGTGGCTGTTAGCTAGTGGCGGGTGGGTAATTATATTTCATTTTGCCCCTACTGTTTTGAAATGGCGGCCTTTTTTTTTTTTTACTGATTACCGGTGGGTTCATTTATTTAACTATATCTACCGATGTAGAGGTCCTACAGGCATAAAAGTGGTTTCGTTCAACAGCTACAAAAGTTCGTTTATCAAAAACTCTCATTAAAACATTGATATATTAAAAGGAGGAAGATATGTTACGCGCTAACATCGCAATCGGTAAACCTGGGCTCGGCGCACGACTACATGCACCTAAACTCACACATCTGTGATCAGTGCGATCACAGTCGCCAACCTACAGTTACCCATAGACAAGAACAGAGTTATGAGACGTCGCTGTCGTGCGAGCGAAATCGCGTTAGCTGCCGAATGTTGGCCGAATGTTTACGATTATGAATGACATTGCATGTGGCAGAACAAACATGGCGAAGCAAACGTTAAATATTATCATAACTTTCAACAAATTTGCATTTTTGGCTGTACTTACGAGTGGTAATTAATCCCGTGTGTCTTATTTTTCTTTCTTGTATATTAAAACACTGTTTAGCTGCACAAGAAGTCATTTTGATGCGTATTTATCACAAAAAAACTGTAATTATGGAGCTGTTTGATCAACAATATCCCGTGCAGGACTAAGTGCCAACTAGGGGCAATCTCTCACTTTGATAGGACCAGGCGCTGTTACTAAGTCCCGTGTCTACGCTTTTAATACATCAATGCATTAAAACCTTAAAAAAATATTTGAAACGCAAAAAGTGTAAAAAATTGGTTGTTTTTTAAATGTTTTCAGTACCTTTTTTTTACTTTTCAGATGCACTAATATATTACTTTTAAAAAATGGTGGAGATGTCGATAAAATCGTATTGCTTCGCCTTAACGGGACACCGGTGACCAGACACACTGTATACTCCGGCCAGCGAGAGAATGTGTTTCTGACACCTGTCAGTTGTACAACATTAGGATCTAATAAGAACGCATTCTCTCGGCGAGGAAACTTCAGTATGAGTATTAGTAGTAAAATATCTCATATTCCACCGCAGACCAGACGAAGCCGAATAAATTTAACCACAGTTGATCGTGTTACATCATTACGATGCGATAATGTGAGGGTAGGCACGACAATTGCAGGAATTTCTCCTAAGCATTGTACGATTGCACTTCCGAGGGATTGGGTATTGCCTTTCTTATGAACTTTGAAGTAGTCGTTACTAAATCCACCGCAATCATGTAACTTAGAATAGATTCGTTTTGCAGTAAAACATCCATAAACCTTGAGGTAATCCCCCTCAATCCCCATTTCCCATAAATACAAACAACAAAAAGAATTAAAAACAATGAATTATACAACACATAATAATAAAAGGACTTAATAAAATCATTTGCAAACTATTTTTGTGCTGACGAGCGTTTTTAACCGACGGAGGTTCTATGTTCGTAGCGTATGGATTTTTTTTTTTTTTTTATGTATGTCCGCCGATTTCTCCGTCAATTGTGAACCGATTTTGAAAATTCTTGTGCGGTTAAAAAAATTATATTATTACCGTATACATTTTATTAACTTTGATTAGGTCGTTTTTAGTTAGCTTCGATAATACGTATTTAATCCACTTTTTGTACCTTGATGATGTTATAATACTTCTTGTCACTGTTCTTTACTTAGCAAGTAGTGGTATACGAATTGGTGTGGGGTAGGTACCATAACTAAAAAATTGAAAAATTAAAAAAAACAAAAAAAAACAACCGACTTTCAAAAAAAACACTACAAATTGAAAATTAACTTTAATTTCGGAAGTCGGTGATACAAAAATAATCATTTTGGACCTAAAGACACCGTCTTCCGTACTAAAGAAAAAAAAAGTAAAAAAAAAAACATTATAAACTGAAAAATAACTTACCTATACCATTCCCCCTTTAAAAAGCTTATTTTATTCACTGAAAACAGTGAATAAAAACCACTCTTAATCACTATTTTGGTGTTTGAATTTAGAACACACCAATATATTCGACCTCCATCTCAATGCTATACTACCTCCTTGCGAAAAATAGGTACTCGATACAAACAATACTCGACGGCACAGTTGAAGCGATTGACTGCGGCGCTGCGTGTCGCGGATTCGATTCCCGCACGGAAACAATATTTGTATGACCTACAAGTAGTTGTTCCGGGTCTGGCTGTTTGTGTATGTGACTTTAAATGTTTGTAAACGCACCCACAATACAGGAGAAATTCCTAGTGTGGGGCAAAGTTAAAAAAAAACTCCTTATGCACTCCACGCCCTTCAATGTCCAAAGATGCCCCAGAGTTTCCTCCAGCAGAGAATTCTGACCATCGACAGGAAATAAATATCGCTCTACAGGTTGACCATCCTAATAATAATAATGCATGCATGCCACCGTCCGGGTGAGTCCATCAGACATATTGTTTCTGGTTGTTCTCGTCTGGCTAACGGCGAATACTTGCACAGGCATAACCAAGTAGCCAGGATTATTCACCAGCAAATTGCTTTGAAATATAAACTTGTGAATTCTGAGGTACCGTATTACAAGTATGTGCCCGACCCAGTTCTCGAAAATGACCATGTCACGTTGTACTGGGATCGGTCTATCATTACTGACAGGACTATTGTCGCCAATAAACCTGATATAGTGGTGATAGACCGATTAGCGCGCCGCGCAATGATAGTCGATGTTACCATTCCACATGATGAGAACCTCGTGAAAGCTGAGAAAGAGAAACAAATAAAGTATCTCGACTTAGCACACGAGGTTGTAGACATGTGGAATGTGAGCTCAGCTATCATTGTGCCGATTTTCGTGACGGCCAATGGCCTGATGGCCGAAAGCCTCGATCAACATCTATCGAGGTTTTCGTTAGGCGGTTGGATCAAGGGCCTGATTCAGAAGGCAGTACTCCTTGATACGGCTCGCATTGTGAGGAGGTTCCTGTCTCTGCAACCCTAACCACCGGTAGCTTGGACCCTGCTCCCGACACCGGCGGACCTCTATTTTTTATATTTTTAAATGGTTTTTATATCTTTTTTAACCTTTTCACCGCCCACGTACACAGAACGCGATGCCTCGCCAGCGCCAAGCTATAAATGTATAACGAAATATATAGTAAACAGTAGTGATGAGGGTATCATCATATCGATGAATGAGATTTATACGCGTTAAGGGTCAATTCATACTAGAGCAGAGTCGAAGCGCATCGAAGCGTCAATCTGAAACTTAACATAGCACATGCACCCTTACCCCCACAACATAATACACATATTTCATTAAAGATAGAAAAAAGACGCGAATTGGCGCGCATTCGACAGAATTCGCGCGTCGGAGCGCAAAAAACGCTGATTGGTGCGCGCGCGTTACGTTGTAGAGATAAGGGTGAATTTCCTTTAGACTGACGCTTCGCTGCGCTTCGACTTTGCGCTAGTATAAATTGACCCTAAGATAAGTTTTATTTATAAGTTTACGGATATAAATAAAAACTGATTTAATATTTCCATTTTTGTTTCATTTCACATTATCATTAGTAAGAAAAACTAGTATAAATTATAAGTATTAAGGAAACAAATGCTTAACTCAATTAGAGCTATAAGAAATGTGGTACATTTCTATTTGTTTCATGACATCTTCCGTCGACTTCATTTCAAGTCCTTGGCGCTCAGAGCACGGTAAATTCAATTATTGTTAGGGATGTCGTTTAAGGTCTTTCTTTCTTCTATTTTTGTTTATTCCGTTTTTTTTTTTAAATGTAAATACAATTTTTCACTGTTTTTCGAAATGGAAAGTATGTATTTTAATTATAACACACTTGTAGCAGTATTCCTAAGCTATCACAGCACTGTTTTATAAAGCTTTGTCTCTGTCCTTTTATTTACTCATGTAACGGTAGTGTAACGTTTACCCGTCAGGCAGGGCATTTTTAAGCCGCGGTCCCACGACCCGATAACTGAAAGACCGCGCCAGGTCGTACCGAGCATTATTATTTATTTATTTTAACTTCTCACACACATGGTACAAAAGCGGACTTAATGCCATAGGCATTCTCTACCAGTCAACCAAGGGTAGTGAAGAGATAAGATGGCAGGTGCTCTATTTAAGAGGAGATAATTATACCAATAAAAATATTAAAAAGATAACAAATAAAAATAAATACACAAGTACATAAATATGATCATGTAGCATTCCCACGGATCATCCCATATATTATAAAATTGAATAGCATCACATTTTGTAATCTATTACAAACGAAGTCGGAAAAAAGATGCGTGCGCGCTCACCCGTTCATTCCTGCACTATGCCAAAGTGACCTTGACAGCCTTACGCTTATGACGCCACAGAACGACTAATATAGAAGTCCGTGGCGCTCGGGGCACTGACAACCAACTGTTTTGTAGAGATGGGAATATAATGATCGACGAGGATTGCTAAACAATAACAACAACGATTTAATTCCGGGTCGGCACCCAACTGAAGATCTTATTCATCTATTTTGCCTTTGTTATAAAGTAGTCGACTATGTTCATATTTTACTGACCTCAAATTGTTTTCGATAGTAATATTTATAAATATTTCAACGGACGAAATCAAACAGTGATAACTTCCGCGTCCCATCACTAGCCGACTTGATATGTAGTTCTTGGCGTTCTGGGGACATGAACACATTCGGAGTTTTTGGTTTTTGCCGATTTTAAGACAAATAAGGACTTATTTTGTGTAGAAAAATTAAAAATAGGGTATTAGACAGAGCTTTATTAAATAATAAAAGAAAACAAAACCTTAAAATAAAGTAAATTTATTTTTATAAGATAGTTAAAATGAAGAACTTTATATGAAGTCGTGGCGCTGGTGGCACGAAAATCTGGAACTTCTATTATAGTCCGTGGCGGTGAAAAGGTTAAGAAATATTTAAAAATATATTTCATATGGATTAAAAATTAAATAAATGTCATAATAATAAGAAAATTACTCTAAAATTGTTCCAATTTGAATATGCATTTTAAATAATTTAACCTTCCTTTTTTCTTCATTTAATGTCTATTTCGCTTAAATCTTTCTTTTTCTCGTAGTCATGGTATAAAGTATAGTATGCAACTCTTGAATAAAACGGATTTACATCGAGGGCCATGAATCACTCGCGTCGCTCAGGATTCTAACACTTGAACCACTCGCTGCGCTCGTGATTCAGGGGTTTATTCATAAACGTTGCTTAAAGTTAAGTGACGTTCAAACGTCAAAAATGTATGGTTAAACAGTCGCTAATCATTACTTAACTTTAAGCAGCCCCCTCAATCATCATGGTTAGAATCCTTCACTTGCTCGCGATTCATCTGTGGCCCTCGCTTTAAATCCATTCTTTATTCACTAATTGCATAATATACTATTAATTTCGGAAGTCGGTGGTAAAAAAAAAACATTTTGGACCTAAAGATACCGTCTTCCGAAATTAAAGTTATTTTTCGTTTAGTGTTTTTTTTTTTTATGGAAGTTTTTTTATTCTTTAGTGCATCATCGACAATTAATACAAGTATCATTTTGACATTCAAATTTTCTTAAGATTTTTGTAATTTGCAGCTCATTGTCTGGGTGTTTATTGATTAAATTATGATTAGCGACCGTAAAAATATTTACAAAATTGTAATCATTAGAACCAGTAAGTATAATCCTTAAATGTCAAGATTTCATGAAATAGTCATTCAAAAGAGCAATATGAAATTAGAGAGTTGTATTGATGATTTTAATGATTACTAGCTTCTGCCCGCGACTTCGTTCGCGTGGAAGTCGTAAGACACCACAATATACTAAAATACCAGACACATTATAATAAAACTTCCCTGACAGCAGTCAAAATATACAGAGTCAGGACTGGTGACGCGGGTACAAGCGACGTACAGTTTTATGGTATGGGGTAGGGTTTGCTTTCCGCACATAGTCCTTCAGGTGGACTATTGTACTTGGGCCATGGCGGCAATCATTGGTTAATCCAAACAGCCCACCTCCATCCAGTGGTTCATTACGTCTCCCGGTCTGTTTAGAACATTTGTGAAAGATCTGGGTGCCCCGAGGGTTTCTGTTATAATCTGGGTGACGCCTGTAAATTCAAAGAGCACATGCGCGACGGTTTCCTCAGCCTCCATGCAAGCCCTGCACAGAGGATTGACCGTTTTGCCTATTGTGTGGAAGTGTTTGTTTACCGAGCAATGTTCCGTGATGAACCCCGTCATCAGGCGCAGGCCGGTCCTGTCCAGGGGTAATAAACGCCTGGTTAGCCTACCATCTAAGAATGGCATAGCCTGCCTGGACTGTCTGCAGCCCGGTGTCGAGGTCCACCAGCTCTTTTCTAGTGAGTTATTGAAGGCCTGCGTTCCTGCCTATACACTAATGGCACAATAGTGCTACATTGAATGTTTCTCATTGTCATTCTTACAGATTATATTATTCCTGACGAACACCTATCTCGTATAATTGTAAACACTCGGGATTTTTCATTAACAGTCACCTAACCATAGATATTTATTTTTATAACACATTTGCTCGTAAAGGGTCTCTTATTTCACCAATTTCGATATCGTAATGTATGTCATTACGTACTCGTGCGTTATTGTAATGTAAAACGCACGAGTTTCTTTATAATAAGGTAAAACGTATGGTTGATCAAGATGCTCCGTCTAAAACGAACGGTACTTTTTTAAATCTTAGCAAATAGTTTTTATGACAGAAAAGTGGTCAACATTTTATGAAATATAAAAAAAATAAACATTTAATTATTTAATTTAATTAACCTTGACAATAAATTACAACCATTTATCTATAACAAAAACAAAAAAAAAAATAATTTACTTTATTAGTAATACTGGCTGTTTTCGTGCCTTTGCCTTAAAAAAAAAACGTTGATGCGCGCGCATCGCTAATTTGTGAACAAGTACAAATTATTCTGCGCGCTTTTTCTTTTCGCTGTGTTGTTTTTATTTGAAAGTGTCGTCAAGTAATGATGAATTTATTAATTCGACACCGCCAAAAGTCTCAGAGGCAGCGCCACCGACTGTAGAACTCTGTGGTCACGTTTCTCCTACTTTCACTCAAGAGAGTGAGAGAGAGACTGGTGAAATTTTAACTAATAATAATAACTTGACAACATTTAAAATGCCAACTGGCAACGTAATAATCAATTTTATTTTGATTGTTAACCTCCGAGAATATTTACAACGGCCGTCATGCGGTTTGGCATGGATTAACTACTGCCACTATGACGTGCTGTGGAGTGTTCTCCCATGCTTCCAAAATTGCAGGTATTCTCGACAAATTATTGCAGTGTGCGCCCTTGCGCCAAAATCATTATCACGCACAAAAATTAAATCCTGGCCCACAAACTCAACTTATGGCATCGCTTGAGCCTCCAGGCATTGACGAATGTAGCAGTCGCTATTCCAGATCGGTTTTTATTAGCGGTGGATTATTAAGTTCCCTTCAAAATGGTTCAGCTAAATGGTGCTGATCCATGCGTCATGTTCGTGAACGGGCGCCATCAGTTGGGACTGGTCATCTCTTAGCTGCCACGGCTTATTTTAATTTTTGAATTATTTTTATTACGGACACTTCTGACGTACACGTCTTTCTACATTGTTCTCACATGTATAACTTCAACATGAATGATGTAACCCCCCATATTTTGTAACAATATTTTGTTTTAAAAGAGTGTCCGTGGAGTTTCTTTACTTTTAAGCTTCTCCATAGGAACCTACTACGCTTTGGAATGGGCAACTAGCTTCATCTTTCTGACTGACCGACCCCTTGACAATTCAAAAGTGCCTGTAATTGGTTTATTTGAAATAAATGCTTTAAGTTTGAGTTTGTGGCACCAGTGGTCCCGTCACAATCTCAAGGCCAGCTTTTCCTTCATTGAAAATTCCACTCCAGACTGTCAATAACCCGCCGCCATAAATCACCTTCTCTTCAATACAATATTGCCGAAAACGTTCTGCCTGCATTCGGTAGACTTTCCTACGTCGATCATTGCCATACAGGATAATCTAGGTTTTGTCTGTAAAAAGAACCTGGCTCCATTAACGTTGAGTCCAATGCAAATGGTCGAGTGCAAACTGTAATCGCGCCATTCTGTGAGCTTGTGTCAGTTTGGGACCATTGGCTGGCTTATGAAGTTTCAGGCAGGTTTATTGAATTTCTGCTAACAGTTCGAGCGCAAACAGTCCATGAAAGTATCGAAGCTGAGTTTATTGAATTTCTGCTAACAGTTCGAGCGCAAACAGTCCATGAAAGTATCGAAGCTGATCTTGGACTGAGGTCAAATGACGATTACGCGGGCTGGTGGTAAAGAGAAACCGATTATTTCATGCGGTAGTGACCCGGTTTTACGGTACTCCTGGACGGCGCTCGAAGCCGCCAGTCTCCAGGTATCGATGGTAAATATACTTTGAACGGCAGAACGACTTACACTGCCGGTCAAAAGTTTGAGACCACTAATAAAAAACTTTTGTTATTAGTAAATATTTTCTAAATATTGGTGATAAAAAGTAATCTGCACACCTGCATATTCTATTGTTTATAAAGACTGCCTAAAAGCTTATTCTTTTATATATTAGCCAAGGAAAGGGCAATAAACAAGCATTGTTTCCATACTTCGAGATACGAGCTAGTCCGATAATCGATTGTAAAAAAAATTATTACCTCATTACCGCAGCTGACACTTTTATTTTACATCAACTTACAATGCAATTGTTCTAAATTCTTAAAATAGTTTCAAAGATTATTCTAACCCGATATTTTCATGGTTATCTACGAATATCCGCAGTTAGTCTGATTTTGTGATTCCTACAGTCAAGACGTCTCTAAAATGGGAAAAGTTTGCGAAATTAGTATTGAAACACGATCTGCCATCGTTGTTGATTTGCCTTCATTATGGAGATAATGAAGGCAAATCTGAACGTGAGATTGCATCTCAACTCAAGTTATCGAAGACTTGTGTTCATCCCACTATTGTGCGGTACAAACAAACTGGCTGTAATCAAGATTGTCCGCGCTCCGGGAGACCAAGAGCTACGACTTCTAGTAAAGACAAATTTAGTGTGGTAACCAGCAAGCGAAATAGACGCTTAACAGCCCCAGAAATACGTGTTGAAGTCAACAAATCTCGGGTAAAACCTGTGTCAGTGTCTACAGTGAAAAGACGATTGCGAGAAGCCAAGTTGTTTGGTCGCGTTGCTGTTCGAAAACCTCTTCTAAAACCGCAGAATAAGAAAAAACGGTTGCAATGGGCCCTAGCCCATCGAGACTGGCCCGAAAAAGATTTCAAAAAAGTACTTTGGAGTGACGAATCTAAATTTGAAATATTCGGTTCAAAATGAAGAATTTTCGTTCGACGTTCCGCCGAAGAAAAGTTGATGCCACAGTGTGTAGTCCCGACTGTCAAGCATGGTGGCGGATCTGTTATGGTCTGGGGTTGTTTCTCAGGCTATGGGACTGGAAATCTGGTCCAAATTAAAGGAATTATGAAAAAGGAGCAGTATAAAGTAATTTTGGAGAAAAATGCTATTCCCTCCGGACTAAAGTTAATCGGCCAAGGATTTATTTTCCAACAAGATAATGATCCAAAGCACAGTTCAAAATTATGTAGGGGCTATTTAGACGAGAAACAGTCGGAAAAAGTGTTGGAAAACATGACATGGCCACCCCAAAGCCCCGATCTTAACCCTATAGAGCTTTTGTGGGAAGAGCTTGACCGAAACGTTCGGGAACAATGTCTTTCTTCACAGCAGGCCATGTGGAATGCATTAGAAGAAAGCTGGAGGAATATCTCGCAAGAGACTATAAATAAATTTATTGCCCGCATGCCAAGATTGGTAAAACAGGTCATAAAATGCAAAGGAGGATATTTTGATGAAAAATCTGTATAAACTCTCTTGTGTGTATTTTCTTTAGAATATTGTATTTGTCAAGACTTCATGTAATTTTGTTAATTTTAAATCTTGTGTAACATGAAAATAAAACCTGTTTTTCATAAAGTTTTAAATATGTTGACTTTTATTTGTTTTCTTAATTTTTTTATAGTGGTCTCAAACTTTTGACCGGCAGTGTACGTGAAGTTCTGCGCTTACGTTTCGCTGAATAACCCCAGACTGATGAGCTTGCGCGGCTACTTCAGTTAGGTGCAGTATCCATAATTAGAACGTATAATATAATATTTTAATTTGAGCGGATTTTTTTTTATCCTTTAGCTATCGAGTGGTGTAATTAAATTTTGAATGTAGGTGATAGATATGTGTTTGCAACACGAAACTGTATCCCCGATTTTTTTATCATTAAAGAAAAACAATTTCGGAACTCTTTTTATGCAAAAAAAAACACATAACGAATTAACTATTGACATAAAGATGCTCTAATCGAAGTTTGTTGTTCCTTTAACAGCGACCAAACTCTGATTTTCTTCTCTTTTTCGAATTCGTGAATTCAAATATGAAACAAGGGTGATATCCAACTGATGCCCAGATGTCAACATCAAAACTACATAAAAACTTTTTCGCTGACTTATCATTATTATGATGATTTTAGGCCTATAAACAAAAAAAATGCACGGTGAATCGATTTAGGAGTCCGGGAGTGTATTATGCTGTGTACGTTCTTCGAATTATCACAATTACAGTAACAAAATGTAAAAAAAGAAGCACAAAAAATATAAATTCTTGGGAATCGAACTCAGATTTGCATTGCTTTGTTGATAGTTGACTGAAATAGCATAATGTCTAAATTGACTGCTTATAGATCCAGAAGGTATGGTAATCATTAAAAAGACTATAGATTAAGTCTTCTATATTCGTTTCCTATTCAACCCACCGAAGTAATGGAATAATTCGACTGTTGTCGTACACTGGTATGTGTTCGCTCTGATCACAGTATCATTCCTACGAACTGTATGGGAAAAGATTTTTACGATTCCTGACTTTTCTAGTACTCAAACCTCTGTTGGTCCCATAAAGTTTTTTGATCCTTGTAAGAAACAAGATCGATTGGCATCAAATTTTTTTTTTGTGAAAATTGCCCATTCTCTTGCTGACTGTACATTTTATTTTTTTATTATCTGTGATTGCTTTTTTTTTCTAAAAGTTAAGGATAATTTCTTAAGACCCTTTTCTTGTAGCGACCACGGTTAAGGTACCTGCCTTTATTGACCCATCTCAAAACATAATGCAATACTGCTCATCCCCCATAGCAAATAGGGTGATAATTTATACCCTATAGTTTGACCAGACATATAGGGAATATCTATACAAAATTTGAACAAAATCTAATCAGTAGTTTTTACGTGATGCTGGAACATACATTCAGATAAACAGACGAACAGACAAAAATCTAAACACTATATTTTCGGCATCAGAATCGTTCCCAGACCTCGTGGCAATTACTTTTTCAAAAATATTCAATGTACTGTTTTGACTTGGCTACGATTTTATTATACATATGTTTAGATAAGTACAAATTTGTTACGGTTGCGAATCATATTCAGCTCAACACACAACACAATCAATCTCAATCTGAATGATTTTGAAGCAGATGGCTAATGCTAATGTAATGTCGGAATGTTGTTGAACTGTCAAAATGAAACCGATTCCTGCTGATAGTGTGTTACGCTATAAGGCCTCTGATACTGACCTGATAATTGCAAAAAACCTAAGAAAACAATCAATTATATATCGAGGGAAAATAATAAAAATAGCAAATCAAACAAACCATTTAAATTACTCATCCAATGAGAGGAAAAATAGTCTAAAATTAATTCAAAACGATAACAACAGCGAATATCAACCCAAACAAACAATTAATGACATAAATACTGGAAATTATTTCTCTCGAAAACAGGCCAACAATCTAAAATTTTATTCCAAAATATCCAAAGTATTTATAATAAAACACATGTGTTAGAAGCATTCTTAAATCAAAACCCTATGTATAACGCCGTGTGCATATCAGAGACATGGTTATCAAAGGAAAAGCTATCAATGATTCAATTCACCGGATATAAAATTGCAGCGTCATACTGCCGAAGTACGCGCGGAGGTGGTGGCGTCTGCATCCTGCTTCAAAATCACATCGATTGTCTATAGAGAAGTGATATCTCAGTCATGTCAATAGAATATATATTAGAATTATTTGCAATAGAATTAGCAAAAGAAAATATATAATTAATAACGATTGATTGGAACAAAAGAGAAGATGCTTTTAATAGTCAATTAAAACGAATTTTAAATTATATAAACTTTTACTTAGAATAATTTAGTTTGCATACTTATATAAATAAGTCCTCTTCCTTCAAATTTTCCTTTGCTGTGCCCGACAGGGTCCACGATTGTTACAACAAATGTTTACTTCCCACCTAAGCATATACATTGTGGAATGCAATAAATGATTGAGTATTGAAAATTGAATTTGGCGGGTTACCCGCGCTTTCGCCTTAATGATAAGGTGCGGTAATAATAAGGAAAGTCGCTTGTTTTTTCAATGTTTGTGCAGTCATTGTTTGGACAACATGTGATAAACTTTCCTATTAATAGCTACCCTTCATCGTCCTCTCAAGATCATGGATTTCCTCGATTCATAGTTTATCACGTTTTATGTTAACGCTCTATGAGATATCGAAACTTCTGGGATAACCAAACGATGAAATTCTCCCTAAATAATATATCTTAAAATATTGAATACCATCTCAGTCTCTGAGATGGTGCAGTAATATGTGTAAAGACCGAATAAATACCATAATACGGATAAATAAATTAAAAAAGGACCACGCACAATTTACACACGTTCTCATTAATTTCGGAGTTGGTCAATTTTCTTAAATATCTTTAAAACTCTTAATTTAAAATTATAAAAAACTTGAGACCCTCACAGTTAAGCCCTTTCATTTGATATGTCACACCACACGGTACAGTGGTACATTTGTTTAATTTTCTGATTTGTGTCCTAAAAGTGACCCACCATATTCAAAATGCATTTATTTACGTAACACGTCCGTGTTTGGGTCACAAAAATTGATATGTGTAAGTACCAAATTTCAGCTATTAGATTCGGAGCAAATTGACTGTGACAGACGGACAGACAGACAGACACGAGTGATTCTATTTATGGGATACGTTTTTTCATTCGGAACCATAAAACAAAACATATATACTAACCACCTTACTAATAAACGTTGTATAGCGTCTGTATAGTTACACACCGATTTCTCTCTTTCACTCGTCAGTAATTTGACTTTCGAAAGAAGAAGACAAAGCGTTGTGTAACTATACAGACGCTATACAACGTTTATTAGTAAGGAGGCTATAATCATCATTGTGACACCCTGTGTAACAGTTCTACATTTATATCTGTAATTTTTATGGTGTACATAATAAAGAGTATTCTATCTATCTATTCGGAAGTCGGTGTCTTTGGATCTGTATTTTAGTTTTTTGTAGTGTTTTTTTGGAAGTCAGTTGTAATTTTTTTTTCTTTTTTTTATGATACCTACCCCACACCAATTTGTATACCACTACTTGTTATGTAAATATCAGTGACAGGGAAGTATTATAATGTCATCAAGATTCACAAAGTAGATTAAATACGTATTAACGAAGCTTACTCATAAACTACACAAGCAAAGTTAGTAAGAAAATTATGAGAACACCGCGCAAGCTTGCTCTACCAAATTTTCAAAATGGGTACTCAATTGATGATATTTTTTTTTTTAATACATTCAGACGAACATATATAACCTCTTCCTTTTTGAAGACGGTTAAAAAAATTAATAGCTATTCAACCAACCTTAAAATCACCTTACATTATTCTCTGTTTTTCAAATGTTTATTTCTTTGCATACTTATCTTCTATTTTTTCTTGCCATTCTAACAGCATTGTGTTGTCGTCAGCGTAGCGGTGAGGCGGTGGCATGGAGGACGACGTGACGTTCCTGTTCCAGCTGGGCGTCGTGCGCGACGCGGTGGCCGCGCCGGCGCATCTTCTCACCCTCGCGCACCTCAAGGACCTCGCCGTCAAGTTCGTGCACGATAAGGTAAGGGTCGAGGATCCTGACAACAACAAAAAGTTGGGGAAAGACAAGTTCCTTCAGCTAAAGCTCGTTAGTTCAAAGTCATAAAATAGATTTCCAAAATAACCAAACAGGATAAAAACCAGAACTTGGCTAAATTCTGGAAAGGTCGTCAGGATATGTGAGATTTTCTCTTGCGCAAGCTTCAGCACATGCTAAGCAGTCCAAATTAACAAAACTCAAAATATTTTATTTCACATAAACCTACATGCAACTCATGAAACGTCAGAATATACAGTCACAGCTAAAAACTAAACTCCATTACGTTGTCTACATTGGTAACATCTGTACAGATCCCGGACAACGGCCTGAACCGTCTGTCAGACCGCATCCTGCTGTTCCGGCACGACTACTGCTCGCCCAACGTGCTGCAGCTGATCAACTCCGCCTCCGACGTCACCGACGAGACTCTCGTCGAGATCGTGCTCACTGCCAACCGTGAGTATGGATGTCAGTACTAAAGAGACGGTAATAATTTTCAATGGAATTTATTAACTTTTTAGCCATCGATGATGGCACTCAGGATCTTCTAGAAAAGACTAACCGTCTTATTCATAATAAAGTTATCCGCTGCATAAACCTATTTTAGTTATAGAACTGTTTTGTCCCTTTCTGTCAAATTAAAATGAAGTTTGACAGAAAGGGACATAACAGTGCAATAGCTAAAATAGGTTTATGAATGACGGATAACTTTATTATGAACTAGCTTCTGCCCGCGACTTCGTCCGCGTTAAATTTCTTGTTCCCCCGACCCACCCCGTCGCAACACATTGCCTGCCCGTGATTTTACTTCATTTTCGCATAAACTTTCATTTAAAAAAAATTGTGTCCTAGTTAATAGGAATGTTATTCTTCCTCAAGAATTGTCCTGTAAAATGCAAAAAGATTTTTTCAAATCCTGCTCGCAGTTCCAGAGATTAGCGCGTTCAAAAAACAAAAAAACCGGCAAAGTGCGAGTTGGACTCGCACACGAAGGGTTCCATACCATCCATACAAATCCTTACTAATATTATAAATGTGAAAGTAACTCTGTCTGTCTGTATGTTACGTTTTCACGCCTAAACCGCTGAACCGATCGACATGAAATTTGGCAGGAATATAGCCTGGGATATAGAGAAGGACATAGGCTACTTTTTTACGCGATAACCGACATGCACGCGGGCGGAGCAAAAAAAACGGCAAAAAATCATGTATGTTGTATGGGAGCCCCCTTAAATATTATTTTTTTCTGTTTTTTAGTATTTGTTGTTATAGCGGCAACAGAAATACATCATCTGTGAAAATTTCAACTGTCTAACTATCACGGTTCATGAGATACAGCCTGGTGACAGACGGACAGACAGACAGACGGACAGCGGAGTTTTAGTAATCGGGTCCCATTTTACCCCTTGGGCACGGAACCCTAAAAACTAACTCTTCAGCTTTAGAATAGACTACCTCGCAGAGTTGATCATTATTTTGCTGCGGAGTTATTATAAAACAGTTATATCTCCTAAGATATTCATTGAAATTAAATGATGTAAGGGCAACTTTGTTCAAAATTAAATACTTGTGATGAATAACGTATTTATTTGGATAAGGATTAATACCATGTTTATGAATCTTTCGCTAATAATGCATTAATTTCGAACAAATTTGATTACCATAAAAAAAGTTATAGTGAGTCAATGTTAAAAGATAGACATATGCTGTCGCGGACTTTTTTTTAGAAAATTTAAAGAGGATTAATTCCATCATACATGATATTTGCGTAACTTAAATCGTTTACGCAGCGCACGCAACGGAAGCTCTCAAAATGGAATATTTTTTCCAGTTTTTGCAATATTTTTCATTTATGCTCCGCTCCTATTGGTCGTAGCGTGATGTTATATAGCCTATAATATTCCTCAATAAATGGACTATCCAACACAAAAAGAACTTTTCAATTCCAACCAGTAGTTCCTGAGATTAGCGCGTTCAAACAAACAAACTCTTCAGCTTTATATATTAGTATAGATATAGATGAGATGGTTAGTATTAAGTTGAAAGGTGCAATGTAATAAGTAAGAAGTTATAGTGACATGTTAGGGCATCACCCACATTTACGAGTACTTCCATCGTCTTTTGCAAACATTAACGAATAAATGGATGATCTCTTTATTTACGAGAACATAGGTAGATAACGTCCTATTTAGCGTTTTACATACTCAAGTTATCGTTCTCCATTGTAACTTGTTTGTAGACGTCTTGGGTAGATCTGTACAAAATGTTTTGAAATAAATAAATAGACCCAACCTTAATAACTGGTATCATTCCGATCTCACATGCCAAATTGACAACCCACTTCATTATACCTACAATACACAATCATGGTGTTACAGCATTGCTATGCGACGGCGGCGCGGAGGCGGCGCCGGCGCTGCGGCCTCACGCGCTGGCCGTGCACTCGTACAAGGCGCCCACTTTCTGCGACTTCTGCGGGGAGATGCTGTTCGGCCTAGTGAGGCAGGGACTCAAATGTGAAGGTAAGACGATAATATAAGGTATTCTGTTGTGGAGAAATGTGTGTGCCTTACTCTGCAACATCGCCATAATGTATGTGATTTTGAGCTGCCAGCATGGTCTATTGGTCCCAGGATGCGGCCTGAACTACCACAAGCGCTGCGCGGTCAAGGTGCCGTCCAACTGCGCGTCGCCCGCGGCGCCGGGCGGCGGCGCGCGCAGCCCGTCGCGCGCCTCGCACGACGACGCCACGTCGCTGGTAAGGCGCCTCGCCAGGCTCGTCACTGACAAAGACAACTAGGGACAGAATCACTTGTGAAGAGTCATTGACGAAGACGGCCTTCTGTTAGTTTGTATGCGTATTGGCTAGGGATCGATGATATTAAAATCAAACTTTTCAAGTTCTTAAAATCATATTTAAAGTATATTGGTTCATTTCATACCTATAACCCAGTCTCTAATTCAGATAATTTATGTAAACAAAGTAATGTCAAGAAATGTCACTGTCAAAATGACAGGACAGTGGTGCAAAACATTTTCTCATATATATATTTTTTTTTCTGTAAATAATCATCGCTAAAATGAAAGTAAATTAATTATAAGAACTATGCAAACAAAATACCGTTGCCAAACAATGTTTTGTGTAGTATGTCGGAGACACGGCATTATAATCGTCATAATCAGCCCTTTTAAGTCCAGTGCTAGACATAAGCCTCCCAAAATCAATTTCCACTCGAAACAGTTTACAGCCGTTTTCATCCAAAATGTGGCTAGATATGCTACTAACAACATGAATCTATGAATGAGAGTTGTAATATTAGTGTTGTTGAAGATGTAAAAAATTTGAAAACGTTTGGATCTCCTGCATTGTTACCAGTATCATAAAATATTTAATACCAGAAAATCTCCTTTTTTAATAACTTTGTTTAAAACCCAAAATTTATTAAAATAATTACGGTATGATTATTTTTAAATTATTATTTCTTAAAATCAATACTTAAAAGAAAATGAAACCTCTTTTTTCGCCATTTTATGTGAATTACCATTACGAAGATATTTTTTTGTTATGTTATCCTCTTTGTTTACATAAATTATCTGAATTTGAGACTTTGGGTATAGTACTGTAGGAGAAACGGTAACAAAGGGAGGAGTTTGCAAATAGAAAGATTATCAAAACTGATTAGAATCTCTGTAACGACAATATTGCATTTTTTAATTGTTACAACTTACAATGTACTTTATTATTTTTATTCTAATTCTGATTATACTTACAGATTGAAGTATTGAAACAAATTAGATTTACGTTTCTCATGAATATGACTACAGTATAGATGAAATACTTGCAGTATTCAATACAATGCATTTTTTAAATCAAATCGTAATCTAATATACAATGAGTGACAAATGAATGTGTCAAAAGTATTACTTATATTTTATATATTTTTTATTATATTATATTATAGTCATAGGTCATAAGCATACTTTGCAAATTACTATTTTAAATAAAAAACTTATACTCGTATACACAAAAGAGTAACGTTCGTTTTGTAGATCTGACTTTAGTGTGTGGAGGCGAGAACGAATCTCTAATGTTTGGATATTGTTTTAATACGAAATATTACTTTGTATATATTACTTTATAAGAAATAAGAAGGAGACAGACATTCCAGAAAGAAGTAATTATTGTTTTTATTTAAATAACATTTACAATGAGGATGCTGTTTTTGAATCTTATTAATTTTATGATAAGTAAAAAATATACAAATTAATCTCATTGTTACTCGTATTTTACGACTTATTGTCTTGTGGATTTTTCACACAGTTCTAGCTGTTCAAAAATAAAAACGAAAATAGAATCAACCTATTTAATCTGCATAAATGTTATTACAATTAATGGTGTTAGTAATATCCTGTTTGAAATTCATTATTTTCATGTCTTATGCATAATTTTGTCTTTCTAAAGAGATTCAAATCCATTAAGTTGAAGTTGATTTTATTCTCTCTATGAAGATGATAAAACACTTACGCAGTTTTAGTTAGTAAGTAACTTATATTGAGTATTTTATATCCGTCCAAAATACTTAAAGTATTTTCTTTACTTTATAATACTAAAAGTATTAAGTTTTTATACAACTATTGTTTACATTTTACTTCATTTTGTAAAACTAACAAGAATCGGGTGGTGGGTAGCATTTGTGGAAAGATATATATTTGTTTAAAATAAATAAATTATTATGAATTATTTCGTTTTATTTTCAAATCCCATGTTACCCATCATCCAATTCTAAACTGGCCCAATTATCGGTAAGTCTTGGCAAGAACATTAGTTTGGTCCAAAAATACTAAAGCGATTACCAGACCCATGCTTGACAACGCTTAAACATCATTTGAGAATAATTAAAGACTAACATTGGTAGAGCTTTTGTAGACTCGCCTAAGGAATATTCCTCCCCTTTTCCTTCCAAAAGCAGCTTTAATGCCCTTATGATTAAAAGAAAAGGATACGAATGCCGATTAAAACTAATACATGACAGTTATTAGGACCAGTTAAAAGAGACAATATTGTGAACTTTAAACTAGAAAATAACTTATTTCTCAGTGAAACAGGGAACTGCTACAATTCATTATTAAAAGTTCCTTCACAATCACTTGATTAAACTTCTTAAAGCTTTGTTATTTAGAACTGTTACATTAGACTTGTGTGCCTGTATATAAAAAAGCTGTCAATATATTTCTATTGACAGCTCGGCAATAATATCTGATTTCATGATTCATCCATTAATATAATATGTGACTGCAAATATCCATACTAATATTATAAATGTGAAAGTAACTCTGTCTGACTGTCTGTTACGTTTTCACGCCTAAACCGCTGAACTGATCGTCATGAAATTTGGCATAGATATAGCCTGGGATTTGAAGAAGGACATAAGCTACTTTTTACGCGATAACCGATACCCACGCGGGCGGAACCACGGGCAAAAGCTAGTATGTAATAATTTGTAGAAGGCAAAACTGTCTGGCGAGACAAGCGACACCAACATATAAGATGCTGCATCAGCTTAAAAAATATGTGTCAATGCAATATTAAATGGCATGTCTTGCGTCAGAAATATCTCCCTACTCAGTTAAATTCAGAAGATTGTGATATTTAAGCAAGTCATGTCAATTCCTTAAACATGACTAACTAGTATCGCACACTATAATAACATCATAATCACTGGTGATATAAATATCAATATCAATGATCAATCCCGTGATCCAAGCAAGTATAATTATCTAAACTTATTCGCATCATGGCCTATTGCCTTCACATACTCTGTCCACACGACTCACTTCTCGATCACTTCATTCTAAAAACACAATAATCTGCTTCAACACTAGTGGCGCACTCTGCATTAACTGACCATGATACAGTACTATTATTTCTTGCGAAAACACTTCTAAACAATTTAAAAAAAAACAGTGGTTTGCATTAATCATGACCAGTTAAATGCAGACCTAAAAATAAAAAGTCACCAAACTATGAAACACTAAGGATACGAGTAACTTTCACTAGGTATAGAAACTTCTGTAACAAACTGGTAAAGAAGTTAAAAAAGGAATGTGAAAAAAGCTGGTAATAATAGTAGGCAAGTTAGGGTGGGATGGGATATCCAGTGACCTCCTAAAAAGACATCAGATCTTGATAACTCCACCTTTAACATACTCTGTAATCTTGCACTCTCCACAGGCAAATTCCCAAAAGTTAAAAAAAAACCGTTTTACACCTGAAGAATGAGGACAGAAACCGTGTTGAGAATTACAGGCCTATCGCGGTGCTCCTCGTTATGTCGAAGATACTAGAAAGAATAATGAACATTCGACTTGTCAATTACCTGGAAAAGCATCTTCGTTCCTCATCTCAGTTTGGTTTTCGCACCGGCAAGCAACTTCGGATGCAGTCCATGAATTGACGAATTATATCGTTACAAACCTTGACAAAGGGCAAAAAGTCCTTGGCATATTCTTAGATCTTGCTAAGGCATTCGACACGGTTTCTGTACCTATACTGTCTGAAAAGATAGAGAACTTGGGCATTAGAGGGATACAACTTCAGCTCAAGACTACCTCAGTGAGCGAAATCAGTGCGTTAAGATAGATGAATTTCTTAGTGATGACCGGAAAGTCACCTACGGCGTGCAGCGTGCTTGGTCCTACTCTTCCTCATCAATAATATCGACCTGGGTATGCTCAACCCTCCCAAAGGCAGAATTATAAGTTTCGTTGATGACACAGCGCTTCTGTTTAGTCCGGATTCCTGGCACGATGTGTACTGGAAAAAAAAAACCAAAATCACCTTACTGTGACAATAATAATAATCTCAAAAGACCTAAAAATCTTCTAGTGCGCAATGTAAGAATCGCGTGCGGTGAGTCCACGCGCCGAGCATCTTTTTGGGTCTTTTGAGATTGTTATTATTGTTAGAATAAGGTGATTTACTCGCAGGTGCATTTTTTTTAGTATTTGTTTCGTTGTACTCTTGGCATTAAAATAATTTAATTATTACATACATACGATTAATTTTATATAAGAAACAAACCGTTTATTAAGAGATAAAAACAGAGAATTTTGATGACTGTGACCTCCAAAATAAGAAAATGAAAGATAATTAGAAAAAACTAATCAGCGCATTTTGAAGACGAGAATGTTCAGCTAATTATGCGCTGAACAGATTTTGAAAATAATTCTTAATTACCCTAAAGTAGGAGCACAAACATACCTCGAAATGTTGTTGGACAGAAAGAGCTGTATTCAACGCTTGATTTACCTAACATAATCCACCTCGATGTGCAAAACAAAAATTACTAGCTATTACTTATAATATTATGTTTATTTCTGTGCAATAATAATATTTCATGGTATCTCTTTAATTTGTTTAAAAAAAAATCACAAAGTTGCGCAAATAACTCACCGCGAGCAAGACTGCAGCCTTAAAGTCCACTCGTGCCCAACACCGCACGATGCTACCTGCACTTGTTTCCACCTTTCTAAAGCCGACTCTGTGAAATTTCTGAGGGTAATAGTTGACAACACCCTTAGATTTCAACAACATATAGACTCA
This sequence comes from Dryobota labecula, assembly GCA_947523025.1. NCBI lineage: Eukaryota > Metazoa > Arthropoda > Insecta > Lepidoptera > Noctuidae > Dryobota > Dryobota labecula. Next base: position 1,223,959 of record OX383301.1, read on the forward strand.
CTCATTACTAGGCTACGTAAGTTGATATATTATGTTTTCAAAACCCTGAGACACGTGGCGAATGACAAACTAAAGAGATCAGTCTAGTTCGCCCTCGTTCATTCATTGATAAGTTACTGTATAACAATTTGGGGTGGTGCACCTAAAACCACTATCCTTGAACTCGAGAGAGCCCAGAGAGTTATCTTAAAAGTCTCTTATTTTCTTCCATACCGTTATCCTACAGATCTTCTATACAAGCAATCAAAAACACCTAACAGTACGCCAACTATTTATCCTGAACACTATACTAAAACAACATCCATTACTCACCTATCACCCCTCAATGCTACATGATAAGAGACGATATAATCCCGTAAGTCGCACTCATTCTCCCCTTTCGTCTGTTTTTTCTAACCGCTTCTTTTGCTATCTGGGACGATTTTTGTACAACAAAGTCAATAAAATTCAACCCATATTTAACCTCAATAAGGGACATTGCAAAAAAAGCTTACCATGTGGCTCCTGGGACTCAACTATGATGACACCGATAAACTTCTTACCACCGTGACTTAATGTATACTAAATGCTATCTAATCAATCCTCACCCACACCCTCCCACACACGCACCCCCACATACGCACTTTCAGACATACACACACGAAACACTTCTAATTACCCACGCTCTCACTACAAAATAATGTCTACTAAAAATATTAACAAACCATACAATTTTTTTTTTTTAATGTAACTTTTTTTCATTTTTATTCGTTATTTTTAAACACTATGTTGAGCTACAGAATCTAAAAGCTATTATTATACACCCTCCTAATTCAAAATTGTTTAATCACTTTTATTTTTTATTATTACGAAATGTATCTAGCTGCTAGAGGGTGGAGACCTGGTGACCTGAAAAACAGGCCCTTAAAGCCTAGCTTAGGCACCAGTCTCCCACAGTAAACTAAACCATATCATGTACCGTAAGTGTAACAATGTCTGTAATGTTTTATTGGGGTGAGAAAAATAAATACTTCTATCTGACATCACTTTGGTCGCATAAAAACCTAACAGTATATTTAAATTATTACTCACCTAATTCAAGATGAGTTATTGATACAAGCAGAATAGTTGACATCGGCTCAGCTGCCAAAAAAAAACCTCCTATTATTGACATTTCTAGTTTCAAACATGACTCAGAAATTTATGCTTCCAGTGCATTGATATGAATAGTAAAGATACGGTCGTCCGAACGTTTGCCGGACACGGTCGCCATACAAAAACACTAACGCCATCTATTAGAACTACTATGAACTACGATGTCAATCGGCGTGGTCTGCTCCTAGACGTAAACTTGTAAGAGCGGGTATTTTTCGAGGTACAAAGAAATAAAAAAACCTTCTATTTTTCGAAATTTATATTTATTGCAGTTTGTTTGTGTCATAAAATTTTCATTGGCCTTCGAATAAAACAATATTTTTTAACTTATGACACGACTCCAAACTTTATTTCGCACGGAATCAGAAGGAAATCTGCAAAATAAATACGTATTTCACTGTACTTAAATTTTTTTTAGCAGTAAGTACATAAAAACACATTTTAATTTGCTTTTAATAAACAATAAAAATAATTTTATACATAATTAAATCATATAGTAATAATAATAAATCTTTTCATTTCATCGGATAAAAACGCGCGCCGCTGCAAAGTTATGTCGCACTTTTACGCGGCTTCGCGTCGTCTTTGCCAAACGTTGAGACAAATTAGAAAGAAAATTGTTTTAAATAATGTTAGAAGTTGATATAATTACATATTTTTAACTTATCGGTGATATGAAATGTTATCAATTGTTTTATTGTGCTTTTTGTCGTAGTTCACGCAACCCTTCACGACACAACTTGGCATTTTTGCTTGTAAAATTTTACGACCGCTCCCGAAGACAGCCGAACGCGTTCTAGTTCACTTCGTTATAGGGAAGACCATTTTGGGACCACGGTCGAGGCGTCATTATAACATGTGGTCCGCCCAGTCCTTACGCAGTAATATATATCTTTTTTTTTTTTTTTTTTGTTTTTTAAAAACGTTGCCCCACACTAGGAATTTCTCCTGTATCGTGGGTGCGTTTACAAACATTTAAACTCACATACACAAACAGCCAGACCCGGAACAACTAATTGTAGGTCATACAAATATTTGTTCCGTGCGGGAATCGAACCCACGACACGCAGCGCAGCAGTCAATCGCTTAACCACTGCGCCAACCGTGCCGTCCATATATGTCAATGTTCCAGTGGGATGTCACAGTCGAAACATGATTCTGTCAGGTTTTTATGCTGCCAAGTTGATGTCAGATATTTTCGATCGCAACGAGGTATCATTCTTTTGAATTTAACTGAGTAGGCAGATATTTATGACGCAAGACATGTCTGTTAATATTTATTGACATATATTTTTGAAACCGATGTAGCATCCTATAGTTTGGCGTCGCTTGTCTCGCCAGATAGTTTTGGTGTTCCTTAGATATCACATATTTGTGCTGCAAACTCAAACTCAACGCATTTATTTAAAATAAACCAATTACAGTTGCTGCCACTTGTATGTCACAAATTATTATTATCATAATATTAATGGATGAGTCATGTAATCAGATATTGTTGCCGAGCTGCCATAGTAATTATATTTATGCTCGTGACTGTATGTAGAAGTAGGTATTAAAATTACACAAACAAAGGAGACGTGATTGAACGGGTGCCAAACGTGCACACTTTGAAGATAATAAGGGTACATAGCAACTTTTGTTAACCTGACACGAAACTTTAACTGCAAAAGTCCACGTTGCTGGGCAGCATTCACATCACAATAACATGTAGTGCAACTTTCGTTTCCCATGATTACGGGGTATAAAGGCCGACACACAGAGTCATATTAAATTAGCTATCGATACTCTGCAGATATGATAGGTATTTTTTTTTTTTTTTCTTTTTATCACGTTAGATATCGATACCCGTCACGTGCGCGGAGTTTCGCTCGCTAATTTAATTTGACCCTGTATAAAATTGCCCCCAACGTTGACCGCACAGGTGGGCAAGCAGTCCCGCTCGCCGTCCCGCGCGGGGTCGCTGGGTGGCTGGAGCGCGGCCAGCGTGGCCAGCGCGGGCTCGCTGGCGGGCGCGGCCATCCCGCACACGTTCGAGGTGCACTCCTACACGCGGCCCACGGTGTGCCGCCACTGCAAGAAGCTTCTGCGCGGCCTCTTCAAGCAAGGCTTCCAGTGCAAAGACTGCCACTATAATGCGCATCGCAAGTGCATACCCTTCATACCGAAGGATTGTAATGGAGAGATACGTGATCAACATAGTGAGTATTGCCACCATATGATATGACTAAACAATCGATTGTTTTGTTGATAGTGGTGCCGATTCCCTTATTCACAAACTAAACTAAATTTAAGTTAGTGCATCTTTTTCTTTCTATTTCATTAAGAAAAGGATAGAAGACAAATTTTTGTTTAGTCAGTTTAGAGTAGTGACAGGCGCTGATTAATTTGACTGGACTAAACTAAAATTTTTCTTCTGTCCTTTTCTTAATGAAATAGAAAGAAAAAGATGCACTGAACTTAAATTTAGTTTAGTTTGTGAACAAGGGCATCGGCACCATTGAAGTACGAACTTAATAACAAAACAAAATTCTAAACTCAAAAGTACCTATGCATGGACATATTTGGTCAATTATTCACGAGATCGTCTCTGACCTTGTCCCACGGTACTTGATGTCGGTGCAACACATTTTCTTCTTCCATCCTCCCCTGTCAACCGTTACGCTACTATCATTCACTCCCTGTTCTTTCATATCACTCTTTTAGCCACATGCGTATCATCGGGCCACCGAGTAAGATAAATGTATGAATGTTTGGTCATCGGCCAGGTGAGTACCAGGACAGCAGCGGCGGCAGCGAGCTGTCGGAGTCGGCGCGGCTGCCGGACGACGAGTCCGACGACGGCGGGCCCGACGCCGACAGCGCCCAGGTGCATTCAGACCACTGGGAGAATGCTTTTTTGACATCTGTCAGTTTCATACAAATGTGTGCTTTACGAATATAAACTTTATTAGTTCCAAATCTTGTAAAACTGACAGGTGTCAAAAAAACATTATATCGGTGGACGGATTACTATAGGTACTCGTATATCTATACTAATATTATAAAGCTGAAGAGTGTGTTTGTTTGTTTGTTTGAACGCGCTAATCTCAGGAACTACTGGTTGGAATAGAAAAATTTGTCTTTAGTCTTTATCATATTTTGATCAAGATACAACTTGACACGGACCTGCAAATTGCATAAAATGCAAGAAAATTTGAATTTGGCGGGCTACTCGGCGGTTAATAATACTAATTAAATACTATCTTGAATTTATGTAAGCCTAATACTTTTTGCACAACATGTCGTGTACAGAATACCGTATTCACATGTGAATTGCACCCGTGCAAAGCCGGGGCGGGTCCACTTGTTGAGTACTGCACAGATAATGAGCATCGACCGCCGCCTTGATTTTTATTTATTCTTAAAAATCAAAGTGGCACTTCGTCGCATTGACATTATAAACCCTGAAGACGCAGTGACTATCATTCGAAAAGGCTGTGTTAGAGGTTAGAGAACCCCAGGTAGCGCTTTCCACCAGGCAAGATCGGAAGATTCTTCCTTTTCAACGGATGAGTGAGTGGGTGGTACCTACACTTTCTCTAAGCGACACATTATTGTTTCGCGGGCACAGCTAATCTATATACTAATATATAAAGCTGAAGAGTTTGTTTGTTTGTTTGAACGCGCTAATCTCAGGAACTACTGATTGTAATTGAAAAATTCTTTTTGTGTTGGATAGTCCATTTATTGAGGAATATTAAGGCTATATAACATCACGCTACGACCAATAGGAGCGGAGCATAAATGAAAAATGTTACAAAAACGGGAAAAATTATTCCTTTCTGAGAGCTTCCGTTGCGTGCGCTGCGTAAGCGGTTTAAGTTACGCAAATATCATGTATGATGGATTTGTTCTTCTTTAAATGTTCTAAAAAAAAGTCCGCGACAGCATATGTCTATCTTTTAAGATTGACTCACTATAACCTTTTTTAATGGTAATCAATTTTTTTCGAAATTAATGCATTATTTGCGAAGGAGTTTTATCAACATAATATTAATCCTTATCCAAATAAATATGTTATTAATCACAAGTATTTAAATGTAAACAAAATTGTCCTTGACATCACTTGATTTCAATCAACATCTTAGGAAATATCATAATTTTAAAATAACTCCGTAACAAAATAAGTAGTAAATTTATTACATAAACCACTCTCTCTCTCTTAGGTGACGTAGACGAAGTTGCGCGGGTCAGCTATATTATAAAGCTATACAGTACAGTATAAAGAAGAGTTTCTTTGTTTGGTCGAACGCGCTAATCTCAGGAACTAGATACTGGTTCGAATAGAAAAAATATTTTAGTATTGGATAGCCTATTTATCGAGGAAGGCTATATAACATCACGTTAGATCCTTAGTTCCGTGTGGTGCCGGACGTAAAGAATAGCTCCATCCCATTTCCTACCGTGGGTGTCTTAAAAGGCGACTAAGGGATTTTCTAGAGAATGGGCAGCAGCGTTCTCTATTTATTTTTAACACCATGCTGCGATCGCCAACCCGCCTGCCAAGCGTGGCGATTATGGCAAACCCCCCCAATTGGGGGAGGCCTATGTCCAGCAGTGGACGTCTTTCGGCTAAAATGATGATGATGATGATGATGAGATCCTTAGGAGCCAAGCGAAAAGAACAAAAGTCAGAAAGAACGCTAAGTGATAACGAAGTTATAGCGTGGGTGAGCGACGGGATGCGACGCGATGGGTAGCCCGAAATTTCACGCGGACGAAGTCGCGGGCAGAAGCTAGTCTTTTAATAAGATTAAACGTTGTAATGATGCTTAGGCAAAACTTCTTTAAATACTTCTTTAATTTTCCAAATCTGAATTTTCCGATCACACACGTCTTTTATTCGTCGTCCATCTTTTCTCTCCGCAACCAGTGTGGTCATCCCTCACCTCTCATATCTGTCATATCTTGTGTTGCCACTTTATCATTCATTCCCACATTCGGCCATTCTGACATTCATGACTGTCCTCAGGCATGCACTCACCTGCTGTTCACACTTTATGTATCCATCCATCAGTCTCTTCTAAATTTGATTACATCATAATAACTTAAAATAAAAACAACTAAAATGTTATACATCTTTAGCTAAATTGGTATTTACTTACTGTACCAATGCGCGAAAACAAACGACTTAAAAAAAAAATACCACATACCATGTATTTATTTATCTACATAAATAAATAAAACAGATTACAATGTTTTATGCCTTATGAAATAAAAACTTATCATTTATCAAACGCAAACGTGTTTTCTTTTGTATTCAACAAATGCAAATGTTTAACTATCTATTTCCCTAAAAATCTTACTCATTCATTCTTCTCCCTCATTCAGTCTTACCTACCTACCACAAACAATCGTCTCATACTTACTTATACCTCCTCTGGCCATTTCTTCATACCATCAGCTGAACATGAAGTTTTCAATGGACCTTCAGCAGTGATGTCATCTTTCTCTACATCATAGCGGTTGCTACGTTTGACCTTAGTGATCCTATAAGGTCCTAGGAATTGGGGTTTCAGTTTGAGTCCTGGACCAAACTGTGTTCTCCGTATCGCTACACGATCTCCTTCTTCGTATTTTGTACTTTCCTTTCCCTTCTTGTTATATGTCTTCCTGTTTTCTTCCTGAATTTTAATAATTTGTTCCTTTGCTCTATTTCTTAGTTCTTCTCTTTCTAAATTGAACTGCTCTAAACTTTCTTGTTGTAATAATTCAATTAGAGGAATATCTTCTTTGGATTAAATCTTAAAACCTGTAAGTAGCTCAAATGGACTGGTATTGATACTTCTCTGAAAAGTATTATTAATTGCCCGTTGCAACTTGCTTATGTGTTTGTACCATACTGACGTGTCTTCTGCACATAGCTTCGTAAAAGTCGGCTTAATAATACCATTAATCCTTTCCACCTGCCCATTGCCACGGGGAACCCCTGTTGTTATCAGCAAATGTTGTATGTTCTCTCTTTCGCAAAATTCTTTAAATTCGTGACTGGTATAGGCAGTACCCCTGTCTGTAATAATCCTTTGTGGGTTTCCAAACGTCTGCTGGTGTATCTTTAGTTTCTCCATGGTTTCACTGCTGGTGGTACTTTTCGTGGGAAAAAGCCACACGAATTTCGTAAATGCATCTACAATGACAAGTATATGATTATACCTCTTCTTTGTTTCAGTTATTGGACCAATATGGTCAAGATGTATGGTATGCATTGGTGAACTTTCCTTCTCGATAGGGTTGAGGAAACCTTCTTGCTTTCCTTGCTTCTTAATTGTTAGTAAACAGGGTATACAGGTAACTATAAAATCTTCAACTTTTTTACCTATGTTTTTTATAAAATAATTTTTACCGATCAATTCCAACATCTTCTTCTTAGAGAAATTACCACTTTGATGAACTCTTTTTATGATTTCGTCTTCCATACTTCTTGGTATCACCAGCTTCTTGTCACTTCCTTTATAAAGAAGTCCATTGTCTAACCATTAATCTTCATATGGTGTAGTCCCTAAGATACTTATAATTGCTTTCAAACCTTCATCCGCTTGCTGAGCCTTTCGTAAGCTGTCGAATAACTCATCAACAACTGAAACATATGGGTTTCGACTTAGAGCATCAGAATGTCTCATTCTAGAGCCTTCTCTATGCTCTATAGTAAAATCAAAGTCTTGTTGAAATAATATCCACCTAGCTACTCTAGTTGACATTCCCAAGTCTTTTTTATTTAACGTCATCTGGAAAGCTCTACAATCAGTTATAATTTTAAAATGTCTCCCAAATAAATAGTGTCTAAACTTTTTAATACTTTCAATGATTGCCAACGCCTCAAGTTCATAGCTTGTGTACCTACTCTCTGCATCTGTTGTCTTTCGACTCATATAATACACAGGGTGTAGCTGCTGATCATCAATACTACGCTGCATAAGAATAGCTGCATAACCAACACATTAAGCATCTGTGTGTAACTCTGTATACAGTTTTGGATTAAATATTTTTAATACTGGGTCACTTGCTAACTTTTTCTTAACTTCATTGAATGCACTTTGCTCCAGTTCATTTAGAGGTTCGTTAGAGGACTAACTATTAATGCAAAATCTTGAATGTATTTTCTAAAATACGACGCTAAACCAATAAAACTATGTAACTGCTTTACCGTCTTTGGTTCTGGGAACTTCATTACCGCTTCAGTCTTTTCATTGGAAGGTCTCACCTTCCCATCTTCAATCACATGTCCAAGGTAAGTTATGCTTCGGCACACCAGATAAGCCTTTTTCCAGCTAAATTGCATTCCATACTGTGATGCTACTTCTAGTACTTCTTTCAGCCTTTCAACAACTTGGTGTTCATCTTCTGCTGGAATTAAAATATCATCGATAAAAATCATAATTTTTCCTTCTGCTATCAAATCTCTAAATGCATAACTGATATAACGCATACAATATTTGGGACATACCGACAGACCAAAAGGCGCTCTTAAAAATTCGTATTGACCATTATAAGTCACAAAAGATGTATATTTCACGCTGTCTTCACTTACTTTTAGGTGAAAAAATCCATTTTTCAAGTCTAAAACGCTGAAAACTTTAGCTTCTGACAGTCTATCAATATAGTCTTCTATCAGTGGCAGAGGAAATTCGTCTTTTACCATTTTCTTATTGAGTTGTCTATAATCCACGTAGATACGGGTAGATTCATCCTTCTTACGAACCAGGACCAGAGGACTGGCATATTCTGAATAACTTACCCTGATTATTCCCTTTGCTAGCCACTCCGCTACCTGTCTATCAACTTCATCCCGCTTGGTAAATGAAATTCGACGTGGACGTTGAGCAATAGGAATATCATCCCGCAGCACTATCTTCACTTCAATCGGAACTTCTTTTATTTGCTTTGGTTGGTAACTTTCAATGCAGGAAATAATTTGACCCTTGAGTTGTTCACTACCAATATAACTTATACAATCTCAAACACACGGAAAACAGTTTAAGTTACCTAGCCATTCTTCATCAATCGGCTTCATCCACACTACATTTCCATTCATCACACATAACACGTTCTTTAAAAAATCTTGACTAATAATTACTTTAAAAGGCGTACACGTCTGCGGTACAATATGGAATACTACGTTAAAATATCTATGGCTATCAATCTCAATTAAGGTTTTAAAATATCCTATCGAAAACACTTTGGAAGATCCTAAACCTGACATTGTAATGTTATTATTTTTATCACACTTCGGCAATCCTAACTGCACATAACACTCGTTAGATATTAAGTTCACATCACTTCCACTGTCGATTAATGCCGTGACTAGTAATCCATTTTGTAACTTAATTTCTTTCATCGGTTTTTTCGTTATTTTCTCTAATAATTCGTGGTTGTTTACATCGCAATCGTCCCGTTGACAAGTTCACAGAATACATATACTCCTAGCGGAGGACAAGTTTGACCAATATTTTCTTCACATCCGCCATTACTAGATGAGCCAATCAGCGCCCGCATATCATTTTGCCAGTAGCCAACTTCATCATGTTGCAAACCTTCGTGAACAGTGCTGCCATCTGCGGCACTATTGAAAAACGTTTCTTTTTCTTTAAGTTGGCTCTGCTGGGAGCCCTGCTTGATATTTTTTGATGAATGCGATGATGGCGTCGATGATTATTTTTTCTTCTTACAGGCCGTAGCTACGTGTCCGAACTCATTGCATCTAAAGCACTTCTTGCCTTGTGTTTTATTAGGGCACACTGACGACACATGGTTGAGCTCCCCACTGTTGTAACAGCGTGGTCGTGTTGATTTTTTGAATGATGGCTGCCTATTTTCGCGTTTTTCTTGGTCAATTTTCTCTCGTATACTCTCATAAATCTTTAATTTTTCTTTAAGCTCGGGGTACGTTTTTACGCCGTAAAGCATCGTTTTGTACACTTCGGAATCCACTATGCCGTCAACTACATATTGGATCGCGACATAATCCCGTAATCCCGTAATCTTACCCCGTTTACCCATCTCTTTCATCACTAGTAGGTAATCCATGCAAGATTCATTCTTTTGTTTTTTCCTGGTGCTCATCATCTCATGGATTGCTTTTACGTCTACCGTGTCTGGAAATTCCTTGCTTATGGCTGTTTTAAAATCATCCCAGCACTTGTACGGTCGCTCCGCTCGTAGCCATAGTCCTGCTGTGCCGGTAAGCGCCCGTTGTGCCACCAATAGCTGCTGGAGAGGAGACCATCCGTAAATCACGGTGCTGCTCTCGACGTCTTCCACCCATCGCGTCACTGGGTACGTGCTGTCACACCCGCTGAATTTGGGCAGTAACTCCGCGCTCATTTGGAACGTTGAATTTAAGCTTGCAGCAGTTGCAGCTTGTCGCGTCATTGCGGTGATGCAGTCGTAAAATATATTTCCGTCCGTCTTTATTTCTTCTTCAACCGTCTTCTACGTGTTTCGTCTTCAACGGAAAAAAAATTCACACTGCCAGCTATCTTGAACTTTTATTTACTGCTCGATCCCGGACGAGCCCCCAAATGTAGGGATCGTTGTTAATAAAAGCGAAACTTCTTTAAATACTTCTTTAATTTTCCAAATCTTAATTTTCCGATCACACACGTCTTTTATTCGTCGCCCATCTTTTCTCTCCGCAACCAGTGTTGTCATCCCTCACCTCTCATATCTGTCATATCTTGTGTTGCCACTTTATCATTCATTCCCACATGTATTAACCGACTACTGAATGTTGGCATTTGGCATCCAGGTGGAGCTGCGTCGCCGCGAGGACGAGCCGCAGCGCGACTGTCTGCCGGAGCGCTCGGCCAGCCGCCCCAGCAGGTGAGGCGCGCTCCTGTCTATGCTACGTGTGTGGTGGTGGGCCTGTACGCTGTTACTCTGTGACGTCCCTACTGCCGACGCGCTGTAGACTATAAAATATATTTTTACAGCACGTCCACTTCATGCCGTGTCCTGCCGGCAAACTTCAGTCATAAAATTTTATTGCTTTTTGTACATTGCTTTGTAAAAACTACTTTAAATCATACGCGTAAGGTTTGAATTTGCAAAAAAGTGTGTTTATATCATAACTATAACTACTTATGTATAATTGGAGACAGTTTTGAGTGTTACTTTTCTTCGAGACTGTGTATCTTGTAACAGTTCTACATATATATCTGTAATTTTTATGGTGTACATAATAAAGAGTATTCTATCTATCTATCTATCTTGGGGTTTTTTTTATATATCAATGCTTATAGTAGTTTTTTTTATAAATTCCAAATATGATAACGTTACATAATTGTGTGGAATTTATTGAACAGTTGCAGCAAATATTTTTCCTTGAATAGGTACATCAGTTATTACGCCCCGTGACGGTTTAAATTTAAATCACTGTGTGAGTCACGTTTGCATTTCGTCGTTGTTATTATTGATTTTTCCACACTTGTTTTGATAAATTTGGGTCACAGAATGTTAATATGTTTGCAATCTCTTCGTAATTTAGATTATTATTGCAGATTTTTGTTCATGTATGTTATTTAAAAGCAGAGATTATTGTTAACGGTATACATAATGATAACTTCACAATTTGTGTATGAAATCCGTGGATAACACTCACTTATGTTTTGGGAAATGTTTTATTGGTTCACTTAGTTTTATTCACTTATATGTACTAATAGTATTTTCAATTAATTTTAATAACAGAGCGTTTGTTTATACGTTAGACTAGACTCAGCGCCATCTTAGCGGATCCAAATAATATTAATTTAGGCTGATTAACACATTCAGAAACACTTAAACGCTCATAGGCATTGATATATAAAAAACCTAAAATACACAGTCTCGAAGAAAAGTAACACTCAAAACTGTCTCCAATTTATTATAATATTTTTTTTTTTTTTTGCAAATTCTAACCTTACGCGTATGATTTAAAGTTGTTTTTACAAAGCAATGTACAAAAAGCAATAAAATTTTATGACCGAAGTTTGCCGGCAGGACACGGCATGAAGTGGAATCGAATATTATTTTATAGTTTTTATTGTTTCTACATTGACTAAGTATTTTAAGAGTTGGTAATTTTTTTTATAAATGTGTAAGGCAATGTTAGAACAACAATACCTATATCGAGATTAAATACCTACTTAGGTTAAAACATAATGTATAAGTACAACTAGAGCATGCAATACCGCAATATATTTATAAAACCGCGGTATCGCGGTATGGGAACTTGTAATACCGCGAAATTTGCAAAATTGCGAAATTCACAACTTACATTGACTACAAGCCTTATATTTAAGATAAATCATTAATGGTACTTAAAAAAAAAAATGTAAGTTAGAATGCAAATAACAATGTCAATCTTTACTTTTTAATTGAAAATATTTACGTAAAAAGCATAATATGTCAATTGTATCATCGTTTAGAAAACTTCTTACTTTATTACAAATGTACCCTGCAGCTGAAAATGCCCTTTCAGCTTCTACGCTCGTTGGTGGAATGCTCAGTAGATAATTTTATAAGGTTGCCAGATATTTACCCCTTGATCCTCCAGTTTCATATAAAGTCATTTCTTTTTTAAGTATCATATTATCTAACTTAGACGTTGCATTGTAAGTAATGTTTCTTGGAGGGGTTGCAAATTCCGACCTGAGTTATTTTTTTTTTTTGAAGTTCTCTTTTAGAGACAGGGCAGACGAAGTCGAGATTGCAAGTTGATTTTCTCTAGTTCGTGAGGTGAAATTAGATAACGGTTCATCGTCGTCGGAAATTTCGTTTATCGTGTCTGTGTGACGGTCAGATTCGGCATCACTTTCAGATTCCGTTCACTACTGCAGCGGAATCTTAAATGCGAGAGACATGCGACTGTAATTACTGTAAACAAACATGCATTTGTACGCTGCGGAATTCCCCCAAAACAAAGACGCACCGTACGTGAGTTGTCATGCTAAATAAATACATCCCGTGTGCCCAACTCAACGTCTCTAGTCGGGGATATCCCGTCTCGGGGCTCGTTTTCACTACCGCGAAATTCGCATCTATAATTTCGTTTTTGCGGTATTGAAAAATGGCGCGAATTTCGCAAAATTTGCGGTAACGGTATTGAGGTATTGCATGCTCTAAGTACAACAGTATGCAGTTTCTGGTATTTATTTTAGTTATGTAAATATTGGGACTATGGATTATTGATAATTGTGTAATGGTGGTATTTTTAAACTTATTTTAAGAAATAAAATAAAAGTCATTAATCCAAATTTCAATAGGTATTTATTCCAAATAACACAGTAGGAAACACATTAATTTCGACTTAAATCGGAGACTATATTCTTACAAAGTAAAAAAAAAAGAATTACTCAATTAGCCCCATAAAAGAAGTAATCGAGAATACAAACATTTTTTTAATCGTCGAATTGATGACCTTTTCTCCTGTTGGAAGTCGGTTAAAAACTATAAATAATTATATAAATATATATAATATATGGATATTAATTGAAAACTAAATATAAAAAAATAAAAAAATTAATAACACAACAATTTTTTTTAACACAATAACAAAAAATCGACTCCATGGGTTCAATCCGGTCAGTTTGTGTTATTCGACTAAATTTAATGGAGATTGCAATGCATTGTTCTTACACTGAAAAAGCAGCCATTAAAATTTGCCGTATTATACTCGGACCGATGAGTGACGTTTTAAGACAAATTAAATCAAAATAAAATATTTTTAACATTCTTGACGTAATATTTTTACAATTTTTCAAAGAATACTTCGACAGTTTAAGCATGCATACAGTGTCGCGGCGGACGCGATACTATTTGAAATATGCGCACAATTTTAAATGTTGCGCCTTTTTTATGCGGACTCTTGAGAGACGCTGATTGTGTGTCTTGGGTTTTTTAGTATATCAATGCTCATAGGCGTCTTAACAATAAAACTTCCATTGTGTCTCGTTTAGTGTCCTTGAAAGCGTTAAGTACCATAGCATAACATACCATACGGTACGTATGTATTTATGTACGCACATATTGTGTGAACTTGAAAATCGACAAAACAGAATCCAGAAAGAGATCGCAACTCACCACCACACATGCCCCGCCCTGGACGCCGCCCACCCCCCGGCCTAGTCGACCTCACTCGTCCGCACGTTACAGCTCGTCCTCCTCGCCCAGCGCCAACATCCCGCTCATGCGCATCGTGCAGTCCGTCAAACACACCAAGAAACGCGAGGGGCAGTGGCTCAAGGAGGGCTGGCTCGTGCACTTCACTAACAAGGATAAAACCGTGAGTAAAAATATTCGGAGAAATGGGTGCCGCGCCGGTGTACACAGGCACATGAAACATCTCAGCTTTGTCTCTGGCATAGCAACACATATCCGATGCTTCTGGTATCACAGTCGGTGTATTCTGTAAAAATCTCAATTGAAGTGTGCTGTCATTCCACCTGATGACCGGGTTTGACACTATTGACTACTCACTTCAAGCTCACTTCAGCTTCAGCTTCACGGTGAGATTTTTACAGAAGAGATCGGCGAGATTACATTTTTGTGGAAGCTAGTAAATGGCAATTGTAATAACTTATACATAACTTACCTTTATATATAAATAGACTGTAAGCTTTCTGGAGAATAAATAAATATCCTGAAGCGGCAGTAACCACTTACCATCAAGTGGTCGGCTTGTTTGCCACCCAAACACAAAGATAAGTTGCAAAAAAGAATGAATTCTTGCATAATTTTAAAGATGATATTGGGAGTATAATTACTACGATTTGTGTGAAAAATAATTTAATTTTTTAGCTAAAACGTCACTACTGGCGTTTGGACAGCAAGTCCATCACGCTGTTCACTTCAGAGCAAGGCAGCAAGTACTACAAGGAGATTCCTCTTAACGAGATCCTAGCCATCGACACCGCCAGACAGCCACACGCGGGCACAGGTAAACTTTATTCATTTATGGGATCTCCAACAGAGGCTACACAATGAGGGTTTTCCTGAAAATTCACGCCACCAGTTGATGCCACTTTGAAAGAAAGAAAGAAAAATATTTTATTTGGAACACGCACAGGAACAGCAACCATAAAAACCGGCCAAGTGCGTGTCGGACCACGCACAATGAAGGGTTCCGTAGTTGGTATGAATTTATCCCAAGAACAAACCAAACCATGTTCGTCCATACGGAACGTATGGGAGAATATGTTTTTCAACTTTAAATGTAAGTTGCCGACTATTACTCGATAACTTGTAAAGCCTACTTAGCTGTGATAGTTTTCCTTTTAACTTCGTTATATTTACTACTACTGTGAATTTTTTCACATATCCAAATACAACCATTTAGCTGGCGACACTTGATTCTAACAAAACGACCTATCTACTTTCTGCACAAACAAAACGCACATAGCAAAAAATTAAATATACACATGCAAAGTAGCCAAAAGTGTGTTTTCACAAAATAGTGAAAACCCGTGTGATGCCAATAAGGCTCCTATCTCAGCATGCTGCTGCGATATTTGAAAAAAACAAATACCGCAGCACTGGTATTCTAATAGGGCCCGCTGTGATGCTCGAACACACTGTAGGTGGACAATCTAGAGGAATGTGGCCGTTTTTATTTAGATCGAATTTAGTTGATTCGTGTCTCAATATGAAACTTTAAAAAAGGTATTAGAAAATTTTAGACACACTTACCGATATAATTGATTGAGCCGTTTTTCATAATTCCTTCTCAGTCACGAGATAATATGTTTTCAAAGGAGTGACGCTAGTGGACCGGTGACAACCCTCTTAAGAGGAATAAAAAACAAATAATAAAAAAGTAAATGAAAACCGTATTTCTTACGATAATAATTAGATATTACCACAGTATAAATATGGACAGTATAGAAACTAGGCCTATTTGTAAAAAATATTACCTACATTCCATTGGAGCGTTAGTGTTGGCACTCTTAATGTTTGTAAAATTTAAAAGTGTTTTATTGGAAAAGTTCTTTTAACGCGGCTTGCGGTAGGAGTTGACAGGTAGAAATCGACACGCGAAAAAGCGTTCCTAAATTATATGTGACACCGCCCTCCATACGACTTTCTTCTTGGGTCAAAACATAAATCTAAGATGGGCGGCGAAAATTGTCATATTTTTCATCATGGGTCTCGTTTTCATTGTTTTCGAGGGTGCTAATGCCGATAGTAAGGTCAAAATGTAAATCCAAGATGGCGGCTGCGAAAATTGACATCATCTTTGATTTACAAATAAATTCACGAATTTCTTATGATCGATGACACGAACCATAATTTTCTGATTATAACTATATAATTATCATTCTTACCTTTCACGATCAGCAGGGAGATTAAAAAACGAAAGCTTCGGTTTTGAAGAAGCCGAGTTCAAACAGCCGTATACTACGCAATACATTCGTGGCATTTTTTAAAAGATCGCGGACGGTCCGTGGCGAAAGAGATTAAAGTATAATACGACCACTCGTCTCGACACGGCTTCGCAACCCAGAGCACTGCCTCGCGCCTTTTTATGTCTCCTAGATGCGCGCGTCTGTGTGAGTGTGCCGTTTCGAACGTTTCGTAGTTTCTCTACTGTCCATTTATATACATATTGTGATATTACGATCGACCCATACCCGAACCTCTAATATCGCTTGTCCATGCTACAGACTATTGTCATAGACCATAGACTCTGTGGTCTATGACTAAAGAAGGGCACGTCCCTTCTTTCGCAGGCGATGTAATCTACTGTCAATGTCAAAGTACTTATAAAAAAAATTCAAACTATTGATACAGATAAAATAGTGGACGTAAAACGTCGAGTGAATATATCTTTTATTCGTTAATTATTCAGTCACGACTCAAAAAATTACAGGCGTTGGCTAAATGCACAATCCGTGCGAAGTCAGAAGGAAAATAGTAGATTGTACATCAGTGCATAAAACGCACCATTTTATGCGAGACGTTTATCCATCCGAGCGAGCTTGCGAGCGAGGATGGACATAAAGGCGGCCGTACACGCACTGCTTCAAGCAGTTGAGACCGACTGCTTAAAGCCGCGCTGAACTATAGTCATTCATTTGCTGCCGTACACACGACTGCTCGAGCAGTCGCGACCGCTTCAAGCCGTCAACTGCATGACGAAATTCCATCGTGCCGTCGACCGGTCGCGAGGCATACACCGACTGCTCGAGCCGTTGACTACGCTAGAGCAATCGAAGACATTGACATTCTAAAATAGTAAAAAAATAATTCTTCATCACTTCTAAGTTCCATAAACAAATGATGGAATTGTCCATGTTGTTCTCATAATTCCAAAATTGGATGAACCCAAAATTTTCTCTTTAGACGTCGTTCCCGCCAATAAACTTTTTTTTTTTCTTTTTTTTTTTTTTTTTGCAGTAGGAATGTGACATAACACCTGACTTAGGTCGTTACATACTCAGTTATAAAAAAACATTTTGTTTTAACACCTATGATAACTTAGTTATAGTTTAAATATATTGATTAACTAACATAAAACTAATTTAAAAAATAATAAATGGACGAAATAAAAAAAATATAGTTTTATTGTGTACTTTGGCTGTTGGTATCCTTGCCTTGTTCTTAGAATACTAACGAAACGAATTAAAATAAAGAGGTTATTCTATGAAGTTGAAGTTGTTCGTGTGGCTGTTGGACCGATTGCCTTGGTCTTCGACGAAGATTTTACTTTATGCTCTAGAACATAAAAAAACGACTTTATGTCGCCTACGCACGACATAAAGACGAACTTTTAGAGCATGAGAAGTGAAAAAAAATTACATGTCACTTGACACTTGACAGGTGTCGTCCGGATCTGACGTCTCAGTGTTGCCACCTAGTGAACGTCATTTCAGAAAACCCTCATTACATGCAAGTTTACAAGAACAGGGACAAACTACTACTGCTTCTTCTTATTATATTGCGTTTAACTAGATTGTGGTCGATTTTGGTCGTACAGTTGAAACGTTATGGTGGCCATCGGTCTATGTCATCGATTGACCTCTATCTAGTTGCAACTTTTTAATTACATACTCACAAGTATATTTTCAGTATGTTACACCCAAAATAAATAAAAAAGATTACATTGGAGATTGATAGAAATCATTATGATTATGACTACTTAGTTACGATGATATTTGTGGCTACGGTCGTCATCCCTTTTGGTTGATTTTCTTTTGACCATTTTTACAGAAATAAGTCGAAAAATCGTTACCTAGGAAAAGTTGCCTACATGGGAATGACTAACTTTATGTTACTTATGCCAGATGCACGCCGCGACAAGGCGCTTCCTTGCAAAAATTGTAAAGCACAATTTCGAAAAGGTCAAATAAATGAAAGCTGCTGTTACCCGCGACGAGATGGAGACGGTATAGGTATGCATTTGGGGTAAGAGGGCGTGTGTGTGCGTTTGTGTTTACGTCTGTGTTTACGTCTGTTACCGTTTACCTCAAAAACTGCTGGACCGATTGATACTGATCAGATTGATTTCATGCGACAAAGTTCAGTTGAAGCTATTTGTTGTAGAATAATTATTAACATCTAGCTTTTGCCCGCGGCTCCGCCCGCGTGAATGTCGTTATCGCGTAAAGAGGTGGCCTATGTCCTTCTCAATATCCCAGGTTATATCTCTGCCGAACATGACGACCAGTTCAGCGGTTTAGGCATGAAAACGTAACATACAGACAGACAGACAGACAGAGTTACTTTCACATTTATAATATTAGTATGGATTTGTTACAGAAAATCCGCTTTAACGAACGCTTTTTTTTAACGAGCTATATATATATAGTATACATATTATAGGTACTGTGCTTTCAGTTTTAATGCGCGCAAACTATAGCTTTGGTCGAGCTACAAATTAAATTTTAATAATAAAAATATATCATTACTTTTCGTTTTTTGTTTACTTTTCTTGTCGTCTTTTTTGTTTTCTTCTCTTCATTTCTTCATTTAAACATGCTTTAAAGTGTCGTGTGGTGTTGCAGACGTGATGCACTGCTTCGAAATACGCACGGCTAATGTGGACTACCTGGTGGGCGTGGAGGAGGCGTGGGCGGGCGGGGCCCCGCCGCCGCCGGACTCGGGCCTGGGCGCCTACCTGGCGCGCTCCTGGGACACGGCCGTGCGCCAGGCGCTCATGCCCGTCACGCACCACTCGGGTAAGTACGCGCTACTACCAGCTACGTGTGGGTATTGATCTGGAGGGCGTGGAGGAGGCGTGGGCGGCCGGAGCCCCGCCGAACTCGGGCCTGGGCGCCTACCTGGTGCGGTCCTGGGACACGGCCGTGCGCCAGGCGCTCATGCCCGTCACGCACCACTCGGGTAAGTACGCGCTACTACCAGCTACGTGTGGGTATTGATCTGGTAGGCGTAGAGGAGGCGTGGGCGAGCGGGGCCCCGCCGAACTCGGGCCTGGGCGCCTATCTGGCGCGCTCCTGGGACACGGCCGTGCGCCAGGCGCTCATGCCTGCCACGCACCACTCGGGTAAGTGCGCGCTACTACCAGCTACGTGTGGGTATTGATCTGGTGGGCGTGGAGGAGGCGTGGGCGAGCGGGGCCCCGCCGAACTCGGGCCTGGGCGCCTATCTGGCGCGCTCCTGGGACACGGCCGTGCGCCAGGCGCTCATGCCTGCCACGCACCACTCGGGTAAGTGCGCGCTACTACCAGCTACGTGTGGGTATTGATCTGGTGGGCGTGGAGGAGGCGTGGGCGAGCGGGGCCCCGCCGAACTCGGGCCTGGGCGCCTATCTGGCGCGCTCCTGGGACACGGCCGTGCGCCAGGCGCTCATGCCTGCCACGCACCACTCGGGTAAGTGCGCGCTACTACCAGCTACGTGTGGGTATTGATCTGGTGGGCGTGGAGGAGGCGTGGGCGAGCGGGGCCCCGCCGAACTCGGGCCTGGGCGCCTATCTGGCGCGCTCCTGGGACACGGCCGTGCGCCAGGCGCTCATGCCTGCCACGCACCACTCGGGTAAGTGCGCGCTACTACCAGCTACGTGTGGGTATTGATCTGGTGGGCGTGGAGGAGGCGTGGGCGAGCGGGGCCCCGCCGAACTCGGGCCTGGGCGCCTATCTGGCGCGCTCCTGGGACACGGCCGTGCGCCAGGCGCTCATGCCTGCCACGCACCACTCGGGTAAGTGCGCGCTACTACCAGCTACGTGTGGGTATTGATCTGGTGGGCGTGGAGGAGGCGTGGGCGAGCGGGGCCCCGCCGAACTCGGGCCTGGGCGCCTATCTGGCGCGCTCCTGGGACACGGCCGTGCGCCAGGCGCTCATGCCTGTCACGCACCACTCGGGTAAGTGCGCGCTACTACCAGCTACGCGTGGGTATTGATCACTCTAGGGTTAAGTGCGAATATTATGAATGATTGCTGGTTGCGAGCCAAGATGCACGTGCAAAGCTTCATACAACTAAGCTCGCATTGACATAAATCCCGAATGTTTTAACATGAAATTACTAATTCATCACAAAATGATTTTACCGTTTTAAATACGTAACTTAGCTTAGTTAAAACTCCTGCGGGCGATGACTTGGACTCGACTCGGTCTAGCATAATCATCCCTGTCAAAGACTTACTTACATACATACCTATCTTCCATCCCACTCCGTAGCGGAGGCCCGCGGCTGTGCAGTCGCGGAAGCGGAAGGCGAAGGCAGCACAGAAGAGCGAGTGACAGACATGGCGCAGCTGTACCAGATCTATCCTGATGAGGTGCTGGGCTCGGGCCAGTTCGGCATCGTGTACGGAGGCCTGCACAGAAGGTCCAAAAGACCCGTGGCCATCAAGGTATGTCTAACAGGAGCCCATATGATGTTATTTATAAAAGATCTGATGTCATACCAGCGTAGCTTTACGTTTGAACAGCAGTTTGAAGAACGCTTACGCTTTAAGTTTGCACTCTCTCGTTCATATAACACTCACTCCATATTTAACTACACCATAGTAGGCCATCCTTCCGCTCCCCAGGTAATAGACAAGCTCCGTTTCCCGACGAAGCAAGAAGCCCAGCTGAAAAACGAAGTGGCAATCCTTCAGAATCTCTCCCACCCTGGCGTGGTGAACCTCGAGCGGATGTTCGAGACTCCCGAGAGGATCTTCGTCGTGATGGAGAAGCTCAAGGGAGATATGTTGGAGATGATCCTTTCACATGAGAATGGAAGGCTGACTGAAAGAATTACTAAGTTTCTGGTGGCACAGGTATGGTGAAAATACATTTTTCAGCTTTCATATATTTCTCTTGAAAATACTTAGTCTTCTCTCAGTTTTTTTAGATCCTCGTTTGAAGTAATTTTCGTTCGCTAGATAATTTTTGTCCAATAAATGGAAAAGTTCAAGTTTTCGAAGGACGGCTGTCCTCAACACCACTTCAATGCGAAAATCACCAGAATTCGTTCAAATATCCGTTCAAAATAAGATGAAAAGATTTCATCACCTACATTTTTTTTATAAAAAATTCCAATAAGCGTTAATGTCATAATGCCAGAATATTCTTTAGTACCCGTTCACATATCCGCTGAATGCGCAAAGCACAAAACCGGTCGAGGTGGCGGTGCTTGGGGGAGGCCTATGTCCAGCAGTGGACGTCTTTCGGCTGAAATGATGATGATGACCCGTTCAGTTACTTCAACGCTTTTACAGTTGGTGGCCCTTAGCGTGAACCAAAAACAATAGTACGAGGTGCTTTACTGGTGTTCCTTAAATTACGCCCCACTCCTCAGATCCTGGTAGCCCTGAAGCACCTGCACGAGAAGAACATCGTGCACTGCGACCTCAAGCCCGAGAACGTGCTGCTGTCTACGGACGAGGAGTTCCCTCAAGTGAAGCTGTGCGACTTCGGCTTCGCGAGGATCATAGGAGAGAAGTCGTTCAGACGGTCCGTAGTCGGCACGCCCGCGTATCTTGGTGAGTTACTCTCTTCGCTATTGTGGGTTCACAAGGAGTTCCTACAGGTCAAACTGTGCGACTTCGGCTTCGCGAGGGTCATAGGAGAGAAGTCGTTCAGACGGTTCGTCTTGGTGAGTTTATTATAACTTGAACGCTATTGGTTGATTGAGGAATGATAACATTTCTAAAATGTGAGAAAGCTGACGTCACAGAAACGTGTAATACGTTTTGTGAAACGTTAGAACAGTGCATAATTATGATGAACAACGCACAATGCTGTCATTGCTTGACATTTGCGCAAAACATAGCAAGTATGATTACGTATTACTTTAGTTTTTCGTGTTTTCAACTTATTCAGAATTAAAATAATGAATAAAACGTATATGCATTCCATATATTAAATTCAAAAAAACTTACCCATTATACTCTGTTCAATTTTTGATGGTTTGTTTGTGTACCACATCTGAAAATAAAGTTAACCATCACAGTTACTGGCAGTTATATAGTTGGTTTGTAACGAATAACCAATATTTTATATGTACGTGCCATAGCTCTAACCATGAAACTCAGGAAATTTCCTGAAAAGAGTTATAGAAACATTATTGCCCCTAGCCCCAGAGGTGCTACGCAACAAAGGCTACAACCGTTCCCTGGACATGTGGTCAGTAGGCGTCATCATCTACGTGTCGCTGTCCGGCACCTTCCCCTTCAACGAGGATGAAGATATCAACGAGCAGATACAGAACGCCGCCTTCATGTACCCGCCCACGCCCTGGAGGGACATCTCCCCAGAAGGTGAGTGTATACATTGTCATTCTGAGTGTGTTACGCAATAGAGAATATTGCATATTCCCTGTAATATTTATTTTTACTTAATCAATTCGGCACCGTATTAACCCAAGAAAAGCATAAAAATAAAGTTTTCACTTCTCGTGCTCTAAAAGTACGCCAATATAGCCCTACGAAGCGGGACTAAAGTGACCACTTTAGTCTCTAGGGAGTGAAAAGTAATTAGTTTTTTTAATTTCCTTTATGTGACATAGACAAACTCAAACAACCAGTAAATCTGTGGAGTATGGATCATCTTCAATGCGAAAACTTTGAGAGTTTTAGTTCCATGGTTTTTCCGCAAAGAAGGTGGTGCCATGTGTTTTAAATTGTTAATATGTGACTGGTTTAGAAGAAAAAACTGACCGCGTAAATTTCAGAATTTTTGTCGTGTGTAAATTTGTTCGGTTTTAAATAAATTTATTAAGAATGTCCAGTGAGTGAAGAGTTTGACGTCGAGCAAAGAGCAAAAGACATAATAGATAATCTTTTGCCGACAAAATTACGGAAGATTTACCTAAAAACTTACGAAAATTTTATGGACTGGAGGAATAAGAAACATATAAATTCTTTCACAGAAAGCGTCTTTTTGGCATATTTTGATGAATTGTCGAAAAAATATCAACTATCGTGGTTGTGGAGTACGAAGTCTATGTTTGTGATTTTTATTTTATTAAGTAATATTTATTAAATGTTTTTGTACTAAATTGACTATTTTTCTCGCACTCAAAGTGAAAAGTACAGTTTGCACCTCGAGGCTAAACGCCAACTTAATATACCCTCGGTTTCATTGACTAAACCATTTCTGGTACATTATGACTTCGTTTAGTCCCTCGATATAAAATGTACTATCATCTACTGCTTGTTGCATTTTTTTAATTAAACTCCAACAATTTTCTACTACAATTCAAACGGCCGTTACTGTCGCGGCCATGATGTGACGTCATTATTCTCGATACTGCGTTGTTTACATCTCTTTTTTAGTCCCAAATCATAAACTTTTAATTATATTTTGTACTTTATTCAAGCTGAAATCGCACTTATTTACTTACCGTGAGATTTCAAGCAGTTTGCTAAGAACGTAGTACATCTTCGGGCATTGTCGATGCGTTTCGAGTTTGCGTTCCGTTCCACCAAAAAAAGGCAGCGTAAAATAATGAATTGTAAAATAAACGGTGCATTAAAAAAAAAAAAAAAATCTTATTTTCTTAACATTGTATATGTAAATAATGAATGAAAAAGTTTTGTATTACAGGAGTTTCAACGCTTACACAGGATGGATTTTTGAGATGGGGCAGAAAGGGCAGGTAACCTAACCGCTGTACCCACAGGAACGTTTAACTATTTGAGAAATTTTGATTTGCATTCACAGATTTTGAAACAATTTCAGTCAGCAAGAAAATGGGAAATTTTCACAAAAACTTTTTATAATGTCAATCGATCCTGTTTCTTATATGGATCAAAAAACTCAATTGGACCAATTGAAGTTTGAGTATGAGAAAAGCCAGAAATCGCAAAAAACTTTTCCCATACATATCTGGTTGCTAGAAAGACACCTGACAGAAAAAAAAAAAAAAAAAAAACTTCTGATTTCGAACTAAGTAATAATTCGAACTAGTCATAATTTTATTTGCTTTGAAAACAAAATCTAGAAAGTCTGTTGTTTGTGATTTCTACATTCTGTGACAAAAATAACCTCAAATAACTTAGAACGTTTAGACTTAATTAATAGTAGATTGTTATGAAAGGGACGAGATGGTTTCAATAGTTCGAGTGCCTAAATAGATTCTTTCACCCGAGGTTTCACTCTGGTTTTCATTTCGAATATGAGGAAAGTAAATAAAACCTGATTAGTTAAACAAATACCTATCTGAATCTGATGAACTCATATTATACAAATATCTGTATAGGTAAATAATTAGCACTCGACAAAACAACTGAAGATCGAATTGCCGCTTTCCCGCCATTTTTGTTTCTTTTTCTATGGCATTCTACCAGACAGTATTTTTTATCAATGATGATAGTAAATATTTAGCTCAAATCTATGTAAGTTAAATAATGGTGCCGATTTTCTTGTCACAAAATTCTCTAAAATAGACTAAAAATCACCAAAATTTAGTTTATTCCTGTCAAACGACCATTTCCTATTCTGAAATTGACTAAAGTGACACAACTTAACTATATTTTAGTTTGACAGCTCTAAGATGGTACTGAGTTTATAAATTTAGTGAAAATGGCAATTTTGCTATTCTGAATTTGACGTTTTTAAACTAAAATTTAGATTTTCTAACTAAATCTAACTATTTTTAATCGCGATTAAAAAGGTGTGGAATAAAATTAGTTTTCATGAACTAAAATTCACACCAATCACCGACTCTCACGACTTCTGGTGCAAAACCAGTACTGTATATAAGGTGTATCTATTCATACACGAAATATTTTAAGAGAAACATCTATATGTCGTAAAAAAGCCACAGCAATGATTTTTTTTTTTATCTAATTGTTTTATATTTTTACATAATTATCATAATATTAAAATTGCTTGAGACATTTTGCGAAAAAATCCTTTATTTACATATTCTATGAATGACCCGCCTCGACGCGGTGACGCCGAACGGTGCGGTGGGGTGGCGGCACGAGCGCGGTGAATTTTGATAATAAATCATCATATCAAGTAATTTTAAATTATTTAATTTTTTAAATAATATACTCAAAATAATAAAAAAAATCATTTCCATGGCTTCTTTACCACCTATAGGTGTATCACTTAAAATATTTCGTGTTTATCCCTATATATTTTTTTTTCTTTTTATCTCCAAAATGGTGCGTCCTATCGCAAAAATAATGAAAATTTCGACCCCCTTTTAGAAAGCCTTAAACCACTATTACTCTACATGTAGGTAATCTTTTTTTTATTTTCCACACAATAAGTGAAAAATTCCATAAAAAACACGTCGCGGCTGCCCCACAATGCGCGCCTCCGGCTCTAAAAAAAATCATAGGCAAACAAGTACAACGTTGCGAAGCCAAAAAAAAAATACCACGTGGAATCACGATTGTTAAATTCGATTTAGTTGTGTCAAACTTATTTTTAAATTTAGAGAATTTTGTTTGCAGAATAGCTTTAAGATTCTCATGGCCAAAAGTAAGGAATTTTAGTGATAGTTTAGTTAGTTTAGTTCGGTGTACAAGAGAATCGGCACCATTATTTAATAAAAAGTAAATTATAAGTATAAAAGTCATGTTACAAAATTGTTGATAATGTCTTGTAATTACAATTTTACGCTGCGATTTAACAGAGTGGCTGTATAAAAAGTAGGGACATAGCTTGCAAAGTTTTTAATTTTTAATGGTGCGACTCAATCTGTCTGTCCGTCTAACACAGCTAGATAACTCAAGAACTACTTATGCTATCAACTTGAAATTTGGAATAGTTTTAGATGACGTTTACCCAACTATTTTGAAAATAAGATAGTTTTTTATTTTTTTTGCAACAGGGACTGAACGGGTATCTTAAAAATTCGAAGTAGCGCTATTTGCACATTATCAAACATTTTTGTTTTTTTTTAGGCCGCATAGTATCCGAATTTGGACAAAAAAAAATAAAAATACTGTTCCCCTCTTACCTATCTCCGAAGTTTTCATAGAGAAAAATCTGAAATTATTCTATGTGATAGAAGTTTATGTAAAGATTACAGAAAAAATAAAACGATGTCTCTAAATAGCACACTTTTTCTAATATTGCAGTTTTAGGTCAGCGCCATCTCTTGACCGATAGTGGAACGAATGTAATTTTTTTTTAATGATTTTTGATGGTACAGAATCCTCGGTGCAATGGTGTAGCGTATATTTCTGCCACCCGGGGCCAACCCTAGATTTGCCGCCCCCAATTATTAATGCAAGCTTTTGGCATATTTTTCTAGAGCTGCTGGAATCTTTCTCGAATTTCAGCAGTTACTCCATCTAATGAAGAAAATCGTTTTCGTTTATATTGTCTTTGTACACACAGCGTCATTATGTGCAAACCCCTCAAGTTTTAAAATGTTACCCTGTTTTAAAATGTTACATTGAATTCGTTACGAATAATCTAAAGAATACTTCAAAAAGAGTTCATTATTCATTAGTTCGACTTGAATTCGAACTATCGCATTACCGAACGTCGTCATACTCATACCGGCAGTTTGACGCACTAGCCAGCGTGCCCATATGAATTACGATGAAATTGTTATGTACTATCGTCCGAGTCAGTTTATCTTTAGGTCTTTGTTTAATCGATAGATGTTATAATTTGAGGGTATCCATTAATTTTACTTACTTACTTTTTATTTATAAAATTAAACCAAACCCTCAAGTTATATCTACAACGTTTGCGTTAATAGGATGTTACTTGTAGGTATAGGGACCCGTTTGTGTCAGTTGGCAAAATATGTATATTATGATAACTGTAAATTATCAAATCAAATTGTAAAATATAAATCTTTATAGTAAAATAAGATTAAAGTTTTGTTAAATAATAGCAAAAAAAACTGTATATTAAAAACAGTATAATGCATGACAGAAAAAAGCACGTTGTGTCGATTTGAATCTCCGATATGCACGGCAAGCGGTCTTGAAACCTCCGGTCTATTTATGCGTTGTATATTATTTTGTAAATGTTAACCATATTATTGCTTGTCGATATACGCAATATTAAAAGCACACTTTGTAAACAATCATATTACAAATTATACCCAAAGTCAGTAATTCAGATAATTTATGTTAACAAAGTAATGTCAAGACATGTCACTGTCAAAATGAAAGGACAGTGGAACAAAACATTTTATCATTTATTTAATTTTTTTTTTTTAAATAATCATCTATGAAATTAAAAGTGAATTAATTATAAGAACTATGCAAACAAAATACCGTTGCCAAACAATGTCTTATGTAGTGTGTCGGAGACACGGCCTATGATCGTCATAATCAGCTCTTTTAAGTCCACTGCTAGACGTAGGCCTCCTAAAATCGATTTCCACTCGAAACAGTTTACAGCCGTTTTCATCCAAAATGTGGCTAGATATGCTACATACAATATGAATCTATGAATGAGAGTTGTAATATCAGTGTTGTTGAAGATGTAAAAAATGTGAAAATGTTTGAATCTCCTGCATTTTTACCAGTATCATAAAATATTTTATACTAGAAAATCTCCTTTTTTTAATAACTTTGTTTAAAACCAGAAATTTATAAAAATAATTCATAAATAGTTAATAATTAGTAGTTGGTAGTTAATAGTTAGTTTATAAATAGTTCATTAATTTACAAAAATATATCTAAATCCATCCAGATAGCTGGGCTAAATCACCATGAAGTACAAAATAGAACTACAAACTACAAAATTGGCTACAGGATCAAGACTACGCTCGAACAGAAGAACTACTACACCACCAACAGTAGGCGTATAAATATATAAACCTGTTCTACTGTTGTTTGCAATTTCTCATTTTATTTGATGCATATCAACAGCACATACAATACAATCTCAAACTCTCCAAGACACCCTCACGCAAACGCCAAACACTAGTACCCACACTTCTACATACACACCCTCACATACATACCCTCATTCGAACATACACTACACCCTTACTCTAACATACGCACACATATACACTTTAAAAGTCGTTTTCAGCATACCTTAATATTCCTACGTTGTAAATTTTAATATAAATATACTTTGAAACCTGCAATCGCAATGACTATTTTTGTAATGTTGGAACACAATAAAAATGTTTTTGGTACCACAGCAATAGCAGAACACTGACTCCTAAGTCACAGGATTACCTAGTTTAGGAGTTCAGGGTTTTCCTTATCCGTGTATCCTTTAGTTATGTATCCTAGTTTTTAAGCAATGTCAAAGGTTTTTGTATCAATAAAGATTTTTATTATTATTATTAATTACGGTATGATTATTTTTTAATTGTTGTTTCTTAAACTCAGTACTTAAAAGAAAATGGAACCTTTTTTTCGCCATTTTGTGTGAATTACCATTACGAAGATATTTTTTTTATATGTTATCCCCTTTGTTTACATAAATGATCTGAATTATAGACTTTGGGTATAGAGGATTATATCCAAGATAAAAATGCTTGGAAACATGCTGGTCCTGCTCCATAGGACAATTTAGAGTCTAGACAAAATCAAACTGGTTGCTAATTTAACTATATATTTTATATGATATTAATTTTATTTTCTGTGATTAATATAGTTTAACTCACACACTGACTTATTATATATGTTTTTTTTTTTTGGAAAATCATATACAATGTTTGTAAATATGTGAGCGCCATGTACCTATCGCATTTATTAACTTTTCTGTCATTACTTCACTTTTCATTCTTTTTACCAATTGTGGTACCTAAGTCATTTTTATTTTTATTCTAGGTACATCGTCTTCACCTATAATTATTAATTAATGTATACAAACTATTGTTAACATTTTAAAAGAAGTTAATACTTTTATTCAAAGTCAAAGTCAAATCTATTTGCCCCTTCCAAAAGTTAGTTATGTATGGAGAAGAATGGGCAAGAAACTCCATACTTACTAGTATGGAGTTTAAAAGTATTAACTTTTTATTGAATTAAAACAATATTTAAATCAGACTTTAAAAAATACTTATTTATTCACTAAAACAATACATTAATTATAATGCAAATTTTATGTCTTTTGGGGGGGTAACCACTTAATGGAGCTGTGTGTACTATAATATAAGCCAACATCCCTACTTTCGTCGCCAAAAATGTGACTTCTCATTTGTCTTGGAAGTTGGATTTCAGTTTCCGTTCGTAAAATGAACTTTCTTTACATTATTTGAATTAAATACTTTATGAACATAATTAACTACACATGACATATTATATAGAACACTATCGTATACCTATTTTTTGACGTCAGATCTTGCAATTATATTTTTATTCTTCCACTTGTCTTGAAATTTTTCGTAAATTAGTACCTATGTAGTCCTGATGCCAATTCAGTTATCTGATCTGATGATGACCCTATATCTGTGCCGCCAAGGGCTATGGCCCCCTCTGCCCACCCCACGCTACGCCACTGCCTCGGTGTGCGAGTTCGACTCGCTTTGTCCGGTTTTTTTAACATACATTCAAACATACAATCTACAGTATTTTAAATATGATTGCAATTTTATCTCCTGAGCGTATTATAACTTGTAGAACAAACCACGTTCTGCGAAATTATTTACAAGATTTGTAATAATCTTACTAGTTGGCACGCGACGCAACAAACTATCTATACTCCATTTATTATAATATTAGACAAATAACTGTTCCGTCCGTTATTTCACGATAAATACAAAGCACTGTAATCTATTTACCATTTACATTAAAAAAATAACTCTTAAGTGCAGTAATTTCAACAATATTACACAATAACTGTCATTATTTAGCCGTTATTTGTCTAATGCAGTAAATGGAGTATAAACGATTTCAAAGCAAATAAAATTATGACTCATACTTATTAGTTCGAAATTACAAGTTTTTTTTTTTTTTTTCGGCCACTTCGTTGCAGTCGGTCAGTCTATCCAATATCCAATCAATTGTTTATCCATCATAAAAAGAGTAAGTTGGGAGTCTCTTTTTGTACGAAATGTAAGGGAATGTTTTTTTTTGCGATTTCTGTTTTTTTAGTACTCAAACCTCAGTTGGACCAATAGTGTATTTTTTTATCCTTACAAGAAACAGGATCGATTGGCATGAAAAAAAAGTTTTTTCACTCCTCTTGCTCAAAAAGGCCGTCATTGTATCGTACCAGACTGAGGAAAAAATACCATATTTACCTGTAGGGGAAAAAGTGTTTATGTTTATTTTTATATTTGTCTGTTTTTTGAAAATGGAACTAGAAGCGGCTTAACGGTTGACTGGTAGAAAATGCCTATGGCATTAAGTCCGCCTCTGTACATTTTTATTGTGCTAAAGTATTAAATAAATAAATAAATAAGCGGCGATCTCTTCGGTAGAATGCGTGCATTCAGCATTGCGTTGTTGCGGCTACAGAAGAAATAAAAAAAAAGACGTTGGCGCGAATTCTTTAGAATTTTTCTCTAATTTGCAAATTGTATTAGTGGCCGTAATTGATTCTTAATATTGAATTGGATTATTTTATTTTCTCATAATCGTAGGGAAAAGTAAAGTGGAACACACGGCGCTAAAAACCCATTATAACTCGGTTTCTATTTACTCCCTCGCTAAAGCTCGGGAGTAAAACTACCTCGTATAAATGGGTCATTTTAGCCCCTTGTATAACAATCTACTATTGTGTATATTGCCCATTTTCTTGCTGACTGTAATTCGTTTTTCAAAATATGTGATTGCAAATCAAAAATTTAAGGAGTCTTCTAAGACCGTTTTCCGGTAGCTACACCGGTTAAGGTAGGGGAGAGTGGTACAAAATGATCCCCCTAAGGGAAAATAGATAAAAAAAGTACATATACAATGAATTTTGTGAAATTGATAAGTTTTATGTAAGGCTAGTATATCAGCCTATAATTTAATAAGAGTAGAATACATTTCTATTGACGAGATCTAAAAACATATACATTTTTGTCAAGGCACAGTAAAGGATCGTTTTGTACACCAGGATGTCTAAAATGATCCCTGGGGTTGGGGTAATATGATCCCTGGGATCATTTAACCCCGCTGTTAAAGTTAGGTAAAACTAAAAATAAAATTTCAAGTAAAAGTGGTTTATTTTTGCAAAAATTTTAACCTTATAAGTACAAACACTTAGTAAAAAAACTAAACTATGTTTCTAATAATTAAATCTTTTTAATAACAGAAACGACCAGTCCAAATTCAGTCTTAAGTACAAAACAAAAACTTACTTTTATAAACTTAGTTATAGCTCTTCTAAAATTTAAAATCACAGTAAAAGTCTTATGAATTATGGTTTGGTGAGATCTAAGCATCTTATATTTGAATACAACTTTACCTTAATTTTACCATTGACATTAATTAAAAAGCTGCGTGCTACGTGCCATAATCGGCACGGAGAATTGCTTACTGGCAGTTTTATACGGCATGCCACGTTTCACAGCATCTAAAGCGTTGACCATCGAGTTTTCACTCCAATTTTGGCGCGTAGTTTTTCTGACGTAATTCCGCGGCATTGTTCCTGAAATAAAAGTTAATCAGATAAGTTACTAATCTAATTTCATATAAAAACACAATATGTATGATTGATAGTTGTTATTGTAATTAACTAAATTATTGTTAACCAGTTCAATAAAAACATTATAAAAATATTGCATTTTAAACCACAAACAATAAACATAACAATGTGGGTAAAATGATCCCTGGGATCATTTTGCCCTCCTACGAGAGGATCGTTTTACCCCAAATGCGTAACTCTATAAAAACATCAAATAATAATCTCATGGTATTCATTTACAACAACGATAATTGCTGATTATATTGTTAGTTAACATTGGAAACTAACATAAACACTCCTATTACATTATAATTACTTAAACTCAAACAACATCAGATTGAATTATTGCTTACCTTACATTAAACAACACTATTTTTATTTTTTGACAAAAAAGTCTTCCATAATGCTCACACCGCCATGACACTTTGACAGAATGCTAAAACCGTTGTGGCCAAGATTATTTTCACTTAAACAACTAGATGACGCTACTAATGTCGGTAAAACAGTAGATAATCGTTTTACCCCGAGGGATCGTTTTGTACCACACTCCCCTACCTGCCCTTGCTGCCCCGTCTCAAACATCCACCCTGTATTTAATAATAATAAAATTTATTGTTCAAAAGAGCATTACAGAATAAAAATAGCACTAGCCTCCACACTAGGATTCCCTGTGTCGTGGAGACTAGTCTCCTTCGTCTTACAAGATGATAAGGTACATAGTGGGTAGGCCCATACATAAAATTGGTGGATAAGATAATATTAGAATGTTCCTCCAAATTAATAAAAATAAAATAGATTTGATTAAATGGTTATGATTAGTAATTATTTGTAATTCATCGAAACATAATAATATGAAATTTAAATTGTTTTATTTTTTGTGAAGCATTCTTGCGTTTTGGGCCCATTTTGCTGCGACTATTTTTTGTATTATTTCTTTGTTTGCCTATACAGCGATCGACCTAATCAACAACTTGCTACAAGTGAAGCAGCGCAAGCGGCTATCAGTGGACAAGTCGGTGGCGCACGCGTGGCTGCAGACGCGCACCGCGTGGCTCGACCTGCGGGCCCTCGAGGCGCGCGTGGGCCCGCGCTACCTCACGCACGCCAGCGACGACGCGCGCTGGCAACAGCGCTGACTGTGAGTACGTAGGGACTGCACTAGGTACAGCTGTACGCTGGAGGCGCGCGTGGGCCCGCGCTACCTCACGCACGCCAGCGACGACGCGCGCTGGCAACAGCGCTGACTGTGAGTACGTAGGGACTGCACTAGGTACAGCTGTACGCTGGAGGCGCGCGTGGGCCCGCGCTACCTCACGCACGCCAGCGACGACGCGCGCTGGCAACAGCGCTGACTGTGAGTACGTAGGGACTGCACTAGGTACAGCTGTACGCTGGAGGCGCGCGTGGGCCCGCGCTACCTCACGCACGCCAGCGACGACGCGCGCTGGCAACAGCGCTGACTGTGAGTACGTAGGGACTGCACTAGGTACAGCTGTACGCTGGAGGCGCGCGTGGGCCCGCGCTACCTCACGCACGCCAGCGACGACGCGCGCTGGCAACAGCGCTGACTGTGAGTACGTAGGGACTGCACTAGGTACAGCTGTACGCTGGAGGCGCGCGTTGGCCCGCGCTACCTCACGCACGCCAGCGACGACGCGCGCTGGCAACAGCGCTGACTGTGAGTACGTAGGGACTGCACTAGGTACAGCTGTACGCTGGAGGCGCGCGTTGGCCCGCGCTACCTCACGCACGCCAGCGACGACGCGCGCTGGCAACAGCGCTGACTGTGAGTACGTAGGGACTGCACTAGGTACAGCTGTACGCTGGAGGCGCGCGTGGGCCCGCGCTACCTCACGCACGCCAGCGACGACGCGCGCTGGCAACAGCGCTGACTGTGAGTACGTAGAGACTGCACTAGGTACAGCTATACGCTATAAACAAACAAATCAAAATTCATTTATTCAATAGTATATTTTACTGTGCCCGCCAGGTCCATAATGCTCCATTAAATTTGAAGTTACCAGCTAAGTGCACATAGTGGAATTGTCCAAATGATTGAGTACACATGTTTCGTGTACCAGATCGTCCCCCAAGCCTGGTCCCGGAGGGTTGCGCCGCGCGCGCCTGCGCTGGAAGAAGCTCCTCATCCGCGTCAGGTAGACCTTCAACCCCCAACACTGACACCACCTCATCATAACTCCTCGGCAACGCAGCTTGGTGATATCAGCGACTTCATTTAAATTCTATCATGGATAGTGTCATGGCCGCTTAGGCCCACATGCACCAAAATCACTAAATGCGTTTAACGCTAAACGTATTTAAAACATCGTTCCGTTTCTGACTAATCTTTGAAGATGAAAGACAGTTAAACCCATTTAGCGAGTTTTGGTGCTATCGGACCTTACAAAACAATTTATAGAAAAACAGTGTTCCGAATCTTACCTAAATTGTGTAAGTGACGTGGATTTTAAGACATTTTAGCATTTTACAATAACGTCTTGACGGCTATAAAAAAAAAACAGGAATCGAATAAATGAGACTATAAATAATAATTCACAAAGATGTATTTTTTTATCATAATAGCGATATGTTTGTATAATGAAGCTTTTTCTGTAATGAAAATCAAATAGACCTGACAATAGGTGAAATGTAGCATGTTGTAGTTAAGATGTATTTTATATTTTTAAGATATTTTATTCGAGATGTGTACAAGAAGAGATGAAAGTTATTTCTGAATGTTCGACAAACTTGTTCTGTCACAAAATGTACCATTATATGGTGCCCACAATGGTTGTCTAATATCTGCATTCCTACATATTAAAAAAAATGTAAGCTATTTTTATTGCTTTTAGATATTTTTTTAATTTATTATTGCGGAGGGTTTTCTTACGTAACGTAGTTTAAATTAAATATATTAACATTTTTGTTTATATTTTGTGAACAAATATTATTTTAAGTTAATTATTTTTAAGTGTTACATGGCGAGGGCTTTTGCCCAATGTTTTTGTCACTAATAGATATGCTAGAGAACTTTTCTTACTGCAGTCGATCGATTAGTTTCCTGCGTTAAGAATGTTAATAATTTTGTAATATTACGTGAGCCACAAATCTGTCTGTTACCTATAAATCATCAAATTCGTAACAATTGAATAGATTTTTTTTTTTGTATTAAAGTAGCTATAATAAATGACTAATGGACGTAACTCAGACTGAGCTCACAGTTAACTACAATGAGTTCAACTAACTGTTTCTAACTCACTTCTTAACCTTAAGCGAACTCCTAGACTATAAGAAATTGAACTTTAACTTCTAACTTATAAACTAAAATTCGTACATTGATTTTGTAGGATTTACAAAAAAAAATCGCTATCTGACCGCTAGATTTCATCTCTAACTGTATTATTCAGAACATGAACAAGTTAGAAACGTATAAAAACTTTTTATTTTTTTATTAGATACAGCGTGTTTGTTCCTGCAAACAATTGCAAACAATATACTTTTAAAAAATCTAAGAAAAAAAGGATTTTATTAGAGTAAATGTTAAAAATACGGTGTACAATTCATGCGAGCATATTCACAATACATCACAATAGTGTTAGTTTATCACGGTCTTGTAAATCCCGTCTAGTGAGTGTATGAGCCTACGACATGGCGGCCTATTTGAAATTAGTTTAAATACCGTCGATATGAAATGTTAATGGTCACGCAGGGGATCTTGTAGACTTATTTTTGTTAATATTAGGGTAGCCCCGCGTCTGGTGCGGTCGAAAAAAGAGATGGATACACGTTACATGTTAATTCTATTGTATCAACCCGAGTGACGAAACTATAGTAGTGCCAACATTTTAAAATTTACCACACACATAAACATTTTGTAAATATATACCATTTTGTATGAGATATGTAAGGAACGTTACATCAAATATTTTAATATAACTTATAAACGCATTTTAAAATTCAAATGGCAGTCTTCCCCATTTTGTTACTTAGTTTACAGATTATACTATCAATAAGTACAGTCAATGCGAAATACATTTTAAAATAATAATGCTGATGTCGCTCCACTCTTGGATTCTCAACGATTTATGAATTTTGAATTTTGTACAGTGCAAGCACGTACAAATTTGACACCGTTGTGTCAGCACTTTACTTGCTACGCGGGGTCTATAATTTAGTACACAAATATCATTCAAATCGCGTGCACTCATTATCATTCAATTAATCAATCAATAAAAGTTATTACTACGTATTCTTGCGTATCATTCAAACTATCATCATTAAAGGG
This sequence comes from Dryobota labecula, assembly GCA_947523025.1. NCBI lineage: Eukaryota > Metazoa > Arthropoda > Insecta > Lepidoptera > Noctuidae > Dryobota > Dryobota labecula. The sequence continues at coordinate 1,260,333 of OX383301.1, forward strand.
AGTAAAGATCCTACAAAGGACCATGGGCACTTTTGTATGAACACTGGGCCCACTTTTTCAACATTGTTCAACAGTGATAAAATCTATGTCATATGAAAGCTCTTGGCATGTACTTTATTTCATTCTATGGCAGCTAAGTTCAAATCCAGCGCGAAATTGGCGTTTTAGTACGTTAAATGAAAATGCGAATAAAGCACATTTTTTCATTTAATAAAAAATAATAATTAATTAATTAATTAAAGAATGATAAATATCGACTTGGTCTTATACAATCTTTTTCAGGTGTGATGTGATGTGGGTGTTCTTTACAAATAAAAAACGAGTTATTTTTGTGCGATTTTATTTCAACATTAACAGCTACTATGTGACGCCTCTCGGCGTCTTAGAACGTATCAGTCTTATTATACTAGGCAGATTTTAAAATGCATCTACAATAATATCGTCTTAATGTATTGCTGGTCGATGGAAGCCATCCCCGTGTCTACCTAGTCCCAAGTACCATATTATGGATATGACATGGGCACAACTTCCGATAGTGCGTCTACCCGTGAGACATGTACAGTAGTATTGTAGAATGGCGTCTTTGATGGATCAAGATCATCATCTTGGATGTTTTTCCCAGGTCCTTTTTCATCAATGGCATTATTATCGATGTCCTCCGCAGGTCGTTGTATAAGAACAGCGTTAGTTCTTTGCCAACAACGGTGACAAACTTGTTGTGTATTATTGAATTCTACCTGCAAAGATTATAATACAACTTTTGCTGAAAGCACAAGAAGTCATGCAGAACTCTTGTCGCAAAGATTTTTTTGTAGTTAGCTATTATTATTTTCATATATTATTATCTTTACAACCCGGTCAAAATATCTGTGCACCTGGCATCGATGACGTCATAATATCAGCGCTCTAATACGGTATGAATGATGACGGGGCGAGCGTGGAGTGGCGAAGGGGAATCAGTCAGAGGCATTGCATTTCAGGGAGGTGCACAGATGTTTTGACCGTGTTATATGTATATAATCGTTGATGCAATTGTTAGTGGAAGTGTATTTTCTGACTTGGACGATTGAGGTCATATTCACGCAATATATTTCTTTCGTCAGGACGATGGTTCAAAGCTATGTTAGGATCCGATAGGTTGTGATGTAGTCAAGAAAATACAGAACGTCTACCAGGCCAGCTAGTATTACTATGTCTATTCATAACTAGACGAACATCATAATTCACATCTAATACAAGTCGAGATTAACACAAGTAAACCGAGCGCAAATAACGTACGAGCAACGACTGAAAAGACATGATCATCCCGTCCTTACATGCATGGGTGTAAGAGGGCGGGGGAAGGGTGGGTTGTGTCTTGCATGCGCGCAGGCACAAAACAGATTTTTGTTACAGTAGGTAAAAAAACCTATCCGCTAAGTACCAAGCTTTATCGATCGTAAAAATATAAAACTAACAAATCATTCAAAATCAAAATAAAACGTTCCGGGGCAATAAATGGCCTATGTGTTTAGTGTATTTTTAGTCAAACACAAGCAATCTATAATCCTAGCTACTGACTGACAGCTCATTATAACAAAACTCATTATAATAAATAAATAAATAAAACAAAACAGATTTAAAAAACCGGTCAAGTGCGAGTTAAACTCGCGTGGAGAGGGTTCCGTACGATGAATATTTCATCTACCAAGTTTTTTTAAATCTGACCCAAATTTGTTTGTGGTAACTAAAAAAAGTATGTATGGTACCGGACTGTAGAGAGAAATTGCTGAAAATGTTGTCTATTGTTGTATTTTTTCTTGTCGTATATTCTTGAATACGTGAACTAAGACCGAGTGATAGAAGGTATTCTAATATTTAATTTTTTGATTTGTCCTTAAAATTAATATTGAAGTCTCCTGCTATGATAATCTTTTCGTGTGCACTGATAAAACTCTTAATGCATTCGACAGCAATTTTCGGAAGGCATTTTGGTGATTTATATACAGTTAAGAATTGAACACCAAATGCTTTGAACTGGAGGCATTCACAATGCCCACCCCCTGGACTATTTACAAATAAACCTTTCTTGGAGCAATGATCTAAGTCATTGATATATTTATAATTTATATATGCTATAGCGCCCCATCCCGGGTTTGCATTCGATACATTAGGGCTGTCTATTCTGCACACTTGCTCAAAACCTTCCAGCACAAAATTGTCGCTTCGGGAACCCCAAGTTTCCACAAATAAGGTTATATGAGATGAAATGATTATACAATCAGCTCTTACATCTAGTAAATGTTTTCGTAATAATTGTACATTGTGAAAGATAATTTGAATTTCGTCTCCTGGTGACTGCAAAAATTCAAACTGGGGAATCAATTTATTTTCCATCAGTCTTATCATTTCCAAATGAACTGGACTTGTTTCTGATACCTTTGCGGGGGGGTTAAAATCACCATCTGATATAACCAAAAAAGGCCACTAGCTGATGTAGCTCGAGAGCAGGCTACGTATAGCATTGATTGCTTTACGTTTCTACTTATATGAACAACTACTTTTTCCATAGTGGAGCCTTGAGATTTATGAATCGTCATTCCTTTAGCTGGTACTACTGGAAATTGAGACCGATGTACTTTTAGGTTTGACGACTTCCATTGCTTCACAGTATATGTAGAAGTTTCTAGAGGTGTCCACTGAGACTGTATAAAACACTCTGTGCGTCGAGCTGTATGTCCCCGACCCTTGCTTTCAAACGAAGCGCCAGCACGCGCTTTAGCTGAGCAGCATATAATCCAAAATCCCCCTGATAATAATCAAAACAATGATTTTATCCAGCCACCGACGGTCCCTTGCCACCCTCCCCCCGCCGACTCTGCCCTAAGCCGAGGTTCGTACCCCACAGGGGGTGCCCTTAGCGTGCAGTCGGATAGTAGTTTATAAGTATGCCATGGCTGGAGGCCTTAAATTTCTTTTAGGAGCTTAAGGCACCACAGGATAGCCCGGTTAAAGAGTCCGAACCCCTCGTGGTTACACTCTGAGATGCCATCTACAAAAAAAAAAGCTGTATGTAGGTACTATGTGCAGAAGGTACGGCAAGTGACGGATCCCTCACCTACTTAAGGGCCTATACTTCCTCAGATTGCTTATTATGACCCTCCGCTATAGCATTAATTATATTCCATAAAACTTCCTCTATAGAAAAAAAAAAAATACAAAGTTACCTACAAACCGAACAATAAGCCACTAGTATTAAAATAAAAAGACTTCACATTAGATCATAAAACATGCATAATTACTGAATTAAATATAATGCAGATACAATGTGTGTGTTTTTATTTTATTACATGTTTTTTCACCGTAAATTGAAATTACCTAAACTTTCGACGCTCCCTGCCGTCAAAGACGCCACTCAGTCCGCGAGCAGTGGTGTAAGAGAGATAAAGATTGAATATAAGTTGAGGTACCTATCATGGACTCTTAAGTCGAACAAATAGTAGCAAGAAATTAGGTATCCCAAGAACAAACTAAACATTGTAATTGAAAAACATGTTCTCCCACACATTCCAACTGCAATGTAAGTTTGTACGCACAATATCGAGAGATTTACCATGTTATTTTAAGACCATAGACTTCTTATGGATTTTCCTGTAATCTATAAGTGTAGAACTATTTTCTGTATTTTTTTCAAAATTTTAGGCTCAGTAGTTTCGGAGATAAGGCCCCTCCCTTATCTCCGAAACTACTGAGCCTAAAATTTGGTAATTTTTCGTCTATTTTCAAACTTTAAAACAATTTCTTTTAAAATTATAAAAAAATATATATTTGAGACCCACACAGTAAGACCTTTCATTTGATATGTCACACGGTACAGTTTGTAAACATAATTTTTTAATTTTCTTGTTTGCCCCCCGAAACTGACCCCAATATTCTAAATTCATTTATTTACGGTTCACGTTCGTGTTTGGGTCACTCAAATTTATATGTATACCAAATTTCAACATAACCGGTCCATTACATTCTGAGCAAATTGGCTGTGACAGACGGACGGACAGACAGACAGACACACGAGTGATCCTATAAGGGTTCCGTTTTTTCCTTTTGAGGTACGGTACCCTAAAAACCGCAAAAAAAAACATTTTCTCGCTGGATTTGAACTTAACTGCCATAGAATGAAATAAAGTACACGCTAAGAGCTTTCATATGACATATAATTCATCACTGTTGAACAATGTTGAAAAAGTGGGCCCAAAATGACGCATGGTCCTTTATTCCCAATAGTATTTTATCGACATGATATCGATAGTTTTAACGCTCTCATCACTTCTCTATTTGAAGGATATCTAAATGTTACGATTATTGTAGAATTGGACAGGAGCGATCATCAGCATTATACGTAGTACATAAATTGATTCTGAAATACATGTCCTGAAGACTAAAAGTGACAAGACATGTGTCACCCAATTTTGTCGAGTTACACGCGAGATCTGACAGATTCCATGACATGTGTCTTGCCGCTGTGGTGCGTGCTACTGTGCTGAAGCGATAGAGTGGGGGGTGAGTACCGCGCGAGGTGCGTGGCGGGTGGAGATACGTGACAAGAAGGGACCCAAGTTAATGTCTAAGTCGTGATGTGGTGTGTATCTATATGTCACAATTATTGTACTGTTCTTGTCTCGAGCCGTCATTCCAAGAGAGAAGCGAACCGGGCCGGTCTATGTGGCTTTAGGCTTTAGTGTTCTGTTGAACTTATTTTATGATGTAGTACTAACAATGATGTGAGCCCTCGGATTTTTTTTAATTGCATATGTCATAGTGATGGACTTACTGCAATTACAACAACATAATAACAACTATGGATAAACATAAATTTAAAAAACTTAAACATCAAATAATTATGACAGAATGAATGAGTCCTGCTCATTCACTACATTTGATGTAAGGTTTAATTTTAAACAACATTCCCACGGTGAGTGAGTCTTCCTGCAGCTGATATTTAAAATACACATAAACATTAGAAAACTAGAAAAAATGGCCTAATAACCCTCATGACTTGTCCCCGGTCGCATATTAAAATGAAGCTGTGATTTTTATACATTTATGTTTTATTTTTATACACTTTACATTTTGCAATATTAGCTTCCATTTTCTGTGATCTCTTTACGGCGTAACGTTACTCGCAGCTAGCTCTTGAAAATATGATTTATAATTACTTATACATTATATATCTAGGTGTATCTATATGTTGTCTGTGTAATGTTTAATGTGCTAATCTTTGTCGTTCATATTAATAATTTAATTATGCAAGCTTGTGAAATTTCAAGCGCATTAGAAGCATGTGGCCAGCTACTGGGTATTCACAAATATCTAAAATACATATTGAATACCTTTCCTTATACGCAAGTTTGTATACTCATCTATACATTAATTTTTTTTTTTTTTTTCGGGCATGTTACCAGTAGGTGCTGGTTCTTTTACTCAAGTGTTTCATTTTGAATACAATTACAAACGCTTACTGTATTAGTATTATTATTGTCGTGTTTATTATTTATTTGGGTGCCCGTTATTTTGAAATGGTTAAATCAAAATTGGAGGTACAAGGTTGTTACCGCAGCAGACAATAATGTTAACAAAATATATTTTTAAGGATATTTTAGTTTGTTATAAAATTTTGATAATCATTTATAAATATATTCACTGCACCTTAATTATTTTTGAAATAATAATTCCAAAATAACGGGCAAAATATATAAATACCGATGTATATTATGTTTTATATTCTTGACTCAACTGTATGTTATGTTATAAATGGTGAATTTTGGACCAAACTCAAGTTTGTAATCGTATAGTGTAATGTAACATATTAACGTTTCATCCAAATATGTGTAGCGTCCAAATGTGTTAGGTTCACCCCTAACAAGAAAAGCATAATTATATTCTGCCAATTTTGTGCCAAGTAAAAAATATCAGAATGTATGTTTAATATATCCCACCTTATTCATAAAAATACTTCGTAAATTCCTGTCATTTCAGGGCCGCTTTCATGACGATTGGATCGAGAGGACACATGCCCTTGTCACAGTTTATCGGATATGAGGTATAGCCCACTCTATGAATTGACAGAAGGACAGTGTAGGGCTTCAGAAAATGATCGTGATCTAGCTAAGTATCTAACTTAGCAATTTATTATCCAAAAACTGCGTGAAAATAAATAATCCTTTGGGATACTCAACTAACACATTTGGTCGCATCGGTGGCAAATGTAACTTTAGTAGGTACCTAACAAGTGTCAAAGTGATCGATGCGTGTAATGGTTTAAGTACACAATGGACGTCGGTGGCCTCATTTAGACTCATCCCAATATCTCACAGTCACAAGGGATTTAGCTGAATTACTTACCTTGCGTGTGGGATGTCTTTGTGGGATTAGATTAGTACCTACCTAATCCCACAAAGACAGGCGAGTTAATTAAATTTGGACCTTGGGTGACAGGCACTAAACTAAAAATAACTCTTGCTGCTATGAATTGGAAAAACTGAATTGGTCTATTTTAGCACTTTTTGTTGATGAAGTTCTATCATCGATGGCCATGGCCTGGCCATCCTATAACTTCGTAACCAGTCTGAAACATTGTGTACTCGAGCTAAACCTAAACCAAGGCAATCATCATTGTGTTAAGAGTACACCCAATTGAGTGCTTGTTTGATGCTAGGAGGGAATAGTGTGTTGTGCTCGGCTGAGAGTGTGCATCGTGCTAGTATTATGCTGGTTAAAGGGTCGGATATCGCTAGGAAAATGAAACTGTTTGGAAAAGTTTGGCAGGATAAAAATATAGTCTAACAAATGAAGCTGAATTCTAAAATATTTCCTGCGATAAGCAGTTGATATCTTCTTTTTAAATCATCTTCAAAATATCGAAGGCCGTTCCTGTTTTGAAGCGTATGAAAACAGCGTTTGGTCGGTATATTCTGGTAGACCTAAGACCAATATGTCATGTAACTAACCAAGTACAGTAGCCATGATCAGGTGTTGAATTTAGATTATGGTAAGTTGAATACGCTTCGTCGCTGCTCTTAGATCAGGGTCGATAATTTTTTAAACCAAAAATAATTATAGTAGGATGAAACCCATTGGAAAAGGAAGAGAATATAACTAAACTAAAAGGAAAAAATATATATATATTACTATGGTAAATTTTATCAGAAAATGCAAAAAAACGAAAAAACCTCGAATCCGATTTTTCTTGTATTTATTCTTGATTCTTTTCTCGCTAGACCCCACGAAACGATTCAAAGCTGCTTTTTTTATTTCATACACTTGCTTATGATCTGTCTTATTGCAGATTATACAAACAGATGCATCCATACTTACTGATAATACTAAAGATACTGATAAGACTAGAGATGCCAATGCATTCCACTAGTTTTTATGACAAGTCTTTTACAGTTCAAGCAGTACGGTTATGGAATGCCTTGCCCGTCTCGATAAGGCGTGCTCAATCTTTGTCCACTTTTAAATTTTGATTAAAAATCACTTCCTCTCTCCTTAAACATCATCATTACTTAAAGTTCCTTGCTCTTGTATCATGTTTATTATTGTATGTATATATATATATATATATTTATATGGATAAGTATCTTTATGCTTTGTGTATTTATTGTATATATGTAAGTGGTACACCACTGACTACCTGCAGTATTGTCTCTCCTACTACGTTTTGATCCATCCAAAGGTTGTCTGTAAAAGATCGCTTTTAGCGATAAGACCGCCCATTGTGACACCCTATGTAACAGTTCTACATTTATATCTGTAATTTTTATGGTGTACATAATAAAGAGTATTCTATCTATCTGAAAAGACAAAATCTAATTAATAATGCCTTTATCGTTTTGTCATGAGTATAACTAAATTCGTTTGTGCAAAATAAACGAAATTATAATTTTTTACACTTTTTACCATTTTCAAAGGCTTGCCCTGGTCTACTATACAAAATTATGTTATGATGTGAACATGTATGTTATATATTTGAACGTGTTTGTACTTGGTGTAGTGATGAAACACATTCAGGAAAAGGCATTTTACCTGAAACGTTAATCTATGGCGAGCACAACCCACTGGCTCCGATATGTTGATGTTTTAGCTTATGAGATTAATATTGTGACAGGTCGATTTACAAATTGTGTTATTATTAATTATTTAAATAATAAATGCCGTTTTGAATATAATTGTTTACTTTTTATTAACTTTCGGTAGATCTATTCCAAATATATTACAGACAGGAACTTTATGTAGGTACCTATAAGCTGTTAAAACCGCTACAATAATATTTCTTCTATTTCTTATACCCGATAGTGTTCGGGGCTTTCCACCATCTTTTACAAAACAATCTTATTTCAAGAGAGTTTTGTTTCAAGCTTATAATAACATTACTCATATTCGTACCTTTCATCGTTCAATATTGTTTTATTCCTGCATAATGCTGGGAAAGAACGAACAATGTGTAAGATTTGTCTATTCCCTGCTAATAATAGAAAAGAAACAACGCTATATGAATTATATAGCGCTGTCCCTTTCACACGTTGATCCGAATCGCTACTACGAAATACGGTCTTGAAGCAAAATATTACTTTTTTTTTTACATTAGAAACTAATTTTTATACACAAATATTAAAATTTTGCTTTGAAAAATGAGAAACACAATTGAAAAAGAAAACCGGCCAAGTGCGTGTCGGACCACGCACAATGAAGGGTTCCGTAGGTCTGCAAATTTAAGTTTGTAAACGCAAAAACTTGATAAATAGATGCTACGGCTAAGGTATGACATTATATAAATCGAAACAAAATGTGTTCAAGACAGTATGAAATTTGAAACATGACGTATCTAACGACAAAGAGTAAAGTAATTGTAGCGATGTTTTTTTTTTTTTCTAAGTTGTTGGACTTATTTTATCTTAAAATTGCGAACTAGCTACAAAATCGACACGGAATCAAGGTAAGGTTAAACACAGTTACTCAGTGATTAAGTTTTAAAACAAAGAAATATTTTTCTGTAATATTTTGACGAAGATAGTTACATACAATAATTAGGTATGTGGTCAGACTCAGTGGTTGGTGTTTTGTTATTAATTTTGCAGCCGAAGAGTTAATCGGGTTTCATCATCAGGGGGTCGGGGGTGGGAGTCATTATGGCCACATCGTGCCTAGCCCTTTCGGGCGCTGGCAAAGTGAGTCTGCACAGTGCGCCCCCTTGGTCAACACTGGCAGCCGCCCCAATGGCCAACCCCTAGCTACGACGCGACGCTGACAACTTCTACATTTGGAAAAGTTTCTTCTAATTTATCGGACTTTATTAGACTTGAGACACTCAAATCCGCTGATTCCTTTGCTATATTTTTAAGTACTCTAAATGAAACCATTCTAATTTGTGTTCATCATCATAAAATTCTGCAAATTCTTTGCATATTTTGGTTTCAAAATTGATTGTTATTATTAACTGAGAAACGTTTGTAAATTTCTCGATATGTTGCCGAACGATTTTTTAAACATTGTGTCAATTATAGGAACAAAAATATCCACACGAATTTTTTTTTACCATTCTACTGTTCAATCTCTTTGATTCTTCAAAAAAAGTGATTAGAGTGCTGAGTTTTTTTTTTTTTTTTCATACTTATCTTTATAGTCAGCATTTGCATTTTTTTCTTTAGCAGCCGATTCGTATTGATCGAAATTATTGCATGCATTACTAACACAATCGATCAGAGATACTAATCAGTTTAATCTTAATATTTAAATTTCGACGGTAATTCTTTGCCTTGTAGTTTAAGTATCTACCTAAAATTACAAAAAAAAAATGCGCTATTGAAAAGAAGCGTTGGATCGGCCTTCAGGGGCCCCGTGAGTACGGGGGCCCTGGGCACGGGCCCCGTGTGCCCTTATTGTAAAAACGGCATAGGCTACTGCCTACAATCGCTCTCTACAAGCCAAGGAGTACTCAATAAGAAAGTGGAAAGATATTGCGGAAATAATGAACTCGCAAGGTGATGGCGCTCATAAAGATTGGGCAGGCTGGACTAAACCTATGCCTAACTTTTTATTTTTGTCAATTTAAATTGTGTTTCATATATCAATATTAAATTAAACGATATTTTTCTCAGTACTTGGTAGATTATAAGGTTAAATTGTAGCACTGAGCTGTAGATTATGTATTTGCTAGCGAATCATTATGTTAGTTCAAGTTCAAACCTATATAAATAATAGTAGAATGATATACAAGGGATGAAAGGGACCTATTTGGGCACGAAATAGTTTGGCGTACGAGCGTAGCGAGGGGGCCAATAATTCGAGTGCCTAAATAGGTTATTTCACACGAAGTAAACACTCTGCTTTTCATTTCGAATATGAGGAAAGTAAATAAAAACCTGATTAGTTAAACAAATACATATCTGAATCGAATGAACTCATAAAAATATCTGTTTATGTAAATAATTAGCACTCGACAATACATCTGAAAATCGAATTGCTGCTTTCCAGACTTTTATGTTTCTTTTTCTGTGGTATTCTACCAGCCAGTTTTTGTTATCATTGATGATGGTAAATATTTAGCTCAAATCTATATTAATTCAATAATAATTTAGTGAAAAGTAAACTATATTTGTATAGGCATGTTACAAAATTGTTTATAATATTTTGTAATTACAATTTTACGCCACGATTTAACAGAGTGGTTGTACTTATAAAAAGTTGGGACATGGCTGACATAGTTTTTGAATTTTTTGACAGCAGGGAAAATCGTTTCCCAGGGACGAAAAGTACCTACTGTTTACATCCCTCTGATCAGGTAACTTCAAGCGTACTTTCCAAAGATGAGAAATGAAAAATGTAATTAAGGTTCAATCAAAAATATTATGCAATTGGCACTACAAAAATTATGATAAGCTTATCATCAATTGTATACAATCTCCTCTTTAAATAAAAACGAACAAATGTGATCCATCACCCAGTAACACAGAATCACCCGTGGGTGACACAACACCAGCAGCAAGATCAAATGTTCTCAACTTACATGACTACGAGGTAGAAAAACTTCACGGCTCGGTTGATGGGTGGCTCGCAAACCAAGCGCGTGGAGCGGATAATAGCTGCGTTTAGCGCGAATATTACAAACATTTTAATGTTAACCTCAGAAATTCGGAAAGTTTTTAAGGTATTTAGGTTCCTAAAACCTGTTTCGTATGTGTAACCTGAGCGTACCAGCTGTTTACAGAATTTATTACGAGTTTCATTCTGAATTTCGACAGTTAATTATTTCGACACGGTCTTAATTTCGAAAAACAATAGTTCGACTACTCAGTGACTAAATAAATGTCATTTGATAAGTTCTTTTAGATCAGAATTTTAGGATCGACAGCGAGTCCTTCACTAAAAATGTATCAAGCTCGGAGCCTTTTCCTAACTACGTTGGGATCGGCTTCCAGTTTAACCGGATGCAGCTGAATACCAGGTTTTTACGTGAAGTAACCGCCTGTCTAAACTCCACAACCCATTTACTGGGTAGTTAACAATATAAAAGAATATAAAAAAATCATAATAGCTTTCCTGTAGAGCACCCCTGACCTAACAGTAACACACGAAGCGAAACGCGCCACACGTCACACGACGATTCACAACCAGACAAACATCTCAACAGTCACACACGATAATGACACGCCTACTAACATTGCTCCTCATCGCCCAAGTAAAAGCAGAGTGGGTCGAGATCTCACAGCAACACTACAGGAAGCCCATCAGAACATATAGCCCCTTTACCACACCAGACAAAGTCATAGACGTCGAGGACACCACAAAAGCCTGGGCCTACAACAACCGCAGTGTAATTGAGTACAACTGGAACAAAAACCCTGCCAGACCACCTAACATCGGGAATGTGAAACGTGTGCAACATATTGAAAGTACTTTAAAAACAACTGAAAGAGTTAAACTAGAAGAAGATGATCTTGATTTACATGTTAATTTTAGAGATTATGAACGTAGACCAAACTACGGACCAACGGGAGCAACAATAGAATTACATGAAAACCAAAAAGGTACGATCGAAAGAGTTCCACACGTAGGCAATATTAAACGTGTTCAGTTGAACAATAGCCCTGTAAAATCATCTACTAATTATAGGGGAGACAGAGAGAAGTATTCGAACAATCGACATGAGAATATACCGCATGATGACGATACTGATGGAGCAAATGACTTTAAACGTAAAAAGAATACAGAAGTATTTAGAAGAATCTATGTAAATAAAGTGAAAAAACCTCATGGAACTGAAAGAACGGCCATAGTTCCACCAGATAATAATGAAGATTCATCATTTACTGAAGAAATAACTTTCAATACAGAGAGGTCAAAACAGGAATACAAGAATCATACTACTGTAAGAGACTTTTACTCGACGAATCCAACTTTTATTACTGAATCTGAAGATTTCACCAAGTACGAAACTCAGCAGAATAGATTTTATAAGATCACTAACAGTAAATCTTCCGAAGTGACTGACACAACCAACATCTTAACTACAGAACTTATTGAAATTGATAAAGATATAGTTACTAAAACCCCTAAAATTACTACATCTGCAACAGCAAAAGCTAATATAAGCAATGTTAATAAAAACATATATGATTTCAAAGTGGAATCACACGAAAATAAGGTTCACGCGAAACTGAAAGGAAATAACGACCAGCCAGAGCAAGATTACGCAAACGAAAAAGGAACCAAGGACAAAAAAGATAAAGTACCACCCATCACCAAAGCGGAAAAGAATAAATTGAACACAATGGAGAATGTGATCAAATTCATGAGAATAGTCGCGGACACTATATCCACGAACTCTCGCAGGAGTTTTGGCGGCAAGATGCAGTATTTACACGAGCTGAAAGAGTCCATCCTGGCAAATATCGGTAAGTGAAATCAATAATTAGCTACTGTGATGATATTGTAGTGATGAATATAGACCTATTATCACCTTGCTTGGGATAAATGTATTAAGTTTTATTACAGTGGATTGTTAAGGGCGGAAATGATGCATCTGTCCTTGATTTAGAAAATTGACTATTTTGGTCCAGGGGTCAAGGCCAAGATATACATTTTCTAAATCAAGTTTTTAATTTCTTTTTCACTACTTATGTCTTAAAAGAAACTGCAAAATAGTTGAAGTTAATTGCGTTTCTCATGCGGTTGCACCAGTGCCACAGCCAAGGCTATAGTTTTCCTACTTACTTACAATACAGACTTATTACAGATTCTTTCCCAAAATCCATTATTTTATTTTGTTAGGTACAGTCAACCGCACATTAGTAGTAATGATTTGACATTGACAGTGATGTCGTAGCAATAAGGATGATTGTTGTAGTGCAAGCAAAGGGTTACCATTGATGCCCGTATCGTCGTAGATATTTGTTTTTATTTTTTTATACTATGCACACTTGATTTCCAATTCACTTTAGATATTGGCAGAATAGTCGACATCGGCTTTGCTTGCCATAGTAAAAAATAGAATATAATCGAATACCATTGATGTGCGGTCAGGGACCGATATCGATATTTGAAGAATACCGATATTTTAAAGAAAATACTGATAACAGTATCGATATCTGGCATAAATACACGTATTTTATATCAGTAACAAATTACTGATATAAAATACGTGTAGGTATTTATAATTATCAGTAATTAATATCGATATTTTATACCGATACTCAAAAGTATCGGTATAAAATATCGATAATTATATCGATACTCAGTACTGATATCAGGCTACAATGTGACGTCACAGAATCTTTATTGATGATTCTGCAAAAAATGTAATAATAACGGTATTATATGTATACCCAAATACCGGTATTTATAGCGATATTTTGGTATCATGTATCCAAATTATATCGGTATTCAGTCCCTGTGTGCGGTTGACTGTTCGTTACATTTGTTAGAACATGCACGACTGACATTTCAGAGGAGCGCATAGATACAACATGGCCGGACGACGACAGCGCCGGCGCGCGGCGTCGTTCGCGGTCTGCGCATGCGTCGCCCCGCGGTCACGGTCATGTGCATTTCCCCTCATCAGAGAGCGCGCTCATGACCATATCCTTCCTTACCTTTGCCGTTTTCCTCATCAAACTGGTACTGGTAAGTGTGGCTATGATAAACTTTAGGTTGTTAGAGCCCAATTCTAATAACGATTGACTATTCAGTAAAGACCTTCTCTAGCTTCCTCTTTTTATCAATCATCCAATTCATTCTGAACCTGAAATTGTTTGCACGTTAAGAATCAAAATAAATTAAGTTGTTATTTATTTTATTATTTACTAACTGCTGCCCGCGGCTTCGCCCGCGTGTTTTTTTCTATGCAAATAAAGGCTAAGTTTCGCTTTACCATCCCACGATTTGGGAGCCCATACTTTTTAACAGAAAGATCATATTATTAGAAGCCTACACATAAAATTTTAAGGTGCGGAGATAAATGGTTTACAAGAAAAAAAAATCGTAGAAATTTAGCAATATTTTCTCACTTTTGACATTTTGTCTGGCCATTGAACATTTCGTTTTACGTAAATATTTAAGTCTGTTGAACTAAAATGTTTTACTTCATATTAATAATGAAATAAATACGTAAATTTAGTGATTTAGATACTTTTTATGCATTTCATTATATTACATACATTTTGCTGATTTAAATTAGTGATATAAAATTAACAATTATAATAATTTACCGACTATTGCCGTTAGTTGAAACCAAACGTAAAACGACACCATTTTGTTGTCACTTCACGTAGTCTTTCCGTGAGGCAAACAAAAATAAAAACTTAGGATGCAAGAGCGAGCGAAGCGAGCTCTGGACTTGGAGCACCCCGACTCGGACAGGTTAGGTTAGGAGGCGATGGCAGGGTCGAGCGAGCGAGCGTAGCGAGCGAACAGACCCCGCCATCCCCTTCGTGGTTATTTTTTAAACCGCCCTGAAGTAGGAGCCCCGCAAAGCGGGGCTCCGTCGACTACGCCTTACTTCGAGACATCTGTTATCGAAAATACCTTTGACCTCAGAGCTTGTCACAAAGTAATATTCTAAAATTTGAGTATATTTTGGTTTGACCTTGACTTTTAGGGTGTTCACCTTGACCTTGAAATTTTCATTTATTATTGTTTGGAACCCCCCTTAAATCGTGGGACGATAAACCGAAGTCGTACCCAAATAAATAAAATTGGAAGTGTTTCTTTCTAATGTAACTTTTTTTATAAATCCACGCGGGTGATCCCGCGGGCAGGACCTAGTCGAGAATAATTAAAAGTAGCCTTATTTACTCCTTATAACATCAGCTGTCTGCCAATGAAAGTCTCACCAAAATCGGTCCAGGTTTCGGAGATTAGTCGGAACAAACAGACATGCAGACAACATTTTTTTAAATAGTTTTTTTTTTTTTTATGTGTATTATTACCGTATATACTTTCATAGGCGTACAATGTTGTTATTTTGACATTACAAACAGACACTTCAATTTAATTTATTGGTATGACATTCTTTAGGATAATCACGGGCTATATCGCGTGGAGGGATATGAGCTTAACAAAAACTATGAATTTGAGAGAATTAATTAAGAATTATTTGCAGCAGGTGATCCAGACCTACAAGCAAAAAGCGATGATGGTGGCGCCGCTGATGGTGGCCTCCGGACGTAACGTATTCACACATCATGGACATCATTAATAAAAATAATCTTTGGTTTTTATTAAATATTAAATGTTTTATAACATATTGACTTTTATTTTACTATAACATCCGCTTGTTAGCATCTTAAAACATAAACCTCTATTCCACGATACCAATATATCAAAAATATCGAAACAGCACCATCTAGTACCGAGTAGTGGTAAGGCACTGAGAACATTCTTTGACATTCGAGAAACCTCTGTTCTATCACTATTACTACATCACTACATATTATAAAACAAAGTCCTCCGCCGCGTCTGTCTGTCTGTTCGCGATAAACTCAAAAACTACTGCATCGATTTTCATGCTGTTTTCACCAATAGATAGCGTGGTTCTCGAGGAAGGTTTTAGTATAGTTTTTTAAAAGTTTTTTTATACATTTTTATATACATTAACGATATTTGTTGGTGTCGAAAAAAAATAAACCGTCTGGGAGGTTTCAATGAAAACGCTGTCTATACCCTTTGAGATACAAAATATTGTATGGTGGAATTGTGTATCTTATATAGATTTACAGAAAAGTCCGCGATGGCATATGTCTATCTCTTAAGGATAACATACTATTGTTACAAACGCAGAGAACCTACCCGGAGACTACGGATCAGCGGAAGCAGTGACGTCACCGCCAATCTAATAGTTGTTAATGTTTGGTTAATTATTAATTGGTTATTGATTTTATTACTCCTTATATTTATTTTGTTTAATGTTTAAATGATGTCGATGTATAGAGTTGTAATTTTTTTTAAGTTAGTAACATTGATTTGCACGCGCATACAAAATACTCTGCAACCGTCTTTCGCGCCCCTTTTCGCTGTGAAACGCCGAATAAACCTCTGGTATAAGCCTCCGTATTATTTCTACTCTGCACCTACGCCCAGCCTCAGCAGACCCACATATAGAAGACACTACTGAAACACCCTCACACATCCCCTTCGTCACACTATATCCATTTTATTGTCTTTTTGTAGGTATTTGGTGTCTTTAGGTAGTCGGAACATACATAACCTTTTCATCCCGGTAATATATTCATATTCATATTCATTTATTTGCATTCCACAAGGTAAAAAGATGTTAACAAAGGGCTTAGAGTTAAGAGCCGTAGTAGACCCTGTAAGGGCACAGCAAAATTATTGTTAATTATAAAGATAATAATAAAAATACAATTAAAATAATACATAAAAACTTAGTAATTAGATTTGCATAAAAGTCAATAACAATAACATAAAAAATTCTAATAATGTTAAGTAGGTAGCTATTTTCTTAAAATACTATTTAATTTTAATTACTTAATTTAATACTTTTTAATTTTCTTGATTGTGTAATAAGTCTAAGAATGTATTCTTTGTAATTATAGTCTTTCATTCAAGTATTCGTTTACATTATAATAGCTTTTATTTAATAGAAATAATTTTAATTTATTAATAAAGATGTTGTATTTATTTATATTTCTTATTTCTTCCGGTAACTTGTTATATATTTTTATCGACATGACATTGTAGGTACTTGAAGGGTGCATTTTAATCGGGATTTAGGCATGTTTAATCTATTTTTAGGTCTTAAAGTAATTTCAGTTTGTATGTCTTCTCTTTTTATGTAGAATTTCGGGTACGTACGTACAAATTTGCAGATTTCAAAAATATAGAAGCACGGTAGGGTTAGAATTTTTTGTTCCTGGAAGTGGGGCTTACAGCTATCCGTTTTTCAATATTGAGTATAATTCTAATAAGTTTTTTTTTTGTAGGGTGAATAGTGTGGGTGAATCTGTACTATTACCCCATAATATGACACCGTATTTAAGCCATGCATAGGCATATGCGTAATATGTTACCAACGCAGTATTTATGTCTGTAGTTTTTTTGATTTCCTGAAGGGCGTATGAAAATTTTGATAATTTTGCTTTTAGTTTTTGGATATGCGACTTCCAATTTATGTGTGTGTCTATGTCTAGTCCTAATAGGGTGAATTTATTTACTTGCTCTACTTTGTAATTTTTAAAACTGAAATTTATTTGTATAGGTTTTTTTTGTCGTGGGTAAAATGTCATTATTTTTGTCTTATTAAAGTTAATTTCTAGATTATGTTCCGTCATCCAAAGAGTTGTAGCGTCAAGTATTGAATTTAATTTAATATATTTCCGTGGTAGAATTTCCGACATTCACGCGGGCAAAGCCGCGGGCAAAGGCTAGTGATTTATAATAATACTAGCTTTTGCCCGCGGCTCCGCCCGCGTGGATGTCGGTTATCGCCTAAAAAAGTAGCATATGTCCTTCTCCATATCCCAGGCTATGACTATCCCATATCTCTGCCAAATTTCATGACGATCGGTTCAGCGGTTTAGGCGTGAAAACGTTACATACATACAGACAGACAGACAGACCGACAAACAGAGCTACTTTCACATTTATAATGTTATAAGTATGGATATGGATAGTTATTAAACTAAAAAAAAAAATTGTAGCATAATGATAAACGTTGAACAAAAAAGACAAATAAAATTAAAAAAACAGTTAGAAATAAATATCTCCAAGCGACGATCTAAAGAGGTAATGGCCACGGCCTTCAAATAACTTTTTATTTGATCTGACCCTCAGTGTTGTCACACCTGATTTTAGAAAATCGGTACATGTCATGTCAAAAAAGGTAGAAATAGGTAATTTTAAATGAAAAAAATTGGTAGATCTACCACCCTAATTTCAGTACATTTTCAGAATTAATAATTCGAGTAAATAAAAAGGTTTTCTCATTGATATAAATAGTAAAGATACGGTCGTCCGAACGTTTGCCGGACACGGTCGCCATACAAAAACACTAACGCCATCTATTAGAACTACTATGAACTACGATGTCAATCGGCGTGGTCTGCTCCTAGACGTAAACTTGTAAGAGCGGGTATTTTTCGAGGTACAAAGAAATAAAAAAACCTTCTATTTTTCGAAATTTATATTTATTGCAGTTTGTTTGTGTTATAAAATTTCCATTGGCCTTCGAATAAAACAATATTTTTAAACTTATTTTTTTTTAACTTATGACACGACTCCAAACTTTATTTCGCACGGAATCAGAAGGAAATCTGCAAAATAAATACGTATTTCACTGTACTTACATATTTTTTAGCAGTAAGTACATAAAAACACATTTTAATTTGCTTTTAATAAACAATAAAAATAATTTTATACATAACTAGCTTCTGCCCGCGACTTCGTCCGCGTGAAATTTCGGCCCACCCATCGCGTCGCATTCGCATCCCGTCGCTCGCCCGCGCTAAAACTTCGTTATCGCTTAGCGATCTTTCTGACTTCCGTTCTTTTCGCTTGGCTTCTAAGGATCGTAGCGTAGATATAGCCTATCCCTAGCCCTTCCTCGATAAATGAGCTATCCAACACTAAAATATTTTTTCAATTCGAACCAGTAGTTCCTGAGATTGGCGCGTTCAACCAAACAAACAAACTCTTCAGCTTTATCCATACTAATACGATTAATGTGAAAGGAACTCTGTCTGTCTGTCTATCTGTATGTCTGTCTGTCTGTTGTTATGTTACGTTTTAAGAGAGAGTGGTTTAAGTAATGAATTTTCTACTTATTTTGTTGCGGAGTTATTTTAATATTATGATACCTCCTAAGATGTTAATTGAAATCAAGTGATGCCAAGGACAATTTGTTTAAATTTCAATACTTGTGATTAAAAACATATTTATTTGGATAAGGATTAATATTATGTTGATAAAACTCCTTCGCAAATAATGAATTAATTTCGAAAAAAATTGATTAACATAAAAAAGGTTATAGTGAGTGAATCTTAAAAGATAGACATATGCTGTCGCGGACTTTTTTTTAGAACTTTTAAAGAGGAACAATTCCGTAATACATGGTATTTGCGTAACTTAAACCGTTTAGGCAGCGCACGCAACGGAAGCTCTCAAAAAGGAATAATTAATCCCGTTTTTGCAACATTTTTCATTTATGCTCCGCTCCTATTGGTCGTACCGTGATGTTATATAGCCTATAATATTTCTCAATAAATAGACTATCCAACACAAAAATAATTTTTCAATTCCAACCAGTAGTTCCTGAGATTAGCGCGTTCAAACAAACAAACAAACAAACTCTTCAGCTTTATAATATTAGTATAGATTAAATCATATAGTAATAATAATAAATCTTTTCATTTCATCGGATAAAAACGCGCGCCGCTGCAAAGTTATGTCGCACTTTTACGCGCCTTCGCGTCGTCTTTGCCGAACGTTGAGACAAATTAGAAAGAAAATTGTTTTAAATAATGTTAGAAGTTGATATAATTACATATTTTTAACTTATCGGTGATATGAAATGTTATCAATTGTTTTATTGTGCTTTTTGTCGTAGTTCACGCAACCCTTCACGACACAGCTTGGCATTTTTGCTTGTAATATTTTACGACCGCTCCCGAAGACAGCCGAACGCGTTCTAGTTCACTTCGTTATAGGGAAGACCATTTTGGGACCACGTTCGAGGCGTCATTATAACATGCGGTCCGCCCAGTCCTTACGCAGTAATATATATGTCAATGGGTATAGGTTTCTAAGTCAGTGTCCGTCACAATCACGTAGAGTTCCGTTTCAAGTGTCAAATTTTATTTGTTAAAACAAATATCGCGATCCGACGAGACGGTAACGTTCCATTACATCAAATGACGCATGCATGGCTCAAATTGTGTTTCTAAAAAAAAATTTCAATCGTAATATTTTGAAAAATAGGTAGATTTGAGGCCGAAGTTGGTAGATAGGTAGATGGGAGGTGAAATAGGTAGATCTACCACAAAGTTGGTAGATGTGACAACGCTGCTGAGCCTTACGGTTATTTATCTATACTTAATGTAATGGAGAGTGAATTTTGTCGCTTTTTTCTAGTCATTCGAATTTGGTCGGATAACCAGCCGTTGTGTACATGTTTTGTTTTTTGTTTATATCTACTTAATGCGAACATTTCCAAGCTGAATATTTTCATTATTATTAACATAAGCGGGATATTTACCATGTTTATTCATTGTTATGAGTTCCCGATATTTCGGCGCTGTTGCAAGCACCATGATCACGGATAAACTGAAGTCACTGCGGGTGGGTGTTTATGAGCAGACAAAACGGTCTACCCTCTTTCTTGTTCGTTTTTTGCACTCAGTACCGCTACCACTGTCACTCGCAACTCGATTCTGTTCCCGACACACGAAACTCACTGTGTCCGCTTGCGAACTTTTTTAGACACTTCTTCGGTTTTTACACAGCTGAACCACTGGATTCCAGGCTCTCGACAGTTGAAACCCATCATCCCGGTTGAAGTTCCTATATTTGGTAATCTCAATAGCTTCTCTAACCAGTCTAGGAATATAGTGGCGTTCTGTCGAGATGACCTGAGGGTTATGTAACTAAAAAAAAAAAAATGAATATTTTCACTATATATTTTTGACTAAACGCACTAATTTTTGGTTTAGACCCACACATCTTGAATTGAGCCGGTTTCTTGCATGGTGCTATAGCTTAGAACAGAAGTAAGGGAATTATAACCGACCAGTTTATTTAGGCTTCTGCTTTTGGAGATACACTTATCAATCCATACTAATATTATATCCATACTAATACTAATATTATAAATGTGAAAGTAACTCTGTCTGTCTGTCTGTCTATCTATCTGTCTGCATGTTACGTTTTCACGCCTAAATCGCTGAACCGATCTATATGAAATTTGGCAGAGATATAGCCTGGGATATGAAGAAGGACATAGGCTACTTTTTTACGCGGTAACCGACATCTACGCCGGCGGAGCCGCGGGCAAAAGCTAGTGTAATATATTTTTATTTTACTCGCATAGTAATATCAAAAGTGGAACTTACGTATTGACAGATGGCGCTGTTCTCACAATTTACATGGGTTTAGTCGAAACTAATGCTCAATTTTTTTAAAATAACAACTATTTAAGTTACAAATTAAAAAAAAATAAGGAGTTGAGACACCTTTTAAATTAATTGTGTTAACAGACAAAGTTTGTGTATATGTACAAAATCATCGAAAACGCAAGGCAAATTTTTTAAACTGTTTTAAATTTAAGGGAACAAAAAGATCGCTACTCGCGTAAATGTCAAAGTGCAAAGAGAAAAAGGAATACAAACAAAGAGTATAATACAAATTTGACACAGAGTTGTGTGTCAAAGGCTGTGGTCAAAGGTGTAGGTATACATTTTGCTAATGAATGCGCTTCGATATACTTATTTGTGGATTTTTCTTGACGACTTTGCTTGTATGGACATTGACGATTTTGCTTCTAAACATTGACCTGGAATTGCATACCGACGACATCTCTTTATCTGATTGAACCTTGCACGAAAATCTGGACTGTTTACTTGTTTGTGAAACGCATTGTTATTGTGTTGTTTTTATACATGAACGCGAGCAAGTGTTGTGTAAAAATTGAAGATTTGTGTACCTATTAATTAATTTATATACAGGGTGTTTTGTGCATCGTGTGCCAAATTGAAATGGTCGACTGGGGGGTCATCTGCTATCCTTTCAGACCCCTAAACACTCCTCATGCCCTGTGGATTTTTTTTCTTCGACTTTTTATTGTTTTATCAAAAAAATTCCCAAATTTGACATTCAATTAATACAAATTTAAAAAAAAGTATAAGTCGTAGACTCTGAATTTTAATTTTATTTAGATATGAATTGTATTACAGTACTTTTAAATTCAAAATTAGTGACATTAGCCATCTAGTTTTTTTTTTAATTTACTCGCAAAGTTTCGGACTTCAATTAAAGGTGTCCATGTTACAGCTATTTACATGGCTATAAAAAAAAAAACAAAAGCGACCGGGATCTTCCAACTCCCTCAAAAATTCTCTAGTCTATCCTCTTGCTAGTCATGTACCACATGCCATAAAAATCTTTTTACAACTTTATGAATTCGCTAGAATTGTGAATCGAGTCATAAAATACTAAAGTGTAAATTATATCTTCGGCGCACATTTTTGCACAAATATAAGCTCTCTGCCCATGCACAATATTTCTCTCTCCGATCATTCGTTTAGAATTTTTCTGCTGGAAAAACGTTACTCGGCTCCAGCAGAAATCGTTTTTTCCGTTTTTTTTTTTCCAAAACGACAAATCGCACAAAATGTTTATGTAACGCACATTTACAGTAGATTACGCACTAATTATACGTACCACTCATATCACTCTAGGAGACACTTTCCTGCTAGGATAACGTACAAATTTTCAAATATATCATCATGGGTGTCGTTTTCATGGTTTTCCGAGGGTGCTAGAGCCGACAGTGAGGTCCTCCTGCCGGATGGCAGGTGGATGTGGCATACTTCGACTTCCGGAAAGCTTTTTACGGGTAAAGATGTACTTTTGTGAAAACTCCCTGCTATGGGCTTCACAGCTTCACACCGCACTTGCTTAAGACTGTGCCGAGCGCGCAGTGGCGCCCTCATCGTTTGTTCGGTGATTTCTTTTATTTCAGAATGAAAATGCGGAAAATAACCACGTTAAGTTATGCTCCACAAGACTATACGTTATTATTATTACAAACAGTAGTTATAAATTGTTTAGTTTTATCGTAATTATTAAAAAGGAGAATAGTGGCCACTTAGCTCCATTTTAATGATTACAATAAAACTTAACAATTTAAAACCATATATCGGTCCCTATCGGCTAATACACGTTCTCCGGGTTAAGGCTCCTACAAACAGGCACGACACGCGACGCGACACAAAGACACCGCGTGCTGCGCGACAAGCGGTCTCTTTGTGTCGTGTCGCGTGCCGCGCCTGTTTGTAGGAGCCTTTAAGACGAGGGAGTAATACAGGAGCTTTGGAATTTATTTTATTAATTAATTACTTGGCAACAGTAACTGTAGTAAAAGAGGCGAAGTGTCTATACCGCTAAAAAAACAACGAAGTATTTTATTTTGTTTTGTGACTTTTCATTCGATCATATTCAATCAATTCATTCATTCATCCGAATGACGCGACGCGCTACGCAGTATTGCCAACCGTACGATTTAAATCATATTTATAAAGACGACCTTTTTGGAGCCTGAAACGATGTACGGTGGCCAGCACATCAAGCTTCACGAAACTGTCAAATTTCTCCAAACTATTTTGAACTTTAAAATGTTGGTAATTAAGTTCAAAATCGGATTTGACAGTTTATGCTAACTTGATGTGCTGGCCACCGTACGTACGATCATGTATTTGAAATTGTACGCAAAATATACGATCTTTCCATTGATGTATTAAAAGCGTAGATACGGGACTTAGTAACAGCGCCTGGTCCTATCAAAGTGAGAGATTGCCCCTAGTTGGCACTCAGTCGCGCACGGGATATCGTTGATCAAACAGCTCCATAATTAGAGTTTTTTTTTTGTGATAAATACGCATCAAAATGACTTCTTGTGCAGAAACAGTGTTTTAATAACACAAGAAAGAAAAATAAGACACACGGGATTACTTACCACTCGTAAGTACCTACAGCCAAAAATGCTAATTTGTTGAAAGTTATAATAATATACGTTTGCTTCGCCATGTTTGTTCTGCCCGTAGATAGAGAAAAATAGTATTCTAAGTCTATGGTTCTGCCACATGCAATGTCATTCATAATCGTAAACATTCGGCCAACATTCGCCATTCGGGAGCTAACGCGATTTCGCTCACACGACAGCGACGTCTCATAACTCTGTTTTTGTCTATCGGTAACTGTTGGTTTGCGACTGTGATCACACTGATCACAGATGTGTGAGTTTTTGTGCATGTAATCGTGCGCCGAGCCTAAATTTACTGATTGCGATGTTAGCGCGTAACATATCTTCCTCCTTTTACGCCCGGTTTCTCGACGGCTGTTAAAATCTAAAATTAACTAACCATGTGTCAAATCTCTTGTTAAGTCGAAAACGAGTTGCACGAACGTTAATTAAGTACTTTGATTTAAATCGTTGATCACTTAACACAACAATCAAATTAGTACAAAAATCCCTTGTTAAATCAGAATTTGGGTTTCTGAAAGAACGATTAAGCTTGAATGTCATGTCAAGCAGCTGTCAAATGTTGTGTTAGCTAATCTGTCGAGCTTGGGCGATTATCTTTGCGTTCCCTGTGATTTTCTGTTTTCTTTGGATATTTTCTAGTTATAATTAATAAAACAACTTCGGCTACCCATAGCGGACTCGAGATTGATTAATTTTCTACTGGAGATTTGATAACCGAAAAATTATATTTCTTAAAAACAAACGGAACCGTGAGGTACTTACGAAGGATTTCACGATTTGTTTGTACACAAATCAGAAATACACATATTTACCAATAAAAACGTGCAATAGTTACTTACTTATCTATTATACTCAAAAGTGAACATTTCTCGCGTTCTGTATAGTTTCTCCCTCTTGATGTCGATGCCGATGCCATAATTCAATCATCATTATCATCATTTCAGCCGAAAGACGTCCACTGCTGGCACATAGGCCTCCCGCAATTCGGGAGTTTTGCCATAATCGCCACGCTTAGCAGGGGGATTGGCGATCGCAGTATGGTGTTAAAAATGAATAGAGAACGCTGCTGCCCATTCTCTAGGAAGTCCTTTAGTCGCCTTTTACGACACCTACGGGAAGAAATAAGATGATGCTATTCTTTACTTCCGGCACCACACGGCACATAATTCAATGAAAAGCAATTAACAATTTTTTAATTTATATCTCTAGACACCTCGAACATTCAAAACTTCCATTATAATGCCGCCTTTACAAATGTCAACAACTTGATATTAAATTGAACGAACTATTTATCAAAATAAATGAAGAATACGATGTTGCCATACACATATTCTATTTTCGTTAATCAGTTGACATTGATCGTTGATTAGTTAATTTTATCGTAATCGCCAATTCAGCAACCCAATTTGATTTGTTCTCTTAATTTAACAGGTTTGTTAGTTGATTCTAGATTTGAATAGCCGTCGAGAAACCGGGCGTTAATACGAGTATATCAATGGATCTTTCCAAATCTTTCAGTCTTCATAACAAATTAGAAAAAGTTAATTTCGTTACTAAATAATAAATACATCAGCTCCCACGTCAATAATACGTCTACTGCTGTGCTCATTCACTCTGATAGTGAGTAAAATTCAAATAATACTTTTTAAAAGGAACTTTCAGGGCCATATTTACACAAAAAATCAACTTAACTGTACCTACCGGGCTGTACCACGACTTGTACCTATGCTAAATATAAACTTCTTATAATTATTATAGTTGAATTTTGTTGTCAAAGTCAAAGTCAAATAATTTATTTCAAATAGGCACGAAGATGCACTTTTGAACGTCAAAAATTACATGAATAGTTAATTGATTCTAGTTGCGCCTTCCAAAATGTAGTTATGTATGGAGAAGAATGGGCAAGAAACTCCATACTTACTCTTTTAAAATGTTAACAATAGTTTGTATACATTATTAATATTTATAGGTGAAGACTATGTACCTAGAATAAAAAAATAAAAAATATAAAAAAATTCATCAAAATTACTTACCACAATTGGTAAAAAGAATGAAAAGTGAAGTAATAACAGAAAAATTAATAAATGCGATAGGTACATGGTGCTCACATATTTACAAACATTGTATATGATTTCCCAAAAAAAATAAAAAATAAAAACAACATATAATAAGTCAGTGTGTGAGTTAAAATATTAATCACAGGCCATAGTAACCAAGGTTCAGAAATGCATTTCTTGTTCGTAGGTACTATAAATTATTTTATTATTTCAATGCGTAATTTTTTTTTTTTTTTTGTAGACTTCTGGAGCAATAAAGGATTTTTCTTGTGTATGGCAGTATGGTATGTATGTACTCTAAAACATATTGTTGGCAACACTGGTGCTACGTACACGCAGTGGTCTCGAACCTACCGATTTTTCGGTATATCTTCCGATATGGGGACTGTCCTACCGAAATACTGAACCCTAAATTTTTTTCACGATTTCGATTTCCGATCACAATCAAATTCTTCCTATCTCTTTTAGGTTTATATATTTCTGAACTGGCAAACCATTTTGTTTCGTCTATATTTCACGGGTATTCCCCATCTTTGATAGAAGTAGTTATTTTCGGGAGAATGGTGCCGATTCTCTTGTACACCGAACTAAACTAACTAAACTATCACTAAAATTCCTTACTTTTGGCTATGAGAATCTTAAAGCTATTCTGCAAACAAAATTCTCTAAATTTAAAAATAAGTTTGACACAACTAAATCGAATTTGACAATCGTGACTCCACGTGGTATTTTTTTTTTGGCTTCGCAACGTTGTACTTGTTTGCCTATGATTTATTTTAGAGCCGGAGGCGCACATGGGGGGCAGCCCCGACGTGTTTTTTTATGGAATTTTTCACTTTTTGTGTGGAAAATAAAAAAAAAGATTACCTACATGTAGCGTAATAGTGGTTTAAGGGTTTCTAAAAGGGGGTCGAAATTTTCATTATTTTTGCGATAGGACGCACCATTTTGGAGATATAAGGAAAAGAAAAGAAAAAAATATATAGGGATAAACACGAAATATTTTAAGTGATACACCTATAAGTGGTAAAGAAGCCATGGAAATGATTTTCTTTTTTATTCCGAGTATATTATTTAAAAAATTAAATAATTTAAAATTACTTGATATGATGATTAATTATCAAAATTCACCGCGCTCGTGCCGCCACCCCACCGCATCGTTCGGCGTCACCGCGTCGAGGCGGGTCATTCATAGAATATGTAAATAAAGGATTTTTTCGCTTTTTTACGACATAAAGATGTTTCTCTTAAAATATTTCGTGTATGAATAGATACACCTTATATACAGTACTGGTTTTGCACCAGAAGTCGAGGTGATTGGTGTGAATTTTAGTTCATGAAAACTAATTTTATTCCACACCTTTTTAATCGCGATTAAAAATAGTCAGATTTAGTTAGAAAATCTAAATTTTAGTTTAAAAACGTCAAATTCAGAATAGCAAAATTGCCATTTTCACTAAATTTAAAAACTCAGTACTATCTTAGAGCTGTCAAACTAAAATATAGTTAAGTTGTGTCACTTTAGCCAATTTCAGAATAGGAAATGGTCGTTTGACAGGAATAAACTAAATTTTGGTGATTTTAAGTCTAGTTTAGAGAATTTTGTGACAAGAGAATCGGCACCAGTATCCTTTTATCCTAGTTTTAGAGAATGCAAGTTGATTCACTTGCCTATATATATAACTGTGAATCATTCAAAATATTTTCAGATGTCAGTCATGTCAAATGTCAGTTTACTAAAACGTGGCGTGTTTATCATGTTATCACTGCCCCATTTGTCAATGTAGAGCGCATAATATTCTCACATATTAATCTATTGAAAACAATACAGCGAAATAGGCTATCTACTGAATCGAATACAGGTTTGTTACAAACAAAACGATTAATGAATGACGCTAATTGTTATGATTTTAAAATTAGATCTAAGATGAATGCTACTATGACTAAAGAATTTTGTTAATATCCCAAGGTTTGAAATTGATTGAGTATGATTACGCACCAAACTTTATTTATGTTGTTGTCTGTTGTATTGCCTATTTACCTTCATAATAATATTTTAAATGTTCCATAGGAACTTCATACGTTCCAAATAATTAACAAAGTTAATGTTACTTATAAAAATAAATTTGATTTGGTTGAATATCTTTTGTTTTACCTACTGATTTTAGGTACAATCTACCGATATTTGTGGGCAGCCCCACAGTGGAACGAATGTATGGGAGCGGTTGGACGTAGACATGTCCGAAAAAAAAGAGTAAAATTATGCCAAACTAATGATGCCATCTTATTCGATTACTTAATGCCTTCATAACTTGTGGTGATGAATTTCTTCATAACTCCCATATTTCGGGAGTAATTTGAGAAAATGTGAAATTTTACTATGAAAATGAGTGTATCGAGCTCTCTCCCTCCTGATTCCGGGCTTGTTTCAAGTAGCGGTCTCTAATATCATAATGCTAATACTAAGAGCTATATTTAATACTAAGACACATAGTGCGCCAAATGTGCACTTTCTGGGATAAAGAGTGATGTTTATTTTATAACACAATTTTTTTATTTTTTGTTTATTTTGTTGATTAAAACCGTTTTTCTAAAGGTTTACCTTATTACAATAACATTTCTGAGCAGCCAATTAGAGAAGATATAAGCTAATTAGGATATATAATTAGGGACTTAAGGTTTACATATAAAACTGATGCACTAATGATTACTGATAAGAACATTGCTATTATTTAATTACTAAATGGCTCTTAATACACTAATTTAGCATGCATCATTTACTAATTATCACAATAACTAATTACCTTGCAATATTTAACAAAGGATACCTGGGATACCTGGATTTTATATAAATAGGTCACTATTAGTAACTTTAAAATCAGTGTTGATTTACACCTCGTTGTATCCAAGCTAATCTCGCAATGTATTTTCCAAATTTTAATACAAATCTTGATATTCACGTTGCTTTATGCGCACGCGCACATAAAGATTTACGCGACTTTAACTATTTGTTCAGTGTTTTAAAAGATAACAGTTGTGTTCAGTTATGTGAAAGTGCTGAAACAAGTTTAAAAGACTGGTGTCGTCGATTTTGCTACCGCATTTATGCAAAATGGACACAGTCTGGAAGAAGCACAGATAAGTTTCGGAAGAAACATGAGATTTGGCTACAGGCTGCAATTCAATGGCCGGAATTACAGAATGAAAATATGGAACCTTCTACAGAAAATATAAGTGACGTCATCGAGCCCATAATTTCTCCTGCTAAATCTGATGCTTCAACTTGTACACATCCTAGTCCTCGTAAATCTTTTGAGGACCTTAGTAACCGGCAAAAAAGAAGACGCACTGATGATAGTCTTTCATGCAGCAGTAGCAGCGCTGAAATTATGTTTTCGGCCGAAAGGGCGCTTCAAAAGGCAGGACAAAGCGATACAGCTTATGTTATGAAATACTTGACGGAGAATCCAGAAGAGGCCTCAAAAATCAAAGCCTTCATTGAAGGTAAATCAATTCAGGTACGGGAAATATCCCCTTTGAAGGCATTGGCTCTTTATGTATCGATGAACTTATCGAAATGGCGCTATAACACTCTTCGGGATTTCAACACTCAAGAAGGAGCTCTTCAATACCCGAGTTACTACATGTTGGTTAAAGAAAAAATTAAGTGCTATCCGGCCAAAGAAGATCTCACAGTTACAGAGAGCTCTGCAAAAATCAAATTACAAGCCTTGATGGATTTAACCTCAAGAAGACTTATTAGGTCGTTAGAAACCCCTGTTGATCCCAATCAACAGCTCGTATTGACCAGCAAATGGGGTTTTGACGGATCATCTAGCCAAAGCATTTATCATCAAAGGACGAGTGAAGATGAGCAAATCGATCTTGCTAGTAATTTTATGATTAGTCTTGTACCACTGCGGCTCGTCTCAAAAGGTGTAACAATTTGGGAAAACGAGCGACCATCTTCCACTTCATTTTGCCGGCCAATATTGTTTAAGTTTATAAAGGAAACCAAAGAAAATGTGCAGAGAGAGATGGCTGAAATCGAAGCAGAGATTGAAGCCTTAACTCCATCCACCATCACTGATGGAATTAGTGTCAAACACCAACTGCTGTTGACAATGATTGATGGTAAAATTCATTCCATTATATCCAATACAGCAGCTTCAGTGTGTGACATATGCAAGGCTTGTCCTAAAGAAATGAATAATTTAGAGTTAATCAAAGATAAACACGCAAACGAGGACATGTATAAATATAGCTTAAGCACCCTTCACGCTTGGATTCGCTCAATGGAATGCTTATTACACATTTCCTACAAATTAGACATAAAATCATGGCAAGTAAGGGGTGATATAGCAAAAAGGCAAGTTGATGACAGGAAGAAAAGAGTTCAAGAGGCTGTAAGAAGAGAAACGGGCTTACTTCTCGATGTTGTGAAACAAGGCAGTGGATCCACCAACAATGGCAACTCGGCAAGGAGATTTTTTGAAAACTACACTAAATCTGCTGAACTGACCGGAATAGATGCTATGCTTTTAAGAAAAATCTGTGTGATCTTGCAGTGTATTTCATCAGGAGAGAAGATCAACGTAACTAAATTCCGAGAGTTCTGCTTTGATACTGCTAAGCTTTACGTGGAGTTATACCCATGGTATTATATGCCTTCTTCACTTCATAAAATTTTAATGCATGGGCCAGACATAGTTCAGAACATGTCAATTGTGCCCATTGGTTTTCTATCCGAAGAGGCATCTGAGGCTAGAAATAAAGATTTTAGAAAATATAGAGAGGGGCATTCTCGAAAGCATAGCAGTATCTCATGCAATGAAGATATTATGCACAATCTTTTACTGTCTTCTGATCCACTTGTTACAAGTATCCGTCCAAAAGGAAATAAGTTTGTAAAAAAATCTTCTTTTAAGGAATTTTATGAGCTTACGGATTCTGAGAAAAGTGATATCGAATTTGTTAACATAAATGATTTAGCGGACATCGATTCTGAATTTGAATTAATTGATGATGATGATGATGACGAAGATAATTAAATGATGTTATTGTTTTAAAATGTGTAACTTAGTAAATTAGAGCTTACATCTTAATTATTTATTGTACTTTTAATGAAACTAGGTAATTTATTATCAACTTACTTAAAAGTCATACTCTCATCAGTTCTTGTGAATATTTTTGTTAATATATATTTCTGTATATATATAATATATTTATAGACCTCTTAATAAGTCTGTCTGCGGTTTAAAGTAAATACAAATGGGGAAAAAACGTTTTTTTTTTAAATTTTCATTTCCTTTTATCCCAGAAAGTGCACATTTGGCGCACTATGTGTCTTAGTATTAAATATAGCTCTTAGTAATAGCATTACGATATTAGAGACCGCTACTTGAAACAAGCCCGGAATCAGGAGGGAGAGAGCTCGATACACTCATTTTCATAGTAAAATTTCACATTTTCTCAAATTACTCCCGAAATATGGGAGTTATGAAGAAATTCATCACCACAATTTATGAAGGCATTAAGTAATCGAATAAGATGGCATCATTAGTTTGTCATAATTTTACTCTTATTTTTCGGACATGTCTACGTCCAACCGCTCCCATACATTCGTTCCACTGTGAGCCCTACCGATTCCGCAGTTTGACGTTCGAGACCACTGCGTCAGTGTTGCCAACCCGTACGATAATTATGGGGGCGTACGATAATTTGGGCATTGGTACGATGTACGATAGTGAATGTCTAACGTACGATAATTTTGAGTATTGAAAACCAAAAAAAAATCCATTAACAAAACGTATTTGTCAGACAAATGAAAAACGCTAATAAAAAATCAACAAAATGTCTATGTCACGTATGTCAACAAGTAAGTTTATGTCACAGTAAGTGCTTCTCTCTATCTTTCCCTCATATTTCTTTCACTTGCGTTTCGTCCGAAACTCCGCGTTTTATCCTGTATTCCTGTGGTTATATGAAATGCCTTTCTATTTGCTTGCATCTAGAAAACAAAAAACAAACAACTAGACTGACAAAACATGTTTACGGTTTGTGCTGCTAGCGCCACTAGTGGGGAAACTTGGTATAAACTTCCACTTTTAGGGGTTTATTTATAAACGCTGCTTAAAATTAAGTAATGATTAGCGACTGTTTAACCATACATTTTTGACGTTTGAACGTCACTTAACTTTAAGCAACGTTTATGAATAAACCCCTGTGTAAAATTCACATAGTTTAAAATTCATTGACGTTATCAATTTTTTTTAGAATAATTAGGGCTGGTGTTTTTAATCGACAGACAATTTTTATTCGTGAATTAAAATTGATGTCTGACAGTTTTTATAAGCAAGAACTGTAAAAAATTCCTCCGATAAAATTATTTGGCGTTGGAAAATTCAGCCCAATTTTTTTTAATGTTTTTGTCTTTTGTACGATAATTTTGCCCACAAAACGATAATTTCGATGCCGGGACTCGATAATTTGAACTTTTGGTGTTGGCAACACTGCACTGCGTACACGTCATGGATGGAGTAATGGAAGCGTTTGTATTGTAATTTTGTGTTGATCAAATCTGGTTCAAGAATGAATAATGAAACCGAACAAATATTTTTACTAAATTCTGCCCCGAGTCAGTCTTCGGCCCCCTCGCAGACGATGGGCTCCTTGGCACCTTCGCTCAAATCGCAGAGTAACCTTGATAGTAAGTAACATAAAACTTCAGTTTTAAGTTGTTTGTATCTTAAATGATATTCCTGGAGCAGGACAGAGTTGCGTTATTAGTTTCATTTCACATATATATGTAGCTGCGTAAGAAACATTAAGTTAGTCGCAAGCACCTTTGATGGCAAACGCATTTGTGTTAAATTACAAGTTTCCCGTACCTACAAAAGTGAACCTAAAACCTAAACCCGCGACTTCGTTCACGTGAAATTTCTAGTTTTAACATGCAATTTAGCATATGAAGTTATGATAGTCGTCAGTACTGTAGCTTCCCATTACTGAAAGAATTTTCGGTATTGGATCAGGTGTTCCGAAGATAGCCCCCTACATACAAACTCACAAACTTTACCTCTAATATTGATTTTAGACTAGTCAATGGTGCCGATTCCCTTGTTCATAAACTAAAATAAATTTAAGTTCAGTGCGTCTTTTTCCTTCTATTTCATTAAAAAAAAGGACAGAACATAAATTTTTGTTTAGTCCTGTCAAATTAATCAGCGCTTGACGTAAATTGACGTAATTTTAGTCGGCAAGTTTTTAATCACGTCTAAACTTGTATGGAGTAGTGACAGGCGCTGATTAATTTGACAGGACTAAACTAAAATTTATCTTCTGTCCTTTTCATAATGAAATAGAAAGAAAAAGATGCACTGAACTTAAATTTAGTTTGTGAACAAGGGAATCGGCACCAATATCATGCAACCTGTTTTACCCATTGGGTCCATAGGTCATCTTAGGGGCCAAGCTATTCTCAAATTAATCAATAGAAAGTGGCACATTAGAGCAGCTCAATCTTTTCTTATAAGTAAATGCTCTAGTCTGTACTCACCTACAGATTCCTTATTACCATATCTCAATAGTATAAACCTTAATCATAATGAAACAGATAGTCTGGTAGTTGACATTCCTTTTTATACACATATTATTAATTCTTATGCTATGTTATTATTAAATCTTATATTATGTTAATAAAAATCAACCCTTTAAAGTGGGTTGTTTTCTTGTCAAGGTACAACTTAGGGCGAATTTCACCAATTAAATTGAACGCGATCAGCGCACGCATATACCACATTAAAGAGCTGCCAGTGTCATTATTTTCTAATTCTATGGAATATTGACACTGAAAGCTCTTGAACGCAGTTTGGATGTGCTGAATGTGTTCAGTTTAAAATTGGTGAAATTGGCACATAAAGTGGTCCCCTATCAAAGGCATGTCCATACTTTCTTTGCTACAAAGTTAGATACAAGTTTGAAGTAGGATTGTGTAAAAATGTCAAATTATATAGCTATTACTAAGCAGGTTGGAAAATCTGATCCATGTCCTGAAAACCAATTAATTGGTAACATTATTTGCAGACGTCCGAGACTTCACGAATGTGTGTCGGACATGCGCCACCATCACCGAGTTTGTTATGCCCATATACAGTGGAGATGGGCTTCAGAACAAATTGGCTGATAAAATAAAGAGACACTTACCAATACAGGTGATTATTTCCTATAATTTGTATAAAGTCGAGTATTCATTAGGAAACATTTGTTGATAAACTCCATCATCGTGTTTATAAACAAGTTTACCGTAAACGTTGTTTCTGAAACTTTGCCATCCACACTATGCCAGTTGTTGCTAGGTCGTCGCCCGAGGAGATAGCGTTGTTCAGTGCTGCTTACGTTATCATCCATAAGAGTGCTACAAAAAAAAAGAAGAAAAGGTGGTGGATTCGAAACTACCTCTTACTTAAAAGTTATGTATTTGATGACATATCAAATACATAACTTCTATAGAATCAAATAGGTAATACATAGCATCTAAACCTGGTCGATGGACCACACTACTTCCATGTTAAGAAACACCTGCAACACACGTCCACACCTGTCAACTTTTGTTTATGCGTGAGTTTGGGTCACACAGGACCCAAACTTACGCATGTTTAAGTCACGCAGGAGCGCGACTTAAGTATAAGTCACTGTCTTGCGTGACTTAACTAGTCCATTTTTACACCGTGCGAAAATGAATCTACTAATTTCAGAGATGCTACTATGCTAATTACCTTGCCTAGTACCTACTTAGGTACAACCAAGTAGGTATCGTTAAGATCGATAAATAATAAGGTTAAAATAGACATCACTTGTTATTTTATCGATCGACAAAAACTATCCACAGAGGCGATCGACAAAAACACGGTGTTGATCGTCTGTTGCTTACACACATGTACTTGACTGTCTTTCATCACAACCATCACACATGACGATCGTCAAAAATTTAGCAAAGCAAAAGTAGACATCTTATGTACTTAACTCTCTTAACTCAGTCTTGATAAATGTAAAATATCTATAAGGGGTTTATTCATTAACGTTGCTTAAAGTTAAGTGACGTTCAAACGTTAAAAATGTATGGTTAAACAGTCGCTAATCATTACTTAACTTTAAGCAACGTTTATAAATAAACCCCTAAGTTGACGTACTTGTCGAGTTGTCGTAGATGGCGGGTTTATGTCACACGAGCTATAAAATAGTATACGATACTCGGTGACTTGAGTAAGTCTATAGCGAGGGTGCTAAACACCGTGCATTAATATGGACTACGTATCGTAATGTACTATTGCACCTTTTCTTGCACTTTATATTTCAACCCTTTGCCTCACCAGTGCCATTTGAAGAGCGAATTGTGTAAATTGTACATAAAATAAGCCTAAGCGACTGAAAGTCTAGAAATTAGATATAAGTTTGTTATCAGACCCCTTATTTTGTAGTATTTTTGTTTGTGTGCGATAAAGAGGTGTGCGTTACCCAGGCCAGATGTTGTCGAAAATGGTCATCTGAATCTTATAGATAATTAGTTTTGCGGCTTCTGTAATTGTTGCGCACATTTTTAAATTTGTTGCACTTATAGTTTTTTAATTATTTCACAAAAACATTTCCTGCTGGGGTAACGTTACCCCAGCCAGACCTTTTTCTTTCTAATGGGAATATTTAAATAATTACTAGCTATAAAATTAGTTGTCTAGATGAAGTAAATGTTGTGCCTTATTTTGTATTTGTTCTTTCATCGGTTGCGAAGTTATTCGAGATTTTGCTGGGGTAACGTTTTTGGTTTTGCTAGATCTTTGAAATGGTTAAGCGGATTCTTATCATATTTTGTACATGGCTTCTTGGGAATTAGTTTAAATTTGTTCTGCAATAAAAAAAACAAAATAATACATAGCTTAAAGGTTATTTCATTAAATAGAAAAACACTTCAATTGGTCCCAGCACTCTCAATAAGAGCTCTAAAGACTTACTTTAAACGTTATTTTAAAGCTTGTAACTACCTTCAAATGTATGTGAAGTTTCATTAGTATCCTGTAAGTATTTAACAAGTTATGATGATATTGAGTTCTTCACGAGCACGGTATTGATGCGCGCGGTGTTATTTGGCCACTGGATTGGATATATGAACTGAATGTTATGTCAATTATTAGTTTTTTAGTTCAGTTGTATATCAGTAAAATTTTAGCTCAGTACATTGGATAATTAATGAGATAATACGATTAAAGTCATCAGGAAGTGAATGACCGTGGTAACCCGACCAAGTTTAGGTGGTTACGAAAAAGCGAAAACGCAGAACATTATACTATCTTTTGAAATGTTTAGTATAATACACCTTACAATTTCGGTACAGACGCGTACACTGTTAAATACATTAATAATATAATAATATCTGTACTATGAAAACATTATTATTATCTTCCAGTTGCACAAACTTATCAAAAATCACTGATATAACATGTCGTTCGGTGGGACGCGGAAGGGGTGGGGTGAAGGGGCGCATTGTTTGCATATCGCACTAAACATGCTCCGTAATCACATAATTCATCTTGTAGAGTGCGCATGCGTTTCGGCAGTTCCGTTTCCTGTTTTTGCAAATATTTATAGAGTGCGTGAGAGCTAATGTAAAATAATAAGTGTGGCGAATTACTGCTAATGTGGAGTGCTTCTATTGATGATCATAGTTATGGTGCAGGCTGCTTGATGAATTCACGAACAAGGTAAGCTTGTATAATGTAACTACAGAAATAGTAGCAAAATTATTATTAATATGTACATGTTGTTAGGTACTTATCTAAAACTGTATTTTTTTAAGGCTTAAATATTTAAATTTAGGAACTTATTATTTTCTTTTCTTTCGTACTTAATTATTACCTAGACTGGAATTCTCAACAATGATAACGACATATTTATCCTTCGCTACATAGTACCTATAAAACAAAGTCGCTTCCCGTTTGTCTGTCCCTGTTTGCTTGATTAATTTAATGCCCCACGCGATTATTTATACATTACAATCTGATAATATCTTATTATAATAATTATCTAATTTATCTAAAATACAAAACTATTTTATAGATTTTGTATTGTCACTTGACGTGTATTTACTTTAAAATTGTGAATTTTAATGCTAGTCACATTTTTTTTATAGATGTGATAATAATAATAATAAAAAAATCGTCTCCAATCTTATGCAGTCGAAAGCAATATGTTTTTTATTAAATTAAAGATCGCGAACAGGTATTTCACACTTTTTAATATAGAACCTAAATCATGACCATTTCATCGACTGACGTAAGAATCAACAAAATCTGCCTACGCTTATGGTCTCTCTAGAGCGCCAACTAGATCTCTGTTTATGACAACTTTTGTTTCACAAAGTTACTTACGTATTTGGATACTCATTTTACAAAATGATCTGTGATATTTTTATACAAAAACCAACAAAGTTTTAGAATGTACCTTTACACGTCGACTTTTTGAGATTGTAATTAGTTAAAAGTAATACTTACATAATTATTTGACTGCAGTTTAATATTACTTAATTTTATTATTTTTCATCTGTGATTTTAAACTTAGGAAAAAAATGTGATATTTGAAATGAGACAACAAAACAGTAGGACTAACTGTGAGCATTTTACTACATTGTGATGTCATTTAATATTACCATTGATCTGTGATTTTAATTGATATAAGTAGGTATTAGTAGACATACGTAAAGGTTCGTATAGACCATGTAACATGTTATATAACACTACAACTCTATGTAAAATGTTATACAACAATATAACATGACCACACTGAAAAATGTTATATAACATGTTATGTTATATAGTTTGTACGCACCGTAAGTTTAGTGTTAACTGAAAAAAACCATTGTATATTATTTATTGTCCGTGATCATTACACAGTCCAATATGTGTATATTTAAATAAAAACTGTGTACTGTGTATACTGAAATCTATAATTTAATTAAAAAATAATAGAAAATTTCAAAAAAGCAAAATTACATCTGTAATTTTAATCTGTGATTGTTTTTAAATATAAGTTTAATAATACTTTAAAAGTTCAATTGAAATGATTATATTACCTGTCAATAAAAATTATTTAATAATCACGTAGTTTTTTTTTAAACTTGTGTACATGTCTGTACTAAATTTGTAACACTATCCTACATATTTTAGAAGGTACCATAATGTTTTGCGTTTTCGCTTTTTCGTAACCACCTAAACTTGGTCGGGTTACCACGGTCATTCACTTCCTAATGACTTTAATCGTATTATCTCATTAATTATCCAATGTACTGAGCTGAAATTTTACTGATATACAACTGAACTAAAAAACGAATAATTGACATAACATTCAGTTCATATATCCAATCCAGTGGCCAAATAACACCGCGCGCATCAAGACCGTGCTCGTGAAGAACTCAATATCATCATAACTTGTTAAATACTTACAGGATACTAATGAAACTTCACGTACATTTGAAGGCAGTTACAAGCTTTAAAATAACGTTTAAAGTAAGTCTTTAGAGCTCTTATTGAGAGTGCTGGGACCAATTGAAGTGTTTTTCTATTTAATGAAATAACCTTTAAGCTATGTATTATTTTGTTTTTTTTATTGCAGAACAAATTTAAACTAATTCCCAAGAAGCCATGTACAAAATATGATAAGAATCCGCTTAACCATTTCAAAGATCTAGCAAAACCAAAAACGTTACCCCAGCAAAATCTCGAATAACTTCGCAACCGATGAAAGAACAAATACAAAATAAGGCACAACATTTACTTCATCTAGACAACTAATTTTATAGCTAGTAATTATTTAAATATTCCCATTAGAAAGAAAAAGGTCTGGCTGGGGTAACGTTACCCCAGCAGGAAATGTTTTTGTGAAATAATTAAAAAACTATAAGTGCAACAAATTTAAAAATGTGCGCAACAATTACAGAAGCCGCAAAACTAATTATCTATAAGATTCACATGACCATTTTCGACAACATCTGGCCTGGGTAACGCACACGATAAAGAGTATTCTATCAGTTTATGTTTCTTATGCATTCAATCCATATCTCACACCAGGTACGGGAGAGCGACGAGCTACCTTTGGTGGTATGCTACCAGTGTGCGAGTACGTTACTAGCATGGCATGAGCTGGTGAAGTGTTCCATACAGGCTGACGCTGCCCTGCGTGCGAAGATTTGCTCCAACCAAAGGGTATCTGTTGTTCCCGAGATATTTATTTATTTATAAAATTGGCCATAAATAACACATACGACGAATGAATTTGTAACCTAGATTAAATTAATGCTTCTTATCCATCTACCTGTAAGAAGAAACACCAGACACTTGGAGCAACAATGCTTACCAATCAGCGGTTCATAAATACATACATAAACTCACGCCTTTTTCCCATGGGGGTAGGCAGAAACTAGAGCGCCACCTGCTACGCTCCTTACAAACTCCGCGGTTCATGGTGATTTTTAAACGAATGAGTCTCTTCACATACAGAAAAGAAAAATACTGCTTCAACTCGCATAACTAACAATGTGTCTGAAAACTTGTAAAACTCAAGAATAGTACTGTGCTGTGTAGCACAGCATCATGCTGAGTGGAAGCCTTCTTATTTATTTTATTATTTATGTACACACAGTACATAGATATACGACATTTATAATTTTTGAGTACAAAGGTACTGCTTATTTCTTAAGAAATTACTTCTTGTAACAGTCACGACATGCAGCTACCGACAATTTCTGTTCTGTGCGCGTGATTAAATCTATTTTGTTTATTTTTATTATTATTCGAGTTATCTCTTCTTTTTGTATGCATGTGTTTCTGTGACGCATAAACCTATTTTCTTTTCTTTCTTGCTTTCTTATAATTGCCATATTTATAATTATATTGTTGACTGTATTTTGCATAAAATAATACGGTTGCTACTTATCTAGTCTTGGCTGGCTACTTCACTTGGCAAGCGTGCAAGTTCTGACATGACACAGATTCCATGCAGTAAAGAGTGAGGACTTGCAGTGTTGCGTTCACAGGCTTAGTTAGTGGTGGGGTTAGCCCGGCTTCAGAACGTTGCTAGTTGGACAACTTTTGTTTTTTTAAATGAGCCCAGTGCGGCGGCTAAGGCTTTGGTGTGTAGACACCATAATAACTTTTTATTGGATTAGAATCTTTGTTGCATCTCTGTTAATTCTTATTCTATTCTAATGCACAGTCGGCAACAGCAGGCTTAGCACTACGCTTTCTATTTCTACGAAGCATAGAAACAGCTCTTTCTATATAAAGTGAAATTTCGTTTCTCCATTTTTGACATCGTACCGTAGAAATCCTTCTACAGTATTTTCATTGTGGTACGGGTGACAGATGCCAGTATTGCATGACTAGGTCAGTGACATTAAGCTATTCAATTTTATCGATAACAATTCTCACAGCTAAAATCTCGTTCTCTTTATTATTATTATTATTATTGTGTAAATTATTTAAACATTATTTACAAAACATCTTTATTCGTGGTAAAATTTTGCCACGTGGTGCCGTGCGTCTGCGGCTAGTTTGCGTCAGTACGAGTGCTAGCGCCTTTTATGCGACACGTATGTTAAAATGGTTATTGTTTGTTGTTTTACTTACTTGTGGTAATTAACATGCCCAAGCGCACAAAAAAAACTGTTCTGGGGAGTCAGGCAAGGGAATTTGTCGTTCGCCTCCGAGAACGCCTCCTATTTTGAAAGAGAACAACAAAAATTTAAAAATACAGGTTGTCCGGTGGCGGATTTATGTTTATAAAAGTCAATAAAACAAATACTATGAATAATATTGTTTAATAATGGTTGCGAATTGTATGTTTTAAAAATAACATCGTCTAAATGCCGTCCGTTTAGTCCGTCAGTCACACTGTTCGAACCGGGCCATCGCGTTTCTCTCCAAGCGCTGCAGCAAACTTGTTTCGATGCCGTGAATGTCACGGCGAATATTTTCTTTCAACTGCGCGACCGACCCAGGATTATTAGCGTACTTTTTTTTTTTTGAGGTACCCCTATAAAAAAAGTCCATGGGGGTCAAAAAAATAGGGCCCAATAATTCCGCTTGACGATAAGGCGCACCAAACAGTAACTCGAGGGCAATGTCAAGGACGTTGGTGTTTCATACGCAGATTACATCTTCGTGGAGCCCAATAGCGACAGTTTTGTTTGTTGACGTGGCCATTCAGATGGAAGTGGGCCTTGTCGCTCCAAAAATGCAATGTAGAGGGCGAAATATTTCCAACACTGTATCACAAAAGTTTTTCCTTAAATTGAAGTCGTTTTCTTTAAGTTCGTGGATTAATTGGATCTTGAATGGATGGAACTTTAGGTCCTTCTTTAAAATTTCATGGACCAAAGTAGCCGCTCTTTTCCACACTGAGATACGTAGATTTTCACGCAAGCTTCGTTCCACGTATTGAACGTTTTCGGTGGTCCTTGTTGTCCTGCTAGGCCCAGGCTGAAGGGTATTCAGTGCTGAAGATGATTCACGGAATCTGCACCCACGAAAGAATCAAATTTACACTTGGTCCATCGCTCATCATCATCATCATTTCAGCCGAAAGACGTCCACTGCTGGACATAGGCCTCCCCCAAGCACCGCCACTTCGACCGGTTCTGTGCTTCCTGCATCCGCATTTTGCGGGGGGTGTGCCATAATCGCCACGCTTGGCAGGCGGGTTGGCGATCGCAGTATGGTGTTAAAAATGCATAGAAAACGCTGCTGCCCATTCTCTAGTAAGTCCCTAAGTCGCCTTTTACGACACCCACGGGCGGAACGGGAACAGGAGGTCCATCGCTCAGTCGCCGTATATTGTATCGAGAACAAAATTGTGGGCGAGCACGAACGTAAGAATCACCACTCTTAAAAAATGTTTCAATAGCAAAAGCATGGTGCTCTATCGACCACTGTGGCATTGCTAATCCGCACTCGCGGTGTTTCGAATGGCGAAACGTAAATCTGCCACCGGAGACCCTGACATAGTAAACTTCTTTTTCTATAAAAAATATCGACTATCCATCATAGCAATACATCCCACCACTAAACATACCTATAGCGTTACGATACACGCATAGCCCTTGCTTAATTTTTCTTTAAATTTAATTTAATTTTTAGATTGGCAGGGTAAATTTATTTATTTTACTACAGTTATTACTGATTCCCTATTTGACGACTATGATATTTAGGGTGCAGCTAAAATAATTCAGTTATGATTTAAAATCACAGTGATGTTCAAGAGTGAAAAGGAACGATTCGTCTAATGTCACCCGCACCATGCTATAACGAAAATACTGTAGATATGTCAAAGTAGCAGTGTTAGGGCCGATTTTTCAATCGCCTGATAAGTTTTATTTGAACAATGAAAATGGCGTTTTAGACATATTTTCTATGCAAAAGCTGTCAAACTGCCATATTTATTCCTTCGATAA
Organism: Dryobota labecula; assembly: GCA_947523025.1. NCBI lineage: Eukaryota > Metazoa > Arthropoda > Insecta > Lepidoptera > Noctuidae > Dryobota > Dryobota labecula. The sequence goes on from OX383301.1 coordinate 1,303,135, forward strand.
AACTTCTCTCACGAGTGAAAAATCAGCCCTTAATCTACTTTGTCGCTGACCGTTCTTGTAACTGAAGTACTTGATCTACAATATTTCATAAACAATGCAATAATTAAGTTTTTTATTTTCAGAAAACAAATCCACCTAATGTTACCATTAAATCAAGTTCAAGTGTAGAAGATGAAGCACAGAGCAAGTGAGTATATGACATTATCTAAGTATTGTTGATTCTGCAGAATTTGCCACACAAATTCGTATTTCAGGTTGTTTCACACGAGTGTCAGAAATGCTCTCATTGACTTTCATATTGATCTGGATGAAGATAATACGGATGTAGAGTTTGTTTGCCAAAAGTGTGTGGAGAAGCCGGCACTGACCAGTGTGCACAGCCTCGCTGAACATATCCGTCACAACCACTCTCCTGACACACTCAACAATACTGTTAAAACATTCATCACCAACTACATAACGTTCGAACAAGTGCTAGCGGAGGATTCTGACAGAGAAACACAATCAGCCACTAAAGAGAAGTCTCAAGTAGTTCTGCCGATCCTGCACTGTCCGTTCTGCGCGAGTGTGTTCTCTTCGGCCACGCGGCTCGTCTACCATCTCAACAAACACGTGGAAGTGAGCATGGCGGCCGGCGCCATGTGCTGTGACCTAGTCTACAGCGACAAGAAACACTTCGTGCAACACTTGCAAGAGGCACACGTCGATAGGACAGCCGACGAGCCAGTGCCAGTTTGCGTCAGCTGTGGCTTCACCGCAGAACATGCCGAAGAAATGAGACAGCATTATAAAGACGCGCACAACGATGTGAAAAGTGCGAAAGAGAAGAAAGTAGAGAGTCCAAACAACCAGAAGTACATCCCAGCGGTGTGCCCCGAGTGCAACAAGACGTTCTCCAACAAGTATAACATGTTCGCGCACATGCGCAGTCACTCGCACACCGCGGTCTACCCGTGCGACAAGTGCACCCGGACCTACCGCAACCAAGGGAACCTAACTCATCACAAGAGGCTTGCGCACGAGGGAATACTCAAATTCATATGCGTCGAGTGCGGAGAGGCGTTCCCCAGTCGGTCGGAGCGCGACATACACGCGCGCATACACTCGGGAGAGACGCCTTACAAGTGCCCGCACTGCGGCAAGTCGTACCGCGCCAAGAACACGCTCACTCGACACCTCGAGATACACGCAGACATACGCAAATACGAGTGCGAGACCTGCTCCAAAAAGTTCCGGAAGAAAAGCCACCTGGATTACCACGTAAAGACGCACATGAAGTAACAACGGGCATTATTTGTTGCAGGAGCCCCTGCGACTTGCCCGAGGATCTCCGCAGTGCCCCCTCTGACCTGTACGAGCTGTCCGATGACGAGCCGCTGGCCACGTTCGCTACCAAAAAGCCCGCGAAACTGTATACCAACTTCTACAGAGCACTCGTGAACTTTAGAGAGCATTTTATTAGTGATCAACATCATGAGGATTATCCTAACTTCACCGACTCGAGTGTGTCTGACGCTGAAGAGAATGAGGTCGATAGGTTCGACGACCTGACGCAGTGCAACATGAGGCGAGACAGACTGGACGAGGAGACGAGGCTAGAGCTGAGAGAAGTGCAGAACAAAATCGACAACAAGACGTACTACACGTGTAAGATCTGCAGCAAGAACCTGAGCTCTGCGCACACGTACCTGTTCCACAAGCGCATCCACACGGGCGAGCGGCCGTGCGTGTGCCACGTGTGCGGCAAGCAGTTCCGCGCGCCCAACGGCCTGCAACGCCACCTCACGGAGACGCACGAGCGCGTGCGTCGGTACAACTGCTCGCTCTGCACCAAGAACTTTGCCAACTCACAGAACCTCAAGCAACACTTGCGGATACACACCGGAGAGAAGCCTTTCGTGTGTTCTCACTGCGGGAAGAGGTTCACCCAGAGCGGTTCGTTACATGTGCATCTGAAGACACACAGTGAACAGTTTCCTTACGAGTGCGCGGAGTGCGGGGCTAAGTTCAGGCTGCGCTCGGGACTGGCGCGGCACAGACTGAAGCATACGGGCGAGCGGCCGCACGCGTGCGCGACGTGCGGCAAAGGCTTCCGCCAGCGCCACGAGCTGGCCGCGCACGCGCTCGCGCACGCCGGCGCGGCGCCGCACGCGTGCGCGGCGTGCCCGCGCGCCTTCCGCCAGCGCCGCGCGCTGCGCCTGCACGCGCGCCGCGCGCACGACGCGCAGCCGCCCGGCGCGCCCTACTAGATGTAGCATCATATGCGTTACGGCTGACGGCGTCTTACACCGACCCCATCCTTCCCTTCCAGAACGGGAACGCCGGCAGAAAGCGCCCGAGCAGACCAAGCGAAAGTCGAAACGCTGCAGAAGCCGGAGTTCACGCTAAGCGAGAAAGGCAAGCGGTACGCGCGGTGCGGCGCGTGCCAGAAGAGCGTGGCCGCGGGCGCCTGGGCGCGCCACGCGCGCGCGCACCGTGGCGAGCGCCGCCACAGCTGCGCGGCGTGCGGCTTGGCCTTCGCGGACGGCGCCAACCTGGCGCGCCACGCGCGGGCCGTGCACGCGCGCCTGCGCCCGCACGCCTGCGGCGCCTGCCCGCGCACGTTCTCGCGGAAGGCTCACCTGGAGGACCACGTCAAGTCTCATTCCGCAAGCAGAGCGTTCGTGTGCGACACATGCGGCAAGGCATCCAAATCGAGCGCCGCACTTCGCATGCACGCGCGCACGCACGCCGCGCGCCGCTTCGCGTGCGTGCAGTGCGACGCTAGCTTCAAGCGGCGCGGCGAGCTGGTCGCGCACGTGTCTGTGCACACCGGCGAGAAGGCACACGTCTGCCACTGCGGGAAAACTTTCCGATTGCGAAGCCAGCTGACAGCACATACTAGAGTGCATCAAAAAACACAGGAGCAGGAAATCGAAGACCTAACCAATGCTAGCAATACACTAAGTTTTTGTGAAGACGAAATTCAATGATTTTCGTGGTTAGTAGTGAGTTAAGGCACCGTTTAATTAAACGGACACACCTTATTATCAGGGGAGTAGCTACCGCTGTATCAGTGATAAAGAGCCCCCGAGCTACAGGGGCGTCCCGATGCGACGTGTGTTAGCAAAAATTCGTCAAATAACATCCAAAACACCAAATTCTTTTAATAAATAAGAACCTTGAAATGAGTGAATATACCGGGTTTGACGCAGAATGTGCACTTCGCATAATGTGCAATTATTCTCAAAATAGCACTTCTCAAAATGAGCATTTCTCAAAATGAGCACTTCTCAAAATGAGTGTGAATTTTATCACAATGGGTCAAAATAAAAACCGTTTGCTTACAATTTTTTTTAAATTATTTTGCTCGATTTTTAGCACGATAACAGTAGTATCTTAGAAAAAACTAATCACTTGCAGGACATGTTTGATTAAATGCTATATTTATTTATGCTGTATTCATATATTTATTAATTACTAGCTGCGCCCCGCGGTGTTACCCGCGAACACTACATTCTTTCTGGATAAAAAGTAGCCTATATGTAAATCCAGGGTGTCAGCTACGTCCATACCAAATTTTATCAAAATTGGTCCTGCTGTTTGAGCGTGAAGAAGTGACAAACATACAAACACACACACTCACAAACTTTCGCCTTTATAATATTAGTGTGATAGATAATAAATATATGAAATCATTACTGGCCTACCTATTTATGTTACCTAGTTATACCATTAATTTTTTTTAGAAAATAGAGAATGAAATTATGTATTCATATATTTATTATAATTAATAATTAATAAATATATGAATACAGCGTATACAAATGTAGCATTTAATCAAATATATCCTGCGATTCGTTTTTTCTAAGATACTACTGTTATCGTGCAAAATAATAAATAAAATTGTAAGCAAACGGTTTTTATTTTGACCCATTGCATTGTGATAAAATTCACACTCATTTTGAGAGGTGCTCATTTTGAGAAGTGCTCATTTTGAGAAGTGCCATTTTGAGAATTGCACATTTTGCGAAGTGCACATTGTGCGAAGTGCACATTCTGCGTCAAACACAATATACCCAATAAAAATATGAAAATTTACGTTATTTTTTTATGGCTTACAAAAGCTTTAATCTACAGGCGCGGTCCAATTCTCAAGCTCACGCATTCATTTAGTAAAAGCACAGAAAATCTAACCTACTTAGTCAGTTTACTCAAGTTTTGCCTTCGCTCGCTCTTAGTAAGATCATGACAGCTCAACCTAGTATCCGAGGTAGGATGCTTCATCAATGTTCCAGCTCACTTCGCTTGCTCTTGCATTCTCTTAGTAAGATCATAATGACAGCTTTACCTTTCAGTATGCTATTTTATTTATTTTTTAAATACAATACCCTCTTTTAGAGCTTCGCCCCAGTCAGGTACAAAGGGCCCCTAACAAATTTTGATACAGGGCCCCTTTAGGACTAGCTACGCCAGCGCATATTATTTGGTAGACTGAAACCTGAACGATTAGAACTTAGTATTAATAAGGAAAGCGGTCAAACCATAGGTAAGCTGAGCTTATGTTATGGATTTGAGTGAAGGTGAATTGGCAATCTGAACTTTACAAGAGTAAAAGTATGAAGAGAAAAATGAGCTCACGCCAATGTGATGACGCTCATGTTGATCTGTATTACGATAACGAGAAAAGACATAGAATTCTAGAGAAGGCAAGAAAAAAGCTGGGACAAATGGAGATAGTAAATGATGCAAATTTATAAACTCTCGTAGTTGAAGATGCAAAAGGCTTGCAGAACCATCGAAACAACAGAATCAACACAAAAAAGGTATATTTTAAAAACTAAAAAGCTTTTAAAATATAGTTCATTTTAGTTCACCTGGCATGTCGACAAGTTGTAATAAAGCACTTTGTTGCAGGTTCGTGCCCGAATTCTCTCGTCCGCAGCCGCAGCACTACCGCGCATGCGTGTACTGCGCGAGCACGCACCCCCTCGCCTCCTACCGGGAGCACCTCGTCGTCGCGCACTCCGACCTGCTGTTCCACTGCGAGGACTGCGACACCTTCGTCGACAAGAAGGACTTCATCCTGCACTTGTCCTTCCACGCCCTACAGTACACCTCAAAGGGCATTAAACGAAAGAAATTTAAAAAGAAGGAAGAAATTGTCAGTCAGAATCCCCGCCCAGTGCCACCAGCCCCTGCTCCACAGTGCTCACTAAAAACCGAAAGTAAACCATTCAGTGAAACAGAAGATATAAAGCCCCCCGTGGTGGTTAAAACCAAAACGAGTGTCCATGAGAATGAGTTCTCCGACCACAGTGATACGGACGGCTTCGGACCTCTACCGGAGTCAGTGTTCGAGGCTATCGAGGACTCGCAGGACAGCCAGAATTTAGAAGACAATACCACTCACACGCCTGAGAATCCGCTACACAGTGACGAGTCCAAACTATCTTCACAACCCGAAAACAATAATTTAAGTAATCCAACGCCATGTTTAGAAAAAAATAATAAATTAAATAATTGTTCAGTAATTATAAAACCTATCAATATAAATAACTGTGCCCAAATGAATATCGCAATTAAAAATAGTAATGTAAACAACAATCTTGCTCTGCCAGACAATAAAACTCCCCCAAAAATGACTGACGCTGATAGTACTGAGAATTACCCGACTGACGAAAGGGGGAAGAGGAACCAGAAGACACGAAAGTGTCCTTTCTGTCCTAAAGAATGCAGAGCGTCGTCCAGCTACTTCTACCACCTGAAATACGTCCACAAAGGAAGCAAGGAACACGAATGCGAAGTGTGCGGCAGAAAGTTCAGCACTAGATCCTGCTTGGCTCAACACATGGCTATACACAGCGCACAGTACGAGTTTGAATGCCAACAGTGTCAAAAACAGTTCAAGACTAAAGCGAGCCTCTACATCCACGAGCAGACGCACAGCGGTAAGAAGTCGTGGTCGTGCAGCCAGTGCCAGATGTCGTTCAGATGGAAGACGCACCTGCTGAGGCACATGAAGAGGCACGCGGCGGAGAAGGGGCACGTCTGTGACTCGTGCGGGCGCGGGTTCGACGTGCGGAGCGATCTGCTGCGCCATGAGCGCACGCACACCGCAGGGAACTTCACATGTGATAAATGTGGACAGAAATTCGGTCAGCTGCGGTACTTGAAAACGCACATTACGAAGCTTCACTCGACCAATAATAGGAAGGTATCTTACTAAAGGCTGCTACACACTAGCAGCGGCCGCCCCGGCCTTGTATAAACCCCGCAGAGAATCAATTCGATCATTATAAGCAAAAACCACTCACGCCTTTATGTATTTATAAACAAACAATCTAACAACAAAGTCGAATTGCTTTTGACTTTCAGCCTTATTTATATTTTACTAGCATCTGCCCGCGACTTCAGCCGCGAGAAATTTCTTGTCCCCCTCGTTCCCCAATCCGTTCATGAGATATCATCAAAAAAGCCGTATATATGTACAAAATGTATGAGAAAGTGAATTTTCTACATATATATCGCCCCCTTACAGGGAAAACCGATTATCTGATAAGAACCTAACCTAACAGCGATATATATATATATTGTTTTTGTCGTGATATTTCCGCATATTTTAATAGTTATTCTGCTATTCGGGATGACGGGATCCAAGATCATAAAAATCGGTCCAGCCGTTCTTTTATAAATGGGTGTATATAACCCGACATTAAAAAAATAATTAAGGTATATAGTATTTAAGGATCGTAACGTTCTGTAGTTTCTGCCCCCTCCGTAATGACGTGTATTTATTTTAGTTTAATTGATTTTAATGCTAATACTGTGTATGTATTTAATTTGATTTGAATATTTGTATTTTTTTATTTTATATTATTGCGGATTCGCCCGCGTGGCTTTTTTCTAAAAATAAAACTAAAAGCTTTAGTTACTCCTTATAACATCAGCTATCTGTCAGTGAAAGTCCCGTCAAAATCGGTCCAGCCGTTTCGGAGATTAGCCGGAACAAACGGAAACAATTTTTTTTTTTTTGTTATAAATATCGTATAAACATGCATTTTATAGCTTTTGCGCTATACGATGGTGCGGGTGACATTGAGGAACCGTTCCTTTTCAGTCTTGAACGTTACCGCGATTTACGATCATTTTAGCTCCACCTTAAATATCATAGTCGTGAAATACGGAATCAGTAAATAACTGTAGTAAATTAAATGAATTCACCCTGCCAATATGATAATTGTCTACAAATAAAATCAAATTGAAAGAAAGTGTTATGCGTGTAACGTAACGCCATAGACATGTTTAGTGATGGTATGTTATGATGGATAGTCGATATTTTGTATAGAAAAAGAATCTTACTTTATTTTTACATTTTAAGAACAAAATAACAGTATGGCAAATGGAAATACGTGTCGCATACAAGGTGCTAGCACTCGTACTGACGCAAAATGGCCGCCGCGCCACATGGAAAAAATATTACCACGAACAAAATTCCTTTTTTTCTTATAATAGGTTGTGCTTTGAATGTGTTTTTTTTATGTTTACTAAAACATAAAAAACGTTTGTATGTTTAATACATATTATAAAATAAATGAAAAATATAATAAAGTGAACAAGATTTCTACTGTGAGAATAGTCATCGATAAAATTGAATTGCATAATGTCACTGACCTAGTCATGATATAATAACATCTGTCACTCGCACCAAACTAAACCGCATGGTGTAGTAAAAAGCTTTTATCTACGCCTATGCTATAAATCCTCTATAAAAGTTTCTGAAACAGTTAGCTTATTGCCAATATTAAAACACCCAGTGCCATAGTAACCAAACGGGAGTTATAATGTTGTACTGAATTTCATAATGCAACTCCTTTGCTTTTACGAGGATGATGATCCCTTCCTTACTCATCTGTTTGATGAGTAAGGAAGGGATCATCATCCTCTGTTCTATTCTCTCTACTCAATTCGTGGTATCTTTATGAATTTCAAAAAAATAACATTGTCACGCACGCGCGTTTCACTATACTATACCATAGCGTCGTATCCCGCCATTTTTGTTAGATATTAGTATTGCTAAAACTGTTTCAAAACCTTTTATAGAGGATTCATGTCATGGGTGTACATAAAGTCTTGTATGCAACTGTAATAATTGGGTATTAAAACACTCATGTGATAGGTACTATTATCACACTCGGCTTCGCCTCGTGTGATAAACCCACATTCGTGTTTTCATACCCCTTATTATACAACAGTTGCATAAATAACTATTATTTTGATATTACAAACTACTTTCATAATCTGCATTATTTGTAATGTTTGTATTTTACATAATATATTTGATTTGAATTTTTGAGTTTATTTTAATTTTATTGTGCATACTAGCTAACGCCCGCGACTTCGCCCGCATGGCTATTTTCTAAATCAAAAGTAGCCTTAGTTACTACTTATAACATCAGTTATATGCCAGTGAGTCCCGTCAAAATCGATCCAGCCGTTTCGGAGATTAGCCGAAACAAACAGACCAAGAAACAAGCACGCAAGTTTTTTTTATTTTTTTTAAGTACCGTATCATATGTCATATGCAGTAAAAAGCTGTTATTTGGACATTCAAAACAGACACTTCAATTTTATTTAGTTGCTTATTTATTTTATTTATGTAAGAATATCTTTTTTTATCCCAGTAACTGGGTATGGAGGTCAGATAGGCAGTCGCTCCATGTAAAATACTGGTATTCAGCTGCATCCGGTAAGACTGGAAGCCGACCCCGACGTAGTTGGGAATAGGCTAGGCATATGATGATGATCTTTTTCTGGTTGCACATTGAGTGTAGCTCAAACAAAGACTTATGACGTAACTGCCTGCTGTATTCTTGAAACCAGCGTTATATATATAGATTTAATACTCAATATATTTAGAGCATTCTACAATGTGAACACTTACTAGCCCCCCCAACCATCTTTTCCTTTAGGTATAGTATTGTATTATCATTTAGGTATAAGCTCTATTACAAGGCTGCTCAACCCCAGGCCCGCGGGCCACCTCGACGCATTTGAGTTGGCTCGCTAAAAGCTATCAGCTGGCGATAGTCTTGAGAACAGATTTCAGGGTGTGCGTGTGGATTGTGTCATTTTTAAGTTAATTTTATTTTTACGAATCAAGGAAGAATTTAGGAAATAATTTTGAAAACTTCATAGTGAAAAGCAACAGAATATTGGGTACTGATTGTACAGCTTTCTCTTATTGTTTTGAATAAATTAATTTTCAACAGTTATACATAGTTATTGACATAAGAAAAGGACAGAAGATAAATTATAGTTTAGTCCTGTCAAATTAATCAGCGCTTGACGTAATTTTAGTAGGCAAGTTTTTAATCACGTCTAAACTTGTACGGAGTAGTGACAGGCACTGATTATAAGTTTTTAAAACTGTCATGGTCACTAATAATATTATTAACATAAGCGGGATATTTACCATGTTTATTCATTGTTATGAGTTCCCGATATTTCGGCGCTGTTGCAAGCACCATGATCACGGATAAACTGAAGTCACTGCGGGTGGGTGGAATCCAGTGGTTCAGCTGTGTAAAAACCGAAGAAGTGCCGAAAAAAGTTCGCGAGCGGACACAGTGAGTTTCGTGTGTCGGGAACAGAATCGAGTTGCGAGTGACAGTGGTAGCGGTACTGAGTGCAAAAAACGAACAAGAAAGAGGGTAGACTGTTTTGTCTGCTCATAAACACCCACCCGCAGTGACTTCAGTTTATCCGTGATCATGGTGCTTGCAACAGCGCCGAAATATCGGGAACTCATAACAATGAATAAACATGGTAAATATCCCGCTTATGTTAATAATAATATAGGCACTGATTAATTAGACAGGACTAAACTATAATTTATTTTCTGTCCTTTTCTTAATGAAATAGAAAGAAAAAGATGCACTGAACTTAAATTTAGTTTAGTTTGTGAACAAGGAAATCGGCACCAATATGAAAGATATTTTTAATTTCATAAATGCATGGTCGACCTACACAATTTTGTCGCGCAGCAATATAATAAAGTTGATATTAGTGTCGATTCCGTTAAAAAGACAAAAGATAAATTTTAGTTTAGTCCTGTCAAATTAATCAGCGCTTGACGTAAATTGACGTAATTTTAGTCGGCAAGTTTTTAATCACGTCTAAACTTGTTTGGAGTAGTGACAGGCGCTGATTAATTAGACAGGACTAAACTAAAATTTATCTTATGTCCTTTTCTTAACGAAATAGAAAGAAACAGATGCACTGAACTTAAATTTAGTTTAGCTTGTGAACAAGGGAATCGGCACCATTGTCAGCAATTTTCTTATAAACCGACTTAATTACGGAGGCTACGGAAAGGCGAAGATTTCATACTTGCGGGTGTCCTACCCAAATTAGCAGCCTAATAACCGATATTGAGTACAGTCGAGCCGAAAAATATTCATGTACAGACGCCAGCAGGTCAAGCTACCCGAAACTGTCAAATTTTCGCAATCAACCTTGAACCTTATACTGTAGAGATAAAGTTGAAAATCTATTAAAGAAATTTGACAGATGTAGCTTGATGTGCTGGCGTATATAATGTTTTAAGTATAGGTTAATAAATTTTGCTATAGTTTTGTTAAGTATTTTTAAACGTTAAGGTGGGGTGGTAATTATTTAAAATCATAGACATAATCATAATCACAAAAATATGCCAAAAAAGTCATCCATTACGATTTATTATGCATAACAATATGTACTTATTAAATGTTGTCATGTTGTATTTTTGACGTCTCAACTAAAATAGCGTTTTCAAACACCAACGAACAAAAAAAATCGACCACAATAATCCTTTTATATGCGACTGTACCACCTAAAAATGACTATTATACCGTTTTGTTCAGATGGTTACGCTCAAGTATGAAATCGTCGAGTTTTCGTAGCCTCCGTAATTAAGTCGTCTCATAAGAGAATTGCTGATACTTTCTTGTTTTTTAAATAACTTTTATTCCATTCAGGATTTAAACCTGAAACTTTCAGAGATGTTTTATAATAAAATGAACAAATTTGTTCTCTATAGTCCATCGTTTTGTATTCAGAGGGAGCTGTGTATTCGATCGCCAAAGAAACACCGCTTGAAATATGATGAAATCTATATCTTCATATCGCGTAAGTTTTTAAATCCAGATTTGTACACCTTAAAAGGGTATATAATAGGTATATTTAACTGCTTTTTATTTGTTTGTAGATGTACAAATTTACGAGTAAATCGATTTTTTCTGATTCTTAAAAACAATTAATTACATCGACATTTGTTGATGAATCGAAATACTTATATTTGAACAAATTAAGGCCTATAACTGGTATTTTTTTCAAACTTCTGCGACGATCAGTTTTCGAGATTTTGAAAATCCCAAAACGTTACCCCAGCAAAATCTTGAATATCTCAAAAACTATAAGTTGAACAAATTTTGCTATTGGTATACATTTACAACTCATCAAAAGCTATCTTTTCATGTACAGACGCCAGCACATCAAGCTACTACAATCTGTCCAATTTCTTTAATAGATTTTCAACTTTATCTCTACAGTATAAGGTTCAAGGTTGATTGCGAAAATTTGACAGTTTCGGGTAGCTTGAGCTGCTGGCGTCTGTACTTGGTTCCAGGCTAAATGCCTTTTTTGAAAAACATTTTGCTGGGGTAACGTTACTCCAGCAAAATCAGTTTTTCTCGAATAACTTCGAAAATACTACTTGAACAAATTTTGCTATACTTGAAGAAATTGCAACTAACTATGAACTAATTATCTGTAATACCCAATTTTCTCTAAGACGCAATATTTTGCTGGGGTTACGCATACGATATTGTGTACGTTACCCCAGCAGGAAAGTGTCTCCTAGAGCGATATGAGTGCAACGTATAATTAATGCGTAATCTGCTGTAAATGTGCGCCAAATAAAAAAATTGTGCGTTTTGAAATAAAACTGAAAAAACGATTCCTGCTGGAGTAACGTTTTTCCAGCAGGAAAATTCTAAACGAAAGGTCGGAGAGAGAAATATTTTGCATGGGCAGAAAGCTTATATTTGTGCAAAAATGTGCGCCGAAAATATAATTTGTGCGTCTTCAGGTTTTCGAGATATTGCATTTCCTACTGGAGTAACGTTTTGCAGAATCGTGTATCTCTAAAACCATTATATGTGCGCCTGTAGAATAAACATATACGAGTACCTCTTTATTTGTGCGTATTTGTGACAGAATTAGATTTAAGAAAATATTTATAATTTTCATGTAATCGCGCTTTTTTGAAAACCCGAAATTTCGTAGCGCGTAAATGAGAAAACGTATAAGCTCGCTGAAAACTATTTTCGGTCCTTCTTGGCGCTTTTAACCACAAAAAGTTTTCAAAAGTGTACATGCATGCGTTATTGAATAATATTGCTAGAAGTCAAAACGACGGTGTCATAACTTTGACGGCAAAATACAAGAAACCGGCTCAACCCAAGATGTGTGGGTCTAAACTAAGAATTAGTGCGTTTAATCAAAAATATATAGTGAAAATATTCAGCTTGGAAATGTTCGCATTAAGTTGATATAATCAAAAAACAAAACATGTACACAACGGCTGGTTATCCGACCAAATTCGAATGACTACAAAAATGCGACGATTTCATACTTAAAAAATAAAAAATGTTTATTTCAACTTATGTAAATTACATTATTAAGTTTGGAGTCACCTTTTAAACAAAGATTTGCTTGTACGAGTATTAGGTGGTTCCGCTCTTCCAGTTTACATTGACTATACATTGTGAGAGAATAACATCGATTTAGAATACCCTAGATACACCGTCAACGCTTGAAATGTGTCTCGATACAACTGTGCTTAAATTACTTCTAAGCACAGTTGCGCTCTCAGTAACGTGCGCTTCGTTGTCGGGTGAACATGCCAAAGTGCTCCGTAAAAAGTGCAAAAATAATACTTTAACCACGTTGAAAAGGGATGGCATATCGTATTTTCGGTAAGTACTAGATATTAGTTTTATAATGTAGTGAATTTGTGGCAAAATACGCCTTCAAACTTATTAAAAACATATTTTTTTTTAATTTATTTCAATACGTCTCTTCATTTGACGCTACGCAGTTGGCTTTTTCCCTCGCGCAGCACTTGTATTAAGTGGAAAGGAGATGGAAGATGTATAAAGTGGAACATAGTCAAATATTAAATGAATAGAGTCGCTAATTGTTTTTTTTCTTTCTGCGGTATGTCAATAATATGGAATTAACATAGAATAACTATAGCCTGTCCGGAGATGAGCAAAATTTATTTGAATGGTGATTGGTGTTTTTTATATTATAGTTATTATTAATTGAAAGGGAAAAATAGCGAAAAATTATAGCTAATGAGAGGAGTGAAGATTTTTTTAAGCCAAATGATTATAAAAAAAAAAATAGTGTGGTTCGCTCTTGTCACTTCTCAGAAAATGACATGTATTATACGAAGAAAGGCTTTCGGAAAGTAAAGAAAGGGGTTATTCCATGTATTGCAGTAAGTTTTTACATAAAATATTGTGACTACTGAGTTAATGGTGCCGATTCTCTTGTACACCGAACTAAACTATCACTAAAATTCCTTACTTTTGGCTATGAGAATCTTAAAGCTATTCTGCAAACAAAATTCTCTAAATTTAAAAATAAGTTTGACACAACTAAATCGAATTTGACAATCGTGACTCCACGTGGTATTTTTTTTTATGGCTTCGCAACGTTGTACTTTTACTTTAACGTTCAACGTTTGCCTATGATTTTTTTTAGAGCCGGAGACGCGCATATGGGGGCAGCCTCGACGTTTTTGGAATTTTTCACTTTTTGTGTGGAAAAAAAAAAAGATTACCTACATGTAGAGTGATAGCGGTTTAAGGGGTTCTAAAATTTTCATTATTTTTGCGATAGGACGCACCATTTTGGATATATAAGCAAAAGAAAAGAAAAAAAAATATTGGGATAAACACGAAATATTTTAAGTGATACACCTACCTAGGTGGTAAAGAAGCCATGGAAATGTTTTTTTTTTTTTATTCTGAGTATATTATTAAAAAAAAATAAATTACTTGATATGATGATTAATTATCAAAATTCACCGCGCTCGTGCCGCCACCCCACCGCACCGTTCGGCGTCACCGCGTCGAGGCGGGTCATTCATAGAATAAGTAAATAAAGGATTTTTTCGCAAAATGTCTCAAGCAATTTTAAAATTATAATAATTATGTAGAAATATAAAACACTTAGATAAAAATAAAAATAAATTTCGCTGCTGTAGCTTTTTTACGACTTAAAGATGTTTCTCTTAAAATATTTCGTGTATGAATAGATACACCTTATATACAGTACTGGTTTTGCACCAGAAGTCGTGAGAGTCGGTGATTGGTGTGAATTTTAGTTCATGAAAACTAATTTTATTCCACACCTTTTTAATCGCGATTATAAATATATCAGATTTAGTTAGAAAATCTAAATTTTAGTTTAAAAACGTCAAATTCAGAATAGTAAAATTGCCATTTTCACTAAATTTAAAAACTCAGTACCATCTTAGAGCTGTCAAAATAAATTATAGTTAAGTTGTGTCACTTTCGTCAATTTCAGAAGAGGAAATGGTCGTTTGACAGGAATAAACTAAATTTTGGTGATTTTTAGTCTTAGTTTACAGAATTTTGTGACAAGAGAATCGGCACCATTATCTATCAATCTTTTTAAATTGTCTTAATAAATGAAATAAAAATAAGTTAATTTTAACCACCTCAACCTGTTTTATTTAAGCACATAGTACTGAGTAAAATTTCAAGACCACTCCATTATCCTTCTGTTCCAAAGCAATTTTTTTTTACTATTGTTCCGCGGCGTAAACTGAATTTGACTTAATAAGCATTTGCTTAAGGAATAGTATCGTTTAAAATTATCTTACCTATAGCTGAGAGCATTGACATATATATTACTGCGTAAGGACTGGGCGGACCGCATGTTATAATGACGCCTCGAACGTGGTCCCAAAATGGTCTTCCATAAAACGAAGTGAACTAGAACGCGTTCGGCTGTCTTCGGGAGCGGTCGTAAAATTTTACAAGCAAAAATGCCAAGTTGTGTCGTGAAGGGTTGCGTGAACTACGACAAAAAGCACAATAAAACGATTGATAACATTTCATATCACCGATAAGTTAAAAATAAATAATTATATCAACTTCTAACATTATTTAAAACAATTTTCTTTCTAATTTGTCTCAACGTTTGGCAAAGACGACGCGAAGCCGCGTAAAAGTGCGACATAACTTTGCAGCGGCGCGCGTTTTTATCCGATGAAATGAAAAGATTTATTATTATTACTAGGTATATGATTTAATTATGTTTATAATTATTTTTATTGTTTATTAAAAGCAAATTAAAATGTGTTTTTATGTACTTACTGCTAAAAAATCTGTAAGTACAGTGAAATACGTATTTATTTTGCAGATTTCCTTCTGATTCCGTGCGAAATAAAGTTTGGAGTCGTGTCATAAGTTAAAAAAAATAAGTTTAAAAATATTGTTTTATTCGAAGGCCAATGGAAATTTTATAACACAAACAAACAGCAATAAATATAAATTTCGAAAAATAGGTTTTTTTATTTCTTTGTACCTCGAAAAATACCCGCTCGTACAAGTTTACGTCTAGGAGCAGACCACGCCGATTGACATCGTAGTTCATAGTAGTTCTAATAGATGGCGCTAGTGTTTTTGTATGGCGACCGTGAAACGTTCGGACGACCGTATCTTTACTATTTATATCAATGCCTGAGAGCAATAAAATTTTACGACTTGCCCGATGGTCTAATTTTGAAATGTCATAACTGCCCATCACGCGCACTCGAAACCACACCTTAATTCCATTTACATAAGGTTGTATGTAAGGAAAATTGAAATGTTCTTAAGTACATTATGTGTTTTAAATTTGCCTTAGTAGACGCACACACTTGTAACTTAGCGATGGGACACTTTTGCGACTTTGATTTGTAGGTGATAGTGTATCTAGGGTATTCTAAATCGATGGAGAATAAACAATAAATAATTTTGAAAGCATGCTAAAGATTTTTAACAATACAAAAAATTATATAATTATGGAATAAGGAATGCGCACAGTGTTATGTGTGTGTGGGAGAGTATGTGTGAAGTGGGGGTGAGTGCGATATAGGGGTGTGTATGTTGGTGTGAAAGGTGTGATTTGTGTACTTTTTGTTTTAGTCAGGGACAAATTGTAATGTTATTGTGTTGGGAATTATCTATGAGCATAGCCTCGATTTCTTCGTAACTTTTGCTCTTCAACCATTCAGTGAGTTTCGTTTTGCAGTCGCGGTATGTCATAGGGTATATGGTGAGAATTTTGTTGAGAGAATTGTATAAGCGAGAAGATTGCTTTGTGTATTGTCTTGTAGCAAATGTAGTTTTGACTGGGATTTCTGGAGCTACTTTATTCTTCCTCCTAGTTTGTGTCCTGGGAGTGAAGAAGGGAAGGGATTTATGCTTCTTCAGAGTAATCAGCAGGACATAGAGCTTTCTAACTGACAAGAGGTTCGAAGTTAAGTATAAGGTTTCGATGGGGAATATTTGTGGTTTAAAGAACATGACTTTTAGTAAAGCTCTCTGCGCCCTCTCTAGTTCTAAAAACTTTGTTTTGGATGCTCCTCCCCAAATTGGTAAACAGTATGTCAATATGGATTGACCCAGCGACACGTAAATTTGTTGGATAAGATCTTTAGTAGCTACGTGGCGAAGAGATTTGAAGGTCCAAATTAATTTCCTGAGTCTGTTCATTATCAGTTCTAGATGCAAGTGCCAGGATAACCTTTGGTCGAGCATAACACCAAGGTATTTAGTGCTATTTACTTTATTAATTTTTAAACAAAAGCAGTTGGTGTCAGGGAAGCCAGAGCAGGTATGTATTTTAATCTGGAGATCTTGAGATGGCTGAGAACGAATGTCAATGGAGAAACAAATGTAGTAAGTCTTTGAAACATTTAAAGTTAAAAGGTTACATTCGAGCCAGGTAGCTATTTTAGACAAACCACGTTCAGCAGTGTGACCGACGCTGTTCCATGTTTGTCCCGAGAAAACAATTGCTGTATCATCAGCATAAGTGAATATGTGAGCTCCGTCGATTCTCATGTTGCAAAGGCTGTTTATATAAATGAGAAACAACGTCGGACCGAGCACACTATCTTGACCTACTCCGTATGTAACTACTCGTATTTCTTCAGAACTAGTGACTGATCCTATTTTTACTACATATCTACGTTCGCTTAGGTATTCTTTAAAGAGCTTAAGTGGAATTCTTATTCTTACGCCAATGCCTTCTAACCTGTGTAAAAGTGTAGGGACACTGACTGTGTCCAAGGCTTTTTTAGGTCTAAAAATACTGCCAGACACTTATCACGACTGTCCAATTTTTCAGTGACTATAGCTGTAAGTCCCAGTACTGCGTCTTCTGTAGACTTTCCCTGTCTGAAACCAAACTGTGAGGGCGAGATTAAATTGTTTTTAGTTAAGTATCTAGTCAAGCGATGATTTATTAATCTTTCAACAATTTTAGACAAGGACGGAAGTACAGATATCGGCCTGTAGTTAGACGGGTCAGCTGTGTTACCACTCTTGTACACAGGTGTTATTACAGCTTGTTTCAGGGCGGTAGGAAAAATTCCTTGTTCAAAGCAGAGGTTAATAAGGTGTGGAATAATTGGCGAAATAATGGACCTAGCAGCTTTTAAGAAATTTATAGGGATTTTGTACCAGGCAGTTGCACTGTCGGACTTTAGGCTCATGATTACGGTAGCTACTTCATCAGGGTCAGAATTAAGAAGAACAAAGGACGAGACCAGGCTAGCTGCTACGTCCTGAGGTAAGCTAGGAACGCTGTCAGGTTTCATCTGAGGGTTATTTATTATGTCGTCAGCAAGACACTTCCCTATAGTGGAAAAGTATTTGTTAACTTTGTTTACTTCCTCGAGAGGGTTAGCGGCTGATACTAGCAATGCTGTATTTTGCGTTTTAGGTGGTGTTCGTTGAGAAATATCGTTTATTGTTTGCCAAAGTTTCTTAGGGTTTTTGTGCGTCTTATAAAGTAGTTCGCGATCGTGTTTGCGCTTTTGTTTTTTAATTATGGTGTTGCAGTAGTTCCTATATCTCCTATAGGTGATTTTTAGTATCTCGTTAAAAGGGTCTAGTTTTAACTTTTTTTGCATATTGTAGCGATTTTGTATACAACGCAGTAAGCCTAGTGTCATCCAAGGTTTAATCAATCGATTAAGGGGGATCCTCGTAATAAGAGTACTGGCAGTGAGAAATTTTTGTAGCAAGCTTATTAGACTATCTAATAGAATATTAGGGTTAGTCAGGTTTGTGAGGTCGTGAATGTTGCTAGTTGTTAAAAGCTCGAGTGCATGTTCTATGTTTATTGTTGTTTTCGTTCTAAATGTTTTATGTGTATTCGTCAATTCAGTTAGTTTTAGGAAAATCATAGAGTGCTCAGTAATAGTAGTGTCGCTAATTGCAATGAACGCCGATTTTTTTTTAGGTCGAAGTTTTAACAAAGTGATCTAGACAGCTATTGCCTCTAGTGGGATGTGAGTGTCCGGGGAGTAGGCCGTGCGTTGCTAACATATTTAAATAGTTAAGTCTATTTGATCTCTCGTATGATTGTTCTGCTTGCCTGTGTATTAAATTTATATTAATGTCACCAGTTATTATTACATTTTTATTTGAAGGAATGGTAGCTAGGTGGAGAGATAAAGAGTATATGAAATCTTCCGCGTTTGTCTTTGATGGAGAGCGATATATTCCTAGGACTATGAGATCGGGTTTAATATTAACTTGTAAACAAGAAGCGTGGGTTAATTCTATCTCTTTTATTTGAAACTTATGTCTGTTATTAACAAAGACGACGACACCGTCAGCTTTGTTTAAATGTTTAGTAGTGCAGGCAGCCGAGTAATTAATTAATTGAGGAATATTCTTATTAGGGTTTAGCCTGCACTCACTCAAAACAATAACGTCAGTGTTACAATTTAAATTAGCTAGGTTCAATTGTAAGTCGCTAAAATTAGAATAGATACTTCTGATATTCTGTGATATAATCGTGAAATCAGTGCTTTTAATTTTAAGCTATTGCATAGCTTCTATCGCGGGCCTTGAGCGCGGGGACCGAATCCAGAAATTCCGTAACGAAAAAACCTCACGCTCCCCACTCCGACGGTTATTTTACTACGCCAGTACCCTCTAGTGATCTAATAATTTCTGGCAGTTCCTTTTTTCTGTGTACTGCGTATTTTATTCTTATAAATATTAGTTTATAAAATTATGATCTTCACAAAAAGTGATTGTTGATAGTGGGGTTTGAACTCACGCCCAGTCGATTATGAGTATATTCAGTTCCCCTGTTGCACCGCAAGGCTACAATGACTTAATTAAAGCTTGCCAAATAGTTGATACCATTCCAGTTGAACAATTTTTAAACTGGACTAGACGGTTGGAAATGACTCATGTACATGGAATTTTTTCGCTGTCAAAACAGTTTGTCACTCTTTTTTTATTTAAAATTACTTTAGGTTCAACACTTTCGTCTATTTTAAAGTTGTTATTATGCTTATATTTGAATAGTATTTGACTTTGTTTACGTAGTTATACACTTTTACGACGTTCAGCACTTATTTATTTTGTTTTTAAGCTATTGCATAGCTTCTTTCGCGGGCCTTGAGCGCGGGGACCGAATCCAGAATACCGTATATCAAAGAAAGTATATAGAAAGTATATCAAAGAAAAAGAAATACTGCATAAATAAAATAAATAAATAATTATAATTGCATAAGTTGATACAAAATGCTATGCAATAGCTTTACCGCGGCAGTCCCCGAGTGCCACACGTCTTTTTTTATTGTTGTGCTTAAATCGCGAAGGGAGCAGTTTGACACTTGGGCATTGATATAAATAGTAAAGATACGGTCGTCCGAACGTTTGCCGGACACGGTCGCCATACAAAAACACTAGCGCCATCTATTAGAACTACTATGAACTACGATGTCAATCGGCGTGGTCTGCTCCTAGACGTAAACTTGTACGAGCGGGTATTTTTCGAGTTACAAAGAAATAAAAAAACCTATTTTTCGAAATTTATATTTATTGCTGTTTGTTTGTGTTATAAAATTTCCATTGGCCTTCGAATAAAACAATATTTTTAAACTTATTTTTTTTAACTTATGACACGACTTCAAACTTTATTTCGCAGGGGGCAAAGGAAATTGCAAAATAAATACGTATTTCACTGTACTTACAGATTTTTTAGCAGTAAGTACATAAAAACACATTTTAATTTGCTTTTAATAAACAATAAAAATAATTTTATACATAATTAAATCATATAGTAATAATAATAAATCTTTTCATTTCATCGGATAAAAACGCGCGCCGCTGCAAAGTTATGTCGCACTTTTACGCGTCTTTGCCAAACGTTGAGACAAATTAGAAAGAAAATTGTTTTAAATAATGTTAGAAGTTGATATAATTACATATTTTTAACTTATCGGTGATATGAAATGTTATCAATTGTTTTATTGTGCTTTTTTGTCGTAGTTCACGCAACCCTTCACGACACAGCTTGGCATTTTTGCTTGTAAAATTTTACGACCGCTCCCGAAGACAGCCGAACGCGTTCTAGTTCACTTCGTTATAGGGAAGACCATTTTGGGACCACGTTCGAGGTGTCATTATAACATGCGGTCCGCCCAGTCCTTACGCAGTAATATATAAGTATTCCAATGCACTTGGGCTATTTCTGTGTTATCTATTTCAGTTATAGTATCCAGAGTTCTATCCATACTTGACTGATAGATGACTGCAGTACAAAAATTCATAGTCTTTTGTTAGTTTGGGCGTGTGTTTTTGTGTAAGTAATAAGTAAGGAAAATTATGCACGGAAGGTTTATTAATGTGTGTGCGCGCGTAACAATAACATACTTTTTAATCCATTGACTCATTAATAATAATATTCCAATAATAGATAAATTTAACTTATTAACTGTAATCCTAAGTATTATAGGGTTTAACATATAACAGTAATATAATAGACTAATGTGCTTATACTTTCTACTACTACTAGCGTGTTGATTAATTAGTACTAGTCATATTTGTTGCATAAGCTTGTTAACTTGCATTTCACTCTTAATTATAATTTTTGGACAGCTATCATCCTTTTTAAGACACACTTGGCCAAAGGAAGTCCAACAGTATTTATAGGCTTTAGATTTGGCCAGATCGCGGGCGAGAAAAAATAAGCGTGCCCCCTTGGCGGTGAGCTGCTCAGACACGTAGATGGGGGCGTATTCATTAGTAGTAAATCCTAGATGTTTTGCACATAATTTTTCATTGTTTGATCTGATGAAGCTTCGAGTCGATTTTGAAAAGTCATTTTTTAGTATAGCTGAAGTTAGCTCGACGATAATCAGCCCATTTTTCGCATCACTGCGCTTACTTGGGACTCGAAAAATGTATTTTATATCATTTTGTTGGATAGAGCATTCTGTGGCTTTAGACAAACTTGTAACCATTTTTATCAAGTCACTCTTAGTTTCGTTTGGAATTTTTTGTGCGTTTTTTACCTCTATCACAGTTTTCCGGTTACCTCGCTGCAGATCCTCAATTTTATCTTCTAGTAGTATTATGTACTCCTCATCTTTCTTCGACTGCATTTCAATTTGCTCTATTATAATTATATGACCTAACTTTGGGGGCTAATTAAACATATTAACATGGGACTTAAACATAACTGGCGAAATGTGGGTTTACTATAGGTACGAGGGCTGCACTAAAAGTATCGGGAATGGAATATTTCCACTGTTCCTGTCATATTAAAATCTTTTTAATTGAAAACTCCTTGGTTTTAAAAATCGAATACCATTTATTTATTTTTAAAAAGATTCTCGGTCTTGTCACAAGGTTTTGTCAAACTTGTTTAGTCGTTGAGAAAATGGAATTGACTTGAGAAAATTCAAGAGCAATGATTTATTATGACTTTCGAAGTGGTTTAACACAAAAACAGTGTGTTGACCGGATGATTTCTGCATTTGGTGATGAAGCCCCATCCAAAACCACAATTTATCGCTGGTTTGCTGAATTTCAACGTGGACATGTCAAGCTCAGTGATGATCCCCGTCAAGGTCGTCCAAAAACTGCAGTCACCCAAGAAAACGTTGATGCTGTGCGTAAGCTGATTGAGGAAGATCGACATGTGACATACCGCGAAATTCAGGCAACTTTAGACATTGGCATGAGTCAAATACAAATAATCTTGCTTGAACAATTAGGTGTAAAAAAGTTGTTTTCCCGATGGATACCTACCGCATTCGCTCTGTGAAGAGCAAAAAGCGGCTCGCGTTACTTGGTGCGTCAGAACTCTCGAAAGATTCCACGCAGGATCCTCAAATGCTGTATACAACATCGTATCCGGTGACGAATCCTGGATATATGCGTACGAACCCGAAACAAAAACCAGTCACGAGTTTGGGTGTTCGAAAATGAGTTAAAGCCAACAAAACTTGTTCGTTCACGGAGTGTTTAAAAAAAAATGATGGCCACGTTTGTCTCCAAAACCGGCCATGTTACGACTATTCCTCTTGAGGGACAAAGAACGGTTAATGCAGAATGGTATGCTAGCATTTGTTTGCCACAGGTCGTTTCTGAACTCCGTAAAGAGAACTGCAACCGCCGCATCATCCTCCATCACGACAATGCGAGTTCTCACACCGCGCACAGAACAAAAGAGTTTTTAGAGCAAGAAAACATAGAATTATTAGACCATCCGCCGTACAGCCCCGACCTAAGCCCTAATGATTTCTATACTTTCCCTAAAATAACGAATAAATTGCGTGGACAGAGATTTTCATCACCTGCAGAAGCTGTGGACGCCTACAAAACGGCCATTTTGGAGACCCCAACTTCCGAATGGAATGGTTGCTTCAATGATTGGTTCCATCGTATGGAAAAATGTGTCAAATTTCGCGGAGAATACTTCGAAAAGCAATAAATACATTTTTAAATAGTAATGTTGTGTCTTCCTTGATTCCCGAAATTTTCAGTGCCGCCCTCGTACACCTCTGCCCAACACTTCGGGGAAAGGAAGCGTAATATGATAAAAAAATGCGTATTGATGACGAAACTTAATTATTTTATCTAACCTACGGCTTAAATCAATATAATTATGTAGACACTCCTATGTCTTATTTACTGTTATTTTCATTGGCTTTTTATTTTTAATCTATAAACTAGGTATCTGTAGGCTCTTTTTCACACATTTCTTGAACTACTTATAATTTTTTTTTTAAACAACCGCGTATCATGTTTTTGGTCTTTATAGTTCCTTTTTTCTACTATAATTATAAATACAAATGTCTGGATGTACCTACCTATGTCCTTCGTTCACACACAAAACACTGAATGTATTTCAATGTTTGGAAATAAGAAGATAACATATACCTTGGAATAGCACTTAGGCTACTTTTCATAATGTACTTAATCATGTGCAAAAGTCACGGAAACAGATAATGGAATATTATCTAATAACAAGTTTATTTTTTTTACTTCTTTTCTACTTCAGTGTACTCAGGCACAACACGTGTGAACCGGTTCGTGAGTAAAGTTAAGAAGGTCATCGTTAAGTATGAAATCGTCGCATTTTACTAGTCATTCGAATTTGGTGGGATAACCAGCCATTGTGCACATGTTTTGTTTTTTGTTTATATCTACTTAACGCGAACATTTCCAAGCTGAATATTTTCACTATATATTTTTGACTAAACGCACTAATTCTTGGTTTAGACCCACACATCTTGGGTTGAGCCGGTTTCTTGTATCTTGCCGCCAAAGTTATGGCACCGTCGTTTTGACTTTTAGCAATATTATTCAATAAACTCAAAAACTCAAACTCAAAGCATTTATTTCAATTAAACCATTTACAGGCACTTTTGAACTGTCAAAGAGACGGTCAGTTAGTCAGAAAGTTGAAGCTAGATGTCCATTCCATTACGTAGATCACTATGGAGAAGAACGGGCAAGAAACTCCAAGGACACTCTTTTAAATCAAGATATTACATAATCCTGGGTACATTATTCTTGTTGCTTCTATATGTGAGACAATGTAAAAACTAATAAAACAATTCAAAATATAAAATTACAAATTAAAAATAAGCCCTGGCAGTCAAGAGATGACCAGTCCCAACTGACGGCGCCCGTTCACGAACATGACGCATGGATCAGCACCATCCAGCTCAACCATTTTGTAGGGAACCGAATGATCCAACACACGCGCCACCATCAGTGAGAGCCATAGACCATAAGAGAGCACAGGCCATTAGTCTCGAACTTCATCAACTATCTTATCTTATGAAATCCCTGGTTGATTTCAAGTGGGGGGATATGAACAGGCTTCGGGATGCTTTCCTAGTCCTTCCTTTTCCCTCCTAGTTTTAAATGTGCCGCCACTTGCACTCGCCATTGCAGTGAGTGCGACAAGGACAACGCATCGCTCCCGCCATCTGACGGCGGGAAGAAGAAAAGTTAGTTCGAACTCAACGTCAGAATAACCCGAGCGCGCGGGGAGAAAAAACCCCAAAATTTAGTGAAATACGACTGCTAGTGATACTGTGTGGTGATCTCCTGGCTCCCAGCATCCCGTGAGTACCTGACCTCTTTCAATTTACCATCCTTTAGCCTGTTTCTGAGTAGGAAACTTCAAAAGCGTCATTGGCTATGCGCGATATTCAATCATATTTGTGGTAATAACGCATGCATGTACACTTTTGAAACTTTTTATGGTTATTAAAAGCGCCAAGAAGGATCGAATACAGTTTTCAGCGAGCTTATACGTTTTCTCATTTAGACGCAACGATATTTTTTCGAGTTTTCAAAAAAGCGCGATTACTTGAATATTATAAATATTTTTTTAAATCAAATTCTGTCACAAATACGCACAAATAAAGAGCTACTCGTGTATGTTTATTCTAAAAGCGCACATACAATGGTTTTAGAGATACACGATTCTGCAAAACGTTACTCCAGCAGGAAATGCAATATCTGGTTTTCAACCTGAAGACGCACAAATTATATTTTCGGCGCACATTTTGGCACAAATATAAGCTCTCTGCCCATGCAAAATATTTCTCTCTACGACCTTTCGTTTAGAATTTTCCTGCTGGAAAAACGTTACTCCAGCAGGAATCGTTTTTTCCGTTTTATTCCAAAACGCACAAACTTTTTATTTGGCGCACATTTACAGCAGATTACCCACTAATTATACGTTCCACTCATATCTAGGAGACACTTTCCTGCTGGGGTAACGTACACGTTGATATTGTTAATTAAGTGTTCACAAAAAAAGTAAACGTGTTAAACTTCAGTGACAACATTTTCACAATTTCTGATGTGGCCGCAGTTTGTATAAAAGTTCGGATATAAATAAACGGTACAACAGTAAACACTCAAACGGGACGTTGAAAAGATTTTTTTTATTAACTCGTCTTATTATGTTTTACGTCAAGGCTTTTATTTCACAACTTGATTCTGAATTATAGGTACTCGTAAATTAGAGTAAGAATATTAAGAATTTATTTACCTAAAGTTGGAGAGTTTTCGGACACTCCGCCTGCACCATAATATGAAGATTTTGTGTTCTAAATAAACCTTTATATAATCCAAATAAACCATTAAAATCAATTGAATATTTGTGAATAGTTTACACAAATAATACGATTATTCCACATAAAATGTTAAACGTTTATCTATGTATACATATAATAAATCTGTAGAGGAAGCGTTTCTGTACATTGAAAATATTTCAAAATAAATAAATTCGGGTGTTAAAGAATAACCAACAGATGCCATTTCATCAATTTTTTTTTAATTTTTGTCTGTTTGTCTGTCTATGATTGTTTGAACAGGTTCAACGTAAAAAGTACCAAACCAATATGGTTAACTTTTATACTTAAATATTGTGTATAACTCGGGGTAGTGATTAGTTTTTGTTTCATCGTAATCGCTTCACTCTATCAAAAGATATTATCAATTTAAAATCTTTGAGAATTTAACTATTCACTTGAAACACGTAACGACATCTACTAACCTAATGATACTATAAGTAGGTTTGAGAGATAGTGTTTTTAGGTTTCCGTACCAAAATGGTAAAAAGGAACCCTTATGGTGTGATTCAGTCTGTCTGTCTGTCTGTCACAGCTGAATATCTCAAGAACTACTCATGCTATCAACTTGAAATTTAGAATAGTTTTAGATGACGTTTGCCCAACTATTTTGAAAATAAGAAAGAAACAAAGTTTTTATTTTTTTTGCAACAGGGACTGCAAGGTAGTCTTAAAAATTCGAAATGCGGCTACTAGGGCATGTGGGGTATCATATGAAAGAGCGCTGTTTGCACATTCTCAAACGTTTTTTTCTTTAGGCTGCATAGTTTTCGACTTTTGATGAAAATGTAAAAAAAATACCGTCCCCCCCCCTTATCTCCGAAGTTTGCATAGAGAAAAATCTGAAACTATTCTATGTTTGCTTATGCTTATGTAAAGATTACAGGAAAAATAAAACTGTCATTGATGATTTCTGAAATTTTTTGTTGATTTCTGGAAAAGTGTGCTACTTAGAATAGCACACTTTTTCAGAAATCAACAAAAATTACATTAGTTCCTTTATCTGTCAAGAGATGGCGATGACCTAAAACTGCAATATTCTACACCGCAGTGTTAAAATTCTCTCTCTCTCTTTTTCTCTTTCTGTGTTTTTTTTTTTTTAGTTCGCTTTGTTTTCAACTTTTAACAAAAACTGTAAAAAAATAGCTTTCCCCCATTATCTCCAAAGTTTGCATAGATAAAAATCTGAAATTATTCTATGTGACAGAAGTTGATGTAATAGATGGCGCTGATTTTCATCGGCGAGACCTATATTCGTCAGAAAAGTTAAAATTCGCTGACGAATATAGGCCTCGCCGATGAAAATTTAAAAACATTTCGCGGTTCACAACCAAAATGTCCTCCTTCCTACCTACTCGCAGTTTGCTTTGGGTGAAGCACAGTTGTAGTTTTTTCTGGGCACATAACTATTTAGGTCCTACTTATACGAATGAAGCTTATGAAGCTACGGATATATGATGGTACGAAACCCTCGGTGCGCGAGTCCGACTCGCCCTTGACCGGTTTTTTTAAGGTGGTTATTTTAGCACACTGCGCGCGCAAACTTAACTCGATACATTGTGAATAGAATAATAACTCCCAATGACCCAATCAAAGGTTAGGCTAATTAAAGTATTCAAAATGCGTTGTTAAATAGTTTAGTAGAAGTGCTCTAGGTGGCGCTATACTTAATTATACTTAAATAATTATATATACTTAATTTATGTAACATGCGTTTTTTCTTAAGAATACTGCTACCTTTATCTGTAGACCCCTAGCCATAATCTACAATAAATGTATAATAGAAGGTGTTATGCCAACGGTGTGGAAGCAGGCTAATATCACACCTGTACACAAGAGTGGATCTAAGCGTAGTGTTGAGCAGTACCGACCTATTTCTATTTTGTACACCTTGTCGAAGCTTTTTGTAAGACTGGTACATAACGAAGTGTACCCTATCCTGCATAACTCTATTATCCAGCAACAGCATGGTTTTGTAAAAAAGCGATCCACGACAAAAAAATTATTGGTATTTTCTAGTGACCTATTTGATAACATTGATAATCGTATACAGGTTGATGCAGTGTACACGGACTTTCAAAAAGCTTTCGACAAGGTGGATCATGAATTGTTGCTGAACCGAATAGCTTTCAATGGTATTCGAGGTAACTTATTGCGATGGTTCATTTCGTACATTACTAACCGTTGTCAACGGGTTGTTATTAACGGATACCACTCTCATGCTACTCGGGTTACATCTGCCGTCCCACAAGGGTCTATTCTCGGTCCTCTATTATTCATTATCTATGTAACCGTTTTCGCATGGAAGTGTTCAGATATTTTTGGTTAGTTGTGTGTATAGAAATTATTAACAAGCATCTGCTCAGATATTAATGAAGTAATGAATGTTCAGATATTAATGGTAACTTGTAGTGTATGGAACTTATTGACATTTTAAATTGTTCAGAAGTATTTGGTCACCTTGTTTGCTACAATATATCTGACGGCGACTGTACAATGGCATCAAAAACGAAAAATCGCATTTTTAGACCTAAAGTTTGAGACCCGCGATATAGAGAAGCATTTTCCTAAAAACCACAAATTTTGTTGCAGCTTTTTACTAGAAAAATCACCAGGCCTGGTCGAAACATTCTCCCTTATCAATGTAGGAGGTGTTACACCTTCTATAAGCGGCACAATATTGTTTTCCGACATCCACGCGAACGAAGTCGCGGGCACAGCTAGTCTATTATATTTTGAGACAAGAGTTACAGTGTTTTCTCAGGTTAGCAGCTTGATTGTTGTAGTTAATTGACCACGACTTTCTCAACATAGATTTCACAAAAAAAAATATCTTCACCATGAAGTTTTCACATTTATTTCCTAAATTCTTCCTTGATTTCGTAAAAATATAATTAACTTTTAAAAAGGAACACTCAATCCACACGCCCACGATTTCAGGACTTGAAACCAGGTCTAAAAACTACCGACTTTGCAAAAAGGAGGAGGTTCTCAATTCGGTTGTATTTTTTTTTTATGTTTGTTACCTCAGTTCTCCGTCGTTTATGAACGGATTTGAAAAATTCTTTTTTTATTTAAAAGGTTATACTTCCAGATTTCTCCCTTTTTTTCAGAATCCAGTTCTGATGGTGGGATCCATGAGGAATTGAGGGAACTCCTCAAATTTTATAGGCAAACATATAGCGATTTTTGTATTTTCATCAACAACTCAAGCATTTGCATTCAGAAAGTATCATTTGATGAAGTGAAACTGATCAAGAAGACCACAAATGGCCACCGGAACTCCTCAATGATAAGTATTTCACGGGTGGCGATATCTCGATTAAGATTGTTAAGCGACTATGAAGCAAGTTTAAATAAATCATTCTGATGAAAATGGTACCATTGAACTGATCTGAAGATGAAGTCGGAAGGTATGCACCGGAACTCCGTAGTAAAACAATGTATCTTAGCCGTGTTTGGGCTTATTGGAATTGTCATGAGATGCACTCAGGCTATAAATGGTTATTAACCGATTTTCATTAACTTTGCTTGGGTAGTTTTTGAGTTGTTTAGTTTGTATTTAATCTACTTCGTATAGGTTTCTTGTGTCACTCTTGTTTGTGCGGTATAGCAAGTAGTGGTCATCGAATTGTTGTGGGATAGGTATCATAACTAAAAAGTGAAAAAAAAAAACTTTTTAACAAAAAAACAACCGACTTCAAAAAAAAGACTAAAAAGTGAAAAATAACTTTAATTGCGGAAATCGGTGGCAAAAAACGAAAATACAGAACCAAGGACACCGACTTCCGAAATTAAAGTTATTTTCCACTTTTTAGTGTTTTTTTCTTTTTAAGTCTGTTGTTTTTTTTTTTTTCATAAAAAGTTTAGGTTCTTATGAACATATTCTCAATTAGCCAATAATAAATAAGTATTAAAGACTTGATTTTTTAGATGATTCAAACTATGATTATTTAACAAATTTTTTTAAATATAATAGCTAGGTAGGTATTTATCATAACTATAGGCAATACGAAATCAAAATTATGGCCCGATTTCTAAATTGGTTGAGCAGCCTTGCTCTATTACAAGAATTCAATTAATGTTCCTGTCTACCTCCAGGGCTCAATCCAAAATAAAGTGGAGTACAAGTAAGGTTCGGCCGATCAATCATTTCATAGTTTGTAAGTACTCGTAGTAGGTAGTATAGTTAACTTTAAACTAAACTTTTTCTGTAAGCTTTACATTCCAAGATAGAATAAAAACGATAATATAATCTTGATTCCTTTATTTGTTTTAATCGTATCTTTCTTAGTGATAAATATAAAACTATTTAGTACGATAACATTACACAAATCAACAATAACTTACTGAGACGAACATAATATACATTAGTAATGTAGACAATCATGTTATTACATAAAGTTTAATTCATTTATTTACATTCAGATTTGGGACGTGTTTTTGTAACGGTTGTAAGAACACATTCGCAATTGCAAACAATTCCATTTTTGAAGTGTTGCTAACCTGTACCCGAATTGCGTAACGCAATCAATCGCAATCTGAATGATTTTGAAACAGATTGCTAATCCATTGCATGTTCGAAAAATTTGTCTGCTCAACAACGTAAAACGCAATGAATGATGTTGAACTATCAAAATGAAACCGATTCCTACCGATAGTGTATTACGCAATTAGGCCTCTGTATCCCAAAATGTAATTATGTATCCGAAAATAAATTATTGCCACAACTTTCCGTAAAGAGTTACAGACATGATATTAACACTTGGATGATTAATCTTATCCCATATAAATACATATGAAATAATTAATTATGTTTAGTTTGTGGACAATGTCTAAAAGCATTCGTTTGTACAAAGTAACTGAAAACTAAGTTACTATCACATAGTTGATTATAACAATAATCTTTCTATACATCGTCTTCAGGCCAGCCTCCCCAACTTCAGTGGGGTGACTACCAATTAGTTTCCTATAAATAAAATTTAATTTATTTAAATGTCATTTGGCGTAAGTATTACATGAAAACATGAATCTGTCTAATAGGTTTGAGTAAAGACTTTGACCTCTCACTTCCAATTTAATCGAAATTAATAATTATTATAGAGGTATGTGTGAGGAACTCGGTGTAAAGTTCACTCATCCTCCATAGAAAAGGGAGGATCCTCCGACCAGACGGGTGTCGTGTCTGGTGGGCAACTACCCGACGGTTGATGTCGGGATGTTGTATATATGCTAGTCGCGCGGTTAACTCTGCGCGATGCAGGATTTATGACGTCAGGTCTTTGCTGCGTAGTTCGCATGTGGCGTTGTAAATGCCGCCACAATTATTATTGAAAAAATCCAATTAGGTATGTAATAACAATATTTAATCGAACGCTTCACAAAAACAGTAGAAAACAGGAAAGTCAAAACCACTTCCCTTTTAATAATAAAGTACAGTGGTCAGCACATCAAACTACACGAAACTGTCACATTTCTCCAAACGGTTTTAAGCTTAAAATGTTGGTGATTAAGTTGAAAATCGAACGAGTAAATTAGAGTTTTTGGTAATTTGATGTGTTGGCTACCGTACCTAACGTTTTCCTGTTATTATTACAAGGTTTGAAACTGGCCTGTCAACAGCTGAAATCAAAACTGTCATTGAACTTGTTGCCCTGCCTGCTCCACATAACAACAATTCAACACCAGTCTTACTCAACTAAGGGCAAGTAATATTTCCTCATTTCTAATTCATAACAATCAGTTCATTTTCATCAGCCTCTGACTTGAATCCTGGTTTAAATGCAGGTCAGATAGGAGGCTTAACCCAGCGTCGGAATTTGAAGTTGAGAACTTTCAAGTTCTACTTTAATACAAAACTCCTTACGTTTACTGCAAATAAATTTTGAGTTTCGCGGACTATATAAAAGGAATCACCTTAAATAATGCTAAAGTATCATCATTCATCATTTCAGCCGAAAGACGTCTACTGCTGGTCATAGGCCTCCCCCAAATGCTAAAGTATAATTTGACGAACTTTCAACTTTAAATTCGCAATTCAGAAATCGGGTGTTATTTATTCCTTTTAATAAACAGCTTCATTATATAAATGATATTAGGCAAGATTCCGCTACAGAATTAGGACAACATTGGCCAAATAATGTGGCATAGCTTATCTGACGCTCATTTGAATAGCCAGTTAATTTAGTTCAAACGTTGTCACCTGCACTTCCAAGATAACAATTTGACTTCGACAGCGCCCTTATTTCGTAGCAGTAGCGTTACTACTGCCGACATACGATATACAATGCTATGATAAATGACTCCTCCCTAACATAAAACTTAGCCAAGTTCCTCATACATACTCTTGTGATGGTGCTAATGTGCGATGTCGATGGGTGGCGTGGAGCGACCGTCCTGCGTGCTGGGGGAGCCGCTCTCGTTCACCAGGCGCTGTCGCTCGCGGTACATCGACACCTGGATGTTCTCCAGCTGGTGGTACCGACACACCTTGATGGTCGAGAACACTGCCAGGCCGACCCACGTCGCGAACGCTGCCCATGTACCGAACTGGTGGAAGAAATATATATTTTTTATATAAGAAGCATAAAAATACATGCGTAGGTATGGTCTCTTCCAAAACTATCTGATGTAAACGAATGGATCAGAAAACGTACCCGTGGATGCCAATTTGTAGTGCCACTGAGTCCTTTGATTATTTGAATAGGTACCTAAACCCGAAATACAAATTTTAAATCACCTTACAGATGTTTTTCATTTGACAATTTATTATTGAGGTTAATTTTGCAACATCAATTTTCGTCGTATTCAAACAATATTTGTTGGAAAAAGTCGTGAGATATAAAGTTGAAACCTTCTAACTAAAAATGAAAATGTTTTTTTTTTCTCTGTATTTATTAGGGGCTTGCGACCATTAACAGGTCATGTCAGCCCCATCATTTCATTAAACAAGTTACTTACTTTATTTTCTTAAGACTAATAAATATTAACTTATAAATAAGCTTAGCTTTATTGCTTGCAGGGTAAGCCAGAATACATTCAAATTTACCTAAATTACTACTACCTTACCTTATTTTATTTTTTTACATAAATGTTGCCTATCAAAATTATTGCGAATACAATCTACATATAAGCAGGTGTTGGACATCTTCTGGTTTATCACAATACAATATCAGCAATACAGTTTGGTGAAAGGAATTTCTTCATTAAAAAGGTAATTTTTTTTAGTGGTACATGTCGAGATTGTATTCTAAAAACTATTTTAAGTAATGGCCTACCTAGTTTAATATCGGCAAACCACGGTATCCGAGGAGGCTCACATTGCATAGTTTTGTACCATATTCCTTTATCTCGAGATCTGATGGCAAAATGTTCTTTCCACTTTTGTTGCCATATTGTCTTGTACTGTGAAAAAATATTCTGAGTAATCAGGAATTCTGAATACCTCACTTCCATCTGTACAAAATCTTTTAGCTAAAATGTCAGCCTCCTATTACGTCTCAAGCCAATATGTGAAGTGATCCACTGCAATCTCAGAGTTACATCATTAGGCATGGTATAAATTTTATCAAAAATAACACACATTTGACATGAATATTTACTTGTGAAGTATAATGTTATTATTTTAATTATTGTGAATGTGAAGACTATGTGGGTCTTTGTTTATTTTTATTTTTTTCTTCTCAGTATATATATATTTTTTTTTTTCCTGATCATGGTATGGCAGTTTGAGTAATTTATGCGGCCTGCCCAAATGTCCTTTCTTTGGTATTGTTCGTCGAATCGTTGAGCTTCTTATGTTCTGAGTTGAGCTGCACGATTACTGACAAATGCGTGCACTGAATGGACAGGTCCACTCAATCTGTGTGGTTCTTTCTTCAAAAGACCATTTCAGACACCAGTCTACATGGTCTTCACATGATTTGACCAAGATTATTGTCTGGACTTTAAAAGAGATTGTGACCTCTGAGTTTGTTTCGGTCTTTCTTCTCAGAGTAGTCAGATACGAAATGCCGACCTCATCTAGTTTTAAAATATGATTGACGTGTAAAAGTGTTTGTAAAATCCTACTTACAGAAATAAAATCATTTATCATTTACAGGCTAACGCTGTCCCTCTGCAACCAGAGGCGGAGCGAGCTGTGTTCTAAAGCGCTTTTGCTATCCGAAAAAATAACATTTTTAGATTTTAAACACCTATTTTTTTTAAAGATATGGCCTCTGAGATCGCAAATAGCTCGGCGCACATAATGTTTACTTCAGAAGAAATTTTAAAACCCTCACTTACTCCTAAACTATTACTAACATAGGCGGCGCCAACACCATCTTTAGTCTTAGAGCCATTTAATTTTTAATTCATAAAGTACATTATTTAACAGTAAACTATAACTATACGAAAACTTGGACGCTTTAACGCAATCCATAATTACTTCACAATTTTTTATTTTAGAAGTCCATTATTTCCAAATTAAACATCACTAGAGGGGAAGAGGCAAATACTTTCTGTGGTTAATCTCTGTGTGTACAAAAGGTAATAGTGGTTTCTTTTTCTTTTGCCAGTATCTATTATCACATAGGATTTGGAGTTGTTCTAACAAAATTATGGTGGGATTATTATAAAAAGAGCGAGCTTTATAACAATTACTACTCGCATAGGCAATATATTGCCTTCTCAAAAACAATGGCGGTATGCAGATCTCACACTCCCTTACGTGTATAGGAGTTGTTTTTATAAATCCGCCAATAATTCTAAGGGCTTGATTTTGGAGCAAGTTTAATTTCGAATTGTTTTTCGGCACTATTATCATATAAACAAGATGCGCAATCCATCCTGCTACGAATCATGGCTATGTATATCTACGCAAATGTTTTGGGTGTACTCCCCAAGTAGGTCCAGCCAGTATCTTCAATTTTTTATTAATGTTTTTGTGTTTTTGCATGTAGTGCATTAATATGCATATGGAAAAGCAATTTAGTGTCCAACCACATACCCAGATATTTGTAATTCTTAACTAACTCTAAGGAAGTACCCTCTGCTTTATTGTCTAGTTCTTTACCTTTCCTACCTATAGCGAATAAAAAAAATTGTTTTATGTACCGAAATATTCAATTAACGATGAGATTAACTGACTCCTGAAGTTGAATAACACTGTCGTGTAATTTTTGATTTCTAATGTACAATACAAAATCGTCGGCGTTTTGAGAAATAGTTAAATTTGTAATGGCTTTACAGATGTTATGGGTTATAATATTAAACAGTAGTGGCGACATAGGATCAGCTGTGCTATGGCCTCTGTTTATAAACCTTTCAATAAAATTATTATCATTATCACATTTAATTTTTAGTCTCCTTTCACTGAGAAATTTCCCACCGACAAACCATCAAGTATAGTTACAACTTTATCTATGAAAACAGATTGTACGTTGTTTCATAACGAATAGTTTTATAAAATTTCGTTTTACATACATTTTTTCTCATATTTTCGTTTCATAGAACAATCAATACACAAATACTTACTACGAAATTACGACTACCAGCTGTTGGTTTAGGAATCGGGATAACTAAGGTATCACGCCATTGCTCGGGTACAATGAATTGCTTCAAAATTGCATTAAGTATAGATTTTAAGAAGGTATTCCTTCGCTGACCAAGGTAAATTATACACCATAGAGTAAGTTATTTCATCCACACCGGGAGCTGTATCTTTCTTTTTAAGTCATCACAGAAGCTCCTGCATACGAAATTCACCTTCTAACAGTTGGTTTGTCGATTTAAATAGTGGTTGTCGCGTAATTACAGAATCAGGTTAGTTACAAAGTAAATATAATTTATCTTCAGTAGATGAAGTGAATCTATGTATTATATTGCCGTCCTTTTACCCACCTCATTTTCCTCCAAACCTGAGGGCTAGAAGAAGCATCATCCAATCCATTGCAAAACTTCTGCCAATTTTCTGATCGAGCTTTACTAGGTTTTTATTTTGATTCAGTATATTTATTTTCTAGTTTGTTTAAATTGTGAGGGGTGGGGTTTCTCATGAATTCTTACAAAGATAACCGTCGCCGTCGTTCTGCTACAATTTTAGATAAATCAGGTGTCCAGTACGGTTTAGGTGTGAAGTTTTGCAATGGGTTTGTAAACACTTTAATTTTAGAAATACTCTTGTTAGTTGCGTCACTGATTATCCTAACAAAAGCATTAATTATACATGTTCTGAACCTCCTCAGAGCTTGGTAGCAAATCAACACGCATTAAAACTTCTTTTTTATATATCGACCAGTCAGCTCTTTTAAGTTTACGTTTAGGACAAAGTTTAATAGTATCATAATATTTATAAGTGATTTTTATAATAAGATGATCACTTCTTATATTCTCATTCGAAACCCGCCAGTTAAGGGCCTTAGTCCCGTTTAGTAGCGTAAAACGGTCACTTTATGAACCGTACTGCTCATTAACGGCTTGTCTTGAAGATTTGAAAAATATGTGATTTTGCTATAGATTCATGTACAACATTTATCCGAAAGTACTTTTTTTGTATGGTTAATACTTTTGCTGTAAAAAAATATTTTCCAACACGCAATATTTTGGCTTTTATTCCATACTCCTACTAAACGGCTTTGTTATTTGAAAATATTTTACACTGAAAAATAGGTAGTTAGAGGTACAACAGAATCACCAAAGCACAATTGTAAATTAATCAACAATTGCCAAGGAATTCACCCATTTTGAGATAAAGGCCAAGAGGTGCCCTGCGCGGGCGCGGGCGGCAGTCGTGCTTTAGCATTCAGACGGGAGGGTTGTGTCGCTCGCTGCTCCGCTCCGGCTATCGATCAACTACGCGTGGTGCGTGTGTTAGTGCAAATACTTACGAACGTATTGTAACAGTGTGTGTTTATAGATTAGAGCGCTGTAGTGATGGCAAATGGTAATTAATGCGATTTCGCATTAATTTCATTAGCATGCGAATTCATTAGTCATTGCATGAGAATTGCTATTGCTATGCTATTTGATATGAAGATAATTGTGAATAATTAAGTATGTGAATTTTGTTAATATGCGAATTAAAGAGCGCGGTCACCTTAGGACGTCTTCTAGCGTGCGTTTAGTTTACTCGACGATAACGTTTCATTTGTCGTTCGTTTCGTTACACTTGCATATTTTATGTTATTAAGATAATGATCATACAATAATTTTTTTTTAACAATTTAAAACCAAAAAGTTTTTGTTTAAGATTTTATGAACTTTCCTTCATACTTTTATTTAGAAAAATAATCCCATATAGGGTCAATTCGGTGTGACAATGGTGCCGATTCTCTTGTACGGTGGCCAGCACATCAAGTTACCACAAACTATCAAATTTTCTCGTTCGATTTTGAACTTAATCGTCAACATTTTAAAGTTTAAAATCGTTTTTGAAATTTGACAGTTTCCTGTAGCTTGATGTGCTGGCCACTGTACACACGGCTACATATCAAGCTATACAAAACTAGTTTACGTTGGTCTCGCATTGTATAGGATTTCCATATAATGAGAGATCAGCTTATACTGGAAATGTATAGCTTGATATGTAGCCGTGTGTACACCGAACTAAACTAACATAAACACTAAATCATACTAATCTAATCACTAAAATTGATTAATTTGACAGGACTAAACTAAAATTTATCTTCTGTCCTTTTCTTAATGAAATAGAAAGAAAAAGATGCACTAAACTTAAATTTAGTTTAGTTTGTGAACAAGGGAATCGGCACCAATGAACTCGTCGTTTGACAGGAATAAACTAAATTTTGGTGATTTTTAGTCTAGTTTAGAGAATTTTGTGACAGAGAATCGGCACCACTATCACTGTCTTGTCAAAACGTACTGAACTTTGACACAATTGACAATAAGACGCGCGTCACGCGCTGCCACACATATTGTTTAAACAATCACACGCATTCATTCAATATACGACCCTAAATACGAGCAAATCAAAGTAACAAGATAATAATCGCTTAAACTCATTCTTCGCATATGCTAATAATTTCACTCGTGAACGAGGTCAGGGTCACGTGAAACAGATAGATTTAGTATTACCAACTTCCCGTGGGTGCGACAGAGAGCGCACGCTGCCGCTGCGAAACCTATGATACTATACGAAGCAATAAATTAGCATATTTCGCAACTATATTTCATTTGTGAAATGCTAAATGAGCATT
The DNA here is from genome assembly GCA_947523025.1 of Dryobota labecula. Taxonomy (NCBI): domain Eukaryota; kingdom Metazoa; phylum Arthropoda; class Insecta; order Lepidoptera; family Noctuidae; genus Dryobota; species Dryobota labecula. Next base: position 1,341,070 of record OX383301.1, read on the forward strand.
CGCAAGCTAACAATGAATACGAATGCTAATTAATCCATCACTAGATCGCTGCAGAGAGGCTAATTCGATTGTGCGCGAGGACGCTTTATTAGTGATGCCATTTCTATTGATTAATTATTGATAATTATTCACAATAATTATCTGTACAACAATTTACAATTTATAAAACAAAAAAATATATATCCTACATGCACGCTTTTATTCTTGTTTGTACATGTTTGAGCAAATACATATATTAAGTACCTACATGTTAAAAAAACTATGTACAGTACAAACTTTAAAAAGGTGCGTCTATCTTTCTGGAAATGTAGGCAAAAATGCCGACCTACGTGGCATATCTGCGCCACGGCATATTCTTTGGTCGTCGTTTTAGTGTAGTGCGCCGCCGCCACTCGTTACATGTATTGCGCTTAGCTCCGCCCACATGCGCAAGGTCGATGATGATACTAAGGTCCTTAAAGCGCATAACTAACAAAAGTGACATCTGGTGATGTTTCTTGGAGTACACATATTAACTTCTGGTTTTACTACCATCGTTAAGAGAAACAAAACCATTTTCTATTGAACTATCAAACAACTTCACCAACAAAAGCTAGTTTATTATAAACTAGCTTTTGCTCGCGGCTCCGCCCGCATGAATGTCGGTTATCGCGTAAAAAAGTAGCCTATATCCTTCTCCATATCCCAGGCTATATCTCTGCCAAATTACATGACGATTTAGGCGTGAAAACGTAACATACAGACATACAGACAGAGTTACTTTCACATTTATAATACTAGTATGGATGGCCGGCCTGAGCCATGCAGTAGACACTCTTGCGCGTTAGCGCCGTTTTGGCGGGATGGGAACACACTTGGCTATTGTCGCGTCAATTACGTGGGAATACGTCAGCCAGACGTATAAAACGATTAGGATTCGACTTCACAAACACAGCTATAGTCCAAGAAAATTAGGCAAATAAGGGCAAGAATCTCGGAATGAGAGATAGTCAGCTATAAACTTGTATAAACCTTTATTTTGGCACCCTAAAACTTGTCTCAAAACCTACTTACCGTAGGATGTCCGCGACTACAGATATTCCAAGGTCAAAGGTCACAAAACGTTTTTTTACACATTTATTGAAAACTAGCTTCCGCCAGTGGTTTCGCCCGCGTGATATCTTTATAAATTATAGCCTATGTTACTTTGTGATAATATAGGATTCTCCTGTTGAAAGAATTTTTTAAATCGGTCATGTAGTTTTTGAGTTTATTCATGAGATACAAAAATACAAATGCATTAATTTCGAACAAATATGATTACCATAAAAAAATATTATAGTGAGTCAATCTTAAAAGATAGACATATGCTGTCGCGGCCTTTTTTTTAGAACTTTTAAATAGGAACAATTCCATAATACATGATATTTGCGTAACTTAAACCGTTTACGCAGCGCACGCAACGGAAGCTCTCAAAAAGGAATATTTTTTCCCGTTTTAGCAATATTTTTCATTTATGCTCCGCTCCTATTGGTTGTAGCGTGATGTTATATAGCCTATAATATTCCTCGATAAATGGACTATACACCACAAACAGAACACAACACGAATAGCAGTTCCTGAGATTAGCAAACAAACAAACTCTTCAGCTTTATATTATTCTTGGATTCTAATCAGAACATACTTAATGTCATACATAGTGTCAGCATTTACAGTCGTGGGCGCAGAATTGGGATACGGGTAAATGAGAGAAATAGGTCTTTTAACTTCTACACAGTTTATTGTTACAGAGTCAATTACTAACATTACTGTACTACTTAATACTCTGAACTTAAAAGGAAACACGGAGCAGTTCCTAAGCCAGTATGTGTCCCGACCACGTCTAAACGATCACTGTGTCGCTCCATGGCCCGTATCGAACACCATACTCAATCCTAGAGTCCGCACAACGCTAAACAAAGGCGCTTGTGTCTCATTTTAAGTGCATACTCATGAAAGATCCGACACGGCCATCCTGCATGACACACGTCTTCGTGTGTAAATCGGCAATACCAGAGATTTCCCACACGGAAAACTACCGTTCGGTCATTCTGACTTACTTAGCTTAACTAAGAAAGACACACAAACTTCTCTTATTACCAAATTATTAGTATAGCTAGGTCATTTAATCGTTATGGCATGTTATCATCATAATCAATTTATTTGTTTGCATTATAAATCAGTCTGTTAAGATTAATCGGGACTAAAGGTTGACCTGGAATGACACTCGAACACTGCGCGCGCCTTGCCCTCTATCTCGAAAATGGTTCAAGATAATAAAAAAATGTCTAAACAAAAGTTGTACAGAATTTAATCCTCTACAATATTTATAACAAAAACAAATAGCGTAAAACCCATAGGAAACGAGATATTTGCAATAAATGTGTAAAAAAACGATTTTTTTACCTTTGACCTTGGAATATCTGTAGTCGCGGACACCCTACGATAAGTAGGTTTTGAGACAAGTTTTAGGGTGCTAAAATAAAGGTTTATACAAGTTTATAGCAGACTATCTCTCATTCCGAGGTTCAACCCCTAATTTGCCTGGACTACACCTCCATTATGTACAGACTAGGAAGTGTTAATTTTGTGCTGTTTAAAGTATGGCATGCAACTATCAGTGGATTGAAGCTTAAACATCGCCCGTAAACATCTTTTCTGGGCTTTAAAAACTGTTTCTCTTTCGGTTGAGTTTCCCCATAATATTACACCGTAACGTACTTAAAAAGACCTCATGATATCACTCAAAGATGAATCTGAAAAAACAATTTCTTTCACTTTCTGTAATATCCTCTTCCAAAACAAACTGCTATCTTTTATCTGTGTCTTTTTACCTGTATATTCAATCTCAATCTGCATTTCTTCTGCTTCTTTATCAACATCTATTTGTTCAAATATTTTTCCTGCTGCTTTCTCTAGATGTACTTGGGTTTTGCTCGATTTCTATTTGCTCTACTGATAATAGGTGATGTAGGTACTTCTGTTCTCTCTTCAGAATATGGTATTTTTTCTAATGTTATTTCTGTAGTTTTTTCTTGTTACGGGCCCGTATCTGTTATAATTATCTGTCTTTATAGTGAGTTTTATTGCTAAGAGACAGTAGATTCTTTTCTGAAAGTGTAACCATATCTTTGTTGATGAAATCCTCCTTTTTTTTGTTGTAAATATTGCTGAAGTGCTATTTGATTTTTGACTGTCTTGACTCATAATATTATTCTTATACCTTTCTCTTTATGGAGCGACGGGCAATTTTTATCAAGAGACATATGGGTTTACACATTTATAACGTGTAGTTTCGCAATTCTCATATCTCTCGCCACATTTTGGACAAATCACGTGATTTATAGGACATGACCGCTGCATGTGACCATATTTCCAGCAACCTGAGCATTGAGTGACTGGAAAGATATATGGCTCCACCTTAAATCTACATCCATATACGTAAACATATGAAGGTAAGGTGCCCGTTTTAAAACAAAAACGTACTGATTCACTATCTTCTCACCCTTCATTTGTCATTCGTTTTGATCTTTTAACATATAATATCTCCTGTTCACATGTAAAAGTTTCTTTTATTTCCTCCTTGGTGTAATTTCCTGTTCAATTTGTTTTACTATTCCATAGGACAAGTTTGTATCAAAAGTAAACTGGCACTGGTATCCCAGTTCTTTAAGTTTTTCACAATTCATCATTTTATCAGCCTCCATTCTTTAACCAAAACTCAAAAAAACTTTGTATGGATTTTTATATTTGATTTTTTGTATGTTAGTGATATCTTGTGATCTTAATAATTTAGCCATACTTATTGGTTTGGGTAAAGCTGTTTTTGACGTCAAACTAATTTCGAAACTTTCCACTATTACATTTATAATTTTCTCCGATTGTTGAGAATTTTGTGTCTGTGACAAGATGCACGCAAGTTTCTTTGCGTTTTTAGTTTGAACGAGAGTAAAACTATCACTATCCGTAATTTCTATTATCTCAGTTAGACTATTTGATCTGCGTTTAACAGCACGGGATAATTGATCTTGCTCCGCATTCTGACATCCTTCGAAATTTTGATGAATATTCAACTCCAAAACACCACTATTATTCACCTCTTCATCACTTAATAGTTGTTCCATCACAACTCCTCCTCCATCTTCAATTCTTCCATCAACCGAGTTATTTACGTTCATGATAACGATATATTAGGTCTTTACCTATGAGATTGCCGTTTTTCATGAAATAAGTTAACGCCCTTGTTTCTCTATATTTCTATGAATCAAAGTAATTACCCATGCAATCAATGCATTTTTGCCAACGTAGTGGTAGCTTATTGAAGTTTTTGGTCGACCACGGGGTTCATTTCTTAGGTCGAAATTTCCAGAACGGAAGCGGGCAACCCCAATAACGGGTTTTGCGATCGTTAGTAGTGTTCGCTCCGTATACGTCGTTGATGTTGCGTGCCGCTTCTGCCGCTTTGCTGCCACGACGGTACTCATACTCCATAATCAATCGAAACGCATCCATGATAACGAAAAACGTACAAATGCAATGAAAACAGAACGCTAACCATTAAACAAATGACAATTTTTCATTAAAGAATTCCATATTTTAAAAATAAATATAATTTGAACTTAGAATTCTTAGCGAAAAAAGAAAAAATTGGACTTGAAATAGCCAGAACGGCAATTAATGACAAATTGTTAACGTAGGGTAGACCGAAAAAACTACTATTCGCTCGAGTACATTACGTACTCACGCTGTGTCGTACCGCGCGCGAGTGACGAAAATGTTAGTAATCCTCTTTAATATTTAATTGCGTAAGAATTTATTTAATAAAACTTTTTGCACGAATAAAAAATGACTGTACAAAGACGGACTTAGGTACATACATTCATATAAACAAAATAAACAGTGTCAGGAGAAATAAAGATTGATAGAGGAGAAAACGAATCAGCGCTGGGATGATTCTGCCAACATCTTACGAGTATGGACCATAACAAATATGTATTTACATAATTATAATCATTAGAATCAGTAATACCTACAACTCATAATCTGATTGAATGACTATTTCATAAAATCATGACTTTAAGGATTGTACTAACTTAAAGAGTTGTATTACTGATTCTAATGATTACACTAGTTGACATGAGTTTTGTTCATGAAATGGAATATATACGGTTACGTTACTTTGGGTATCTACATCTCGGAAAAAATATTTAAAAAAATCCAGCACGTCCGTTTTTAGAAATATTTACTAAGATTTTTAGAAAAAACTACATCTAAATAAACCCAAATGGGGAATTTTTGCTCTTTTTTTCTAAATATTTTCATATTTATTTCTCACAACAGACCAACAATAGTCACCTAGCATATTTTGGTCCCAAAAACCTTGATAATTTTGCTCAAATGATTTTAAATCTTGGTGAAATCGCTCACCGTGTTCATGATTCACACTACCAAGATTTTGTGGAAAAAAAATTAAATGGGAATGCAAAAAATGATTTTTTAGTGACATATTTACAATTTTTTTTTTTTTTTTGAGTTAAAACCTAGTTTTTGTTAAACAAAGTAACAATCGGTTAAATAGTTAGTTGGCTCTCTCCATATCATTGGTTTATCAAATTTCATTGATCTATTTTTACCTGAATACCAGGAGCTGAGAACCAATCTGCAATTAGTGCAAATCACATGAGGAACCCAATTTTTTACTTGATTTGACACCGGAAATCCAAAATAATGTAAATAGGCTTCTTGCAATGGTTTTGTTATAGGGAACCGCGATTTAACTGAACAATTTTCCCACAACCATAACAAAATCGATTTGGATGTAGTTTACACTAGATGACATCTTTTTATAAAAAATAAGGCTTGAATGACACAGTTGTTTACAAAATATAACAATAAACGTATTTAAACAATTGCGGGTAGATAAAAAACAAAAACCTTTATGTCTCAGAATTGTGACGTGCTAAGATTTTTTGTATTTTTTTTTAATTACCGTCCATAGCCTACTTAAATAATATATGTTTCATTTCATGAACAAAAATTTTTTTTTTGTAAACTAGTGTTATAATTCTGCAAATACATATTTGTTCCGGTCGCGAATTATATTTAGATCCACAACCTGATACTGACCTGCAAATTGCAAAAAAACGTAAGAAAATTGAATTTCGCGGGCTACCCTGACGCTTCCCCTTAACTTAGGATCGATTCTTCAATCGCCAGATAACTTTTACCTGAAAACCGCAATTTTTTTCCCCTCGTTCTCTGAAGATTTAAAAATCGGCCCTTAAGGCGCTGAGCAGGCGATGAACAAATTATTTGTCTGCGACGATACGATAGAACATAATGCAAATCTATGCAATAGGTAATGCACACTGAGGACAAAACGACCGCACCGCCAACGCTTGCCGGATGACGTCTCTCGCGCTCATTCGCGGACGACATGTGCGCCGTTTGCGGAGCGCCTACGGCGAAAGCGCCAGTGAAGCCCGCGCAAATTCAAATTATCTGACGGTATTTGCAATACGATTCGCGACCGTAACGAGTATGTGTTTACAAACATTTAATTTCGCGGGCTACCTCAGCGCATCCCCCAAGTAGATATTATGTTCTTACCTGTGATGTGCCGATTTCCATGTAGAAGCCGCTAGTAGTGATGTTATCACGTTTGTCTATATTCTGACCGGCCGCATCTTCACAGCTGGAAATTAAACAATAATGTATTTACCGTTAAAAATAACACCACGCCTGTTTACCCCAAACGGTTGGGCGAAGCTGTACCTTACACACTCATTTCACATCTCATGTAACCGGGAACAAATCCAGACTCCGGGCTGCTACTGAGAAATTCCAAATGGAAACACTCAAAAACACTTTGACCGACCAGCGACCTGAGAATCGAACGCAGCGCCTCATGCTCAGCAGTAGCGCTTGCGAATAGATCAAAGAGGCAGTTTATTTATTTACTATCTTCAAGTAACTGATAAGTGATGAACAGAAATCGGCATAGGTAGAGTATAACTACCCAAACTTCAAGGAAGTAACATAGAGTTGATAATACCTCCCTCTAAAACCCCGGAATGATAAACATGGCATTTCCATACCGAGATTTAAGAAATTACAAATTATTTATTGCACTTTGAATACATTCGTAACAATTTGTCATTTCGAAGAATCTTATTACGAGATTAGGGTTCCGTGAAAAAACGATTACCTATTTGGATCTCTGGTGATGATACATCAGAGTACCTATGCCATACTAAGTTTGTTTTTGTTGCTCACCTGGGGAACCTCTGGACGATGTTCTGGCACCAGGTCATGAAACCGAGGGTGACAATGATGGCGGCGGACACGGCCAGCCCGCACAGCATCATGCAGCCAACGGCCTCTAGGAAAGCTGACAGGAACGAGCTGTCCAGACCCTTATACATGAACATCGACAGCCTGGGGACAAATTCACAACAAACTCAAAGCATTTATTTCAATAAAAAAATATATATATTATATATATATATATATATATATATATATATATATATATCATTTAATTCAGGCCATACAACCCATATCACATAAAATAAAATTTCACCAAATTGCAACAGAACAGAATAAAATGACAATACAATTAAAAAATAAATTTAAAAATATATAAATGAGTGAGTGGGTAACAATTATAAAGGTCATAGGATTAAAATAAAATATCAAATGCAATTAAATTAACGAACAAGTAGGTACAAAAAGGTCACAGAATTAAAATCAAAATAAAATGTCAAATGCAGTAAAAAAAAAAAAAACAAACAAACGAGTAGGTACAATTTATAAGGGTTAAACCATTTTTGAATTTTCAAGGAGTCCATCAGCCAGAAAGATGAAGCTAGTTTCCCATTCGAAAGCGTAGTAGCTCCCATATTATTATTATTATTATTTATTATTATACACTTTGCGTAGTAGGTTCATGACCAACATTTTAGATACAAAAAAATGTTATTTGAAAATAGGCTAGAACAGATATCTTCATGGTTGTATTGTTGCCGGGAAAAATCATAGAGGAAAACGAACACACAAAACGCTTTTGACTAAAAAACATTCCCTCTTATTGTAACGAAGTAATAAGCGGTTTACCTGCACCGTCGGTGTCATCGACGCGGTTGGAAGTAAACTAGCGCATTATGAAGTAAACTATAAGTAGTATCGTTATTTTGTGTGTTCTACAGCCAGCTACACTAGTTCGACAGTCTGAATATACGCGCATTTTCACACTATCTGCGGCAACATGCTCCGTCAGGTGTGCATTATCCTTATTTTCGCATTTTACGTCGTATTACAGCTAATAAGTTTTTATTTTATGAAATTACCAAATGAATATCATGAATTACATGCAACTAATGTAATGCTGTTGGTGTTCTTTATGAAGTAGATAAACATGAATGCAAATATCATAGATAAGGAGTGATTCACACTAGCGTTATCTATGTACAGACAAACGAGACAATATCAACACTTGTATCTATGGAGTGTGACTCATGTATAACAACAAAATGAAACATAGTCTTTCAGAGCTTATATTGTAAGACCCCAATTTTTTTAGTAGTGTCTTATTTATATTAATACAATGTTGGTAACGATTAATGATTATGTCATGGAATTTGGCTATTTATTGTTTAAAGAATACATGCCCAAAATACTTTGATAAACCAATCTATAGTAATTGACAATGGGTTGTTTATAGATAAGGAGGAGTGTGTAAGACTAATTTAAAATTTACAAAGCCTCTCAACAGTTCAATAAAAGCAGATAACCTAATACCTGTAAATCTGAATGCTGCATGCCAAGAACATGAGTACTCCGACCACAATGACATAGTCGCAGTAGGCCCGGTAAGCCCAGTGGACGGAGAGCTGACCATCCGAGTCCCATTCACCGTGAGAGAAGAGCAAGCAGTGACCCCTGAAAAAAATTATACTTCAAGAAAAATACTAACATTTAACAGTCTTTATTCATTACTAGCAGCGCCCGCGACTTCATTCGCGTGGATGTCGGAAATCAATATTGTGCCGCTTATAGAAGGTGTATCACCTCTATTAATAAGGGAGAATGTTTCGACCAGGCCTGGTGATTTTTTTCTAGTAAAAAGCTGCCACAAAATTTGTGTTTTTTAGGAAAATGCTTCTCTATTTATATTCTTCTGGGACTCGTCCTCGACAGCCGGTGGAACACACAATTTACAAAAATCCTGAGAGGTGAAACGCCGGGGCGAAGGAAACTCCGCTGCCGCGAGAAATCACGACACAGCGGGCAGATCTCCGGCGGGATCTCATGGCAACTTGGAGGGTGCGATTTTCGCAACCCTGCGCTGGGCACGCCACAATTGTGGCAATAAGTGTTTGAAGAGTGGCTAGAGAAGCGCCACGGCGTCCCCCCCTTTGCCTGACACAGATCCTCACCGGACACGGTTGTTTCAGGAGGTTCCTGTTTTGGATTAGGCGAGTGGAAACGCCCGGGTGTTACCACTGTGTGGATCGCCCGGAGGATACGGTGGAGGTCTACCCGGCTTGAGCAGAGCACCGCCGTGTCCTCACGGAGGCGTTTGGCGGCGGCGATCTCTGGCGTCCGGCCCTGGCCCAGGGCATGATCCGGAGCGAGAGTGCATGGGAGGCAGTTACCTCCTTCTGCGAAGCAGTAGCAGCAGGCTGGCCGTGGGAAAAGCAACCAATACTAAGGTCTACCCCCGCAACGGCCAATGTTTAGCCCTGAGCTTTATTAATGGTCATGGCGTAACATAGGAATTGCACACGTTTAAAACTAAACGGGAATTTAATGGGAATGAGGGCAATTCTGGGATTAAAAACAACATCACCGGCGCCGCAACCTGTTAAGATTTCGGCTACGATGACGTTGTGTTGGAGATTGGTGACTATGAGCCGAGTGTCGTTGCAAAGTTTAGGAGGACTTAAATTTCTGAGAAGTATTATAGGCACACCGACTTCAAAAAATATTTGTGCTGGAAGACCAGGTGTGTTAAGCCCAAAACGAACGAAACACTTTTATTACATCGACAATGAAGAAGTCAGAACAAGGACACAAAACTATCTTCTCTTCGAAAATTTGGTTTATACATGAGCGACGGTCATTCTTCCACGGAAAATCTAGACACCGCGATTCAGAAAATGACGTTAAAAGAACAACGTCAAAACACTAAACATACGATATACATATATACATTATGTTGATACTGTCAAAATATTACGCATGGGGAAACGTTCAAACAAACACTCTCTAAGCTATGTATACATAAAAAAACATTATGTTAAAGAATAAATAGTTTTTAAAGGAATGCATATATATATATTTATCATTATTGTTTCATGTTAAATAAATTAAGTATATATAAATTAAGTATAGCGCCACCTAGAGCACTACTACTAAACTATTTAACAACGCATTTTGAATACTTTAATTAGCCTAACCTTTGATTGGGTCATTGGGAGTAATTAATGTTAAATAAATTAAGTATAGCGCCACCTAGAGCACTACTACTAAACTATTTAACAACGCATATTGAATACTTTAATTAATTAGCCTAACCTTTGATTGGGAGTAATTCTGTGCGTCCTGTGAAAACTGATACATCTCGAAAATGTCAACTTTACAATATAGTAGTTTTTGTGTGTAAAAAATTATAAAATTTTGTTAGGATAATAATTTTACAAAAATAGTGACATAATTTGTATTTAGTGTCGTATTGTTTACAACCTATTATGTTCCAGCTCTAAAGGCGTTACTGCAGTAAGAGATATTTAAAAAAAGCTATATGTTGTATCAAAACACACCAAATGAATGATCGTGTATAATGATTCTAAATGAGTTGTATCGCTTTACACTGTGTGAAGCTTTGGTGAAAGGTGATATTTTTGCAAACGAGATCATATTTAAGTCATCACCTCGCAAATCCGTTTTATATTTAAGGCACGGAAACAACGTCTTGTCAAACCGTAGAAGTTTTACATCGGCCCAAACGAACTTAATGTTGTCTTCATTATATTTTTTCATTATAAAGTTTTGTTTAAAAAAAAAACGTGTAACGTAATAAATATATGTGAATAATGATATGACTTGAGATACATCTTAAAACACAATTATTTATTTCATAACTTGAATATTGTGAACGATACATGTCAATATGTATTTATTTACACAAAAATATTTATCAAAACACGCCATTTCGTCTTAGATGTACCATACGATCTTGAAAACTAATAGACGTATCAAAATGTTAATTAGACAGAATAATAGAGCATTTTTTTCTGATGAAGGTGCAACAATAATATCACATTCGATATAAGTTGACTTATATCACTTTTCACAGGACGCACAGAATTAATCTATTCACAATGCATCGAGTTAAGTTTGCGCGCGCAGTGTGCCAAAATATCCACCTCAAAAAACACTATCTCACAAACTTACTTGAGTTCACAATAGTGTCTGATCAGCAGATGTCGTTATGTGTTCTACTGAAAAGTTAAATTCTTCAAGACTTTAAATTGATAGAGTGAAGCGATTACGATGAAACAAAAACTAATCACTACCCCGAGTTATACACAATATTTAAGTATAAAAGTTAACCATATTGGTTCGGTACTTTTTACGTTGAACCTGTTCAAACAATAATCTGTCACATCCAAACAGACAAAAAGACAAAAATTCCAAAAATTTATGAAATGGCATCTGTTGGTAATCTTTTAACACACCAAATCTTTTTTGGAAATATTTTCAATGTACAGAAACGCCTCGTTTACAGATTTATTATATGTATAGATAGATAAATGTCTCTTTTTTAATCAATTGCTAAGCAACTGATTAGCAAAATTCTTATTTATTCAATTGATTAGGACCTGTCAAAATTAAACACTTATGAATAATATTACCGAGTAACCAGTAAATGCTATTTGTTGTTACATTACTGTACAGTGGCCAGCACATCAAGCTACACGAAACTGTCAAATTTCTTCAAACGATTTTAAACTTTAAAATGTTGATGATTATGTTCAAAATCGAACGAGAAAATTTTACAGTTTGTGGTAACTTGATGTGGTGGTAACTTGATGTGCTGGCCACCGTATACATTCTGATTACATAACATACAAACGAAGGTATTTTTAACCGACTTTCCAAAAAGGAGGAGGTTCGATTCATAGCAATGATCTTATATAGGACTAGATCAGCAATCTACGGCACCAACGCATTACTACGTCGTATATGTCCACAGGCATATCTGACTTCAGTTGTCAACTTGACGTCAACTGAGCGATAGCTTAAGGATAAAAAATATCAAAATGGTGAAATGTGCGGTTAAATCCGCAAATACACTAGGGAACAAAATGTCCCTCATCATGACGCGCAACGCTCAATCTACGTGACGCTGCAACGTTGCCCTGTGTCCCGCAACATCTTGGGACGCACTTACGTGACGCGGAACATGTTGCTAGCTCCCGCTCCGAGAGCGAGCGCACGTGATGCGTGTCAATGCCCGTCAATGCCGCGCTATTTCTCGCTTAAAATATTAATTAGTTTTTCTCGTTGTAGTAAGTAATTCCGCATCCAACACCTTTTCGATTACGTTTCGCTAAACTGCTCGAAATAAATATATACGCAGCACTAATCACCACAACCTCCTCGGGCGACATTTCTATAAACACTGCTCGTGTGGCCTGCAAAATGTTCCGCGACATTCTCAAGGGACATTCACGTAGTTGTCGAGCGCCATGTTCCGCAACATGTCGCTCTATTTGTCCCCTAGTGTATTCGAGGCTTAAAATTTGCATGTCACGGTCTGAAAAGATTAATAAAGCACGTGGTGTTACATTTCACAAGAAAGTTTGCTAAATTTTCTTCAGATTATCAAAAAAAAATAATTAAAAGACGAATTACATTTATCAAAAAAAAAAATTGCCATCAGGGTTACCAGTAAAAACGATTTTGATTTTGTCAGACTGTTGGGAGTTTAGTGAATGACGAATGTATGTTCCTGTAAGTCTAAATTATTATTATAGTCTGTTTGGTTTAAACATACTGTGCAGTACCCAAACACTTAATAAATAGAAAAGTAACACATTCACGTGTATTTCGAAGGTCTTAACTTAATAAATCACCACTTCTTACATATAAATTAATTTTATTACCAATGAATAATCTTATACGTAAAGTGAGGTTATATTTTTAAATGAAAAATTCTAGATTGTTTATGATCACATTATGTTAAATAGTTTTGTGCACTGACTGGACAGTTCCACTCAATCTGTGTGGTTCTTTCATCAACAGCCCATTTCAGACACCAATCTACATGGTCTTCACACTGAACAAGGTTATGTCTGGACTTTAAAAGAGACTGTGACCTCTGAGTTTGTTTCGGCCTTTCTTCTCAGAGTAGTCAGATAGGAAACGCCGACCTCATCTAGTTTAAAAAATATGATTGACGTGTAAAAGTGTTTGTACAAACCTACTTACAGAAATAAAATCATTTATCATTTACAATCAGTCACCTTAGTTTACGATTGAAATTTATTTTGTATAATAAATGATTGTCATAAACATTGAAATAATATCATTCCATTTTAAACAATAGTTATTTGACAATTTACTAACACTCTTACAATCTGTAACTTCTCCCCGGTTTCCCTGGCCTCTTATATCCTTCAGTTAGGACCCTCCAATACCCATTCAGTAGGGCCTATTAAACCATCTAATTGTTTTTCTTTCTTAAAATTGTTTATCTCTTTAACTTGTTTATTTTCTTTTTTTTTTTAAGTCGGGACTCCTCCAGTTCTGATGATAGGTAACGTTACAAGATGTTTTCAAAGAATATGACATTAAACGACACTATTAATCAATGAGGTTATATTATACTAGAGGAGCAGCGTCCTACTAAAAATTTCAGAAAAACGTAACTACTTACGAGTTAAAGACGTAGCTTTGAAACGGATACATAAATTATGTCAATCTGCCAAAATAATCTGTTTGCCTCATTTCTTCTTCCGTCAAATTAATTACGATGAAACGAGACAAGACATTGTCATCGGAAAAACGGCCAGAGTTGCCAATGATCGACGCAATTACCCCAGAATGGATGAAGGTATTTACTGACTCAATTACCTACTATGAAAGATTGTATTATGGAACTTTCAATAGATTAAAGATTGAAAGAAATTGAAGGACTTGGTACTTAAAGGAAGAAAAAAAAATGTGCGTAAACGTAAATATTATATTTCAAAACTATTTAAATTGTGTCAAATAACTATTGTTTAAAATGGAATGATATTATTTCAATGTTTATGACAATTATTTATACAAAATAAATTTCAATCGTAAATTAATTAAGGTGATGGTAAATGATAAATTATTTTATTTGTGTAAGTAGGTTTGTACAAACACTTATACACGTCAATCATATTTTTAAAACTAGATGAGGTCGGCGTTACCTATCTGACTACTCTGAGAAGAAAGGCCGAAACAAACTCAGAGGTCACAATCTCTTTTAAAGTCCAGACATAATCTGGGTCAGATCATGTGAGGACTATGTAGATCCGTGTCTTAAATGGGCTTTTGATGAAAGAACCACACGAATTGAGTGGACCTGTCCAGTCAGTGCATAACACTATTTAACACAATGTGATCATAAAGAATTGGGAATCAAACGAGCTTACCTGTTAAGCGAAGTCTTGATTCTAATTTTACTTCACGGCGATCTGAAATATAATTAATTAAACAGAGTAGTGTTTCTCATACACACGTATTAACATCGCGTTTTTTTAGAGATAGAATATAAATATTTTCCGTAAATAGCAACACTAGCATATTGGCAACGCAGAAATGTCACTTATTTTAGAGATCCTTAGGTACGAGCTCTGTTTTCTGTACATAGTAGTTCCACATACTTACATTCACTGGGTTTTCCTGAAAGGATAACTGAATTAGGTAGACTAATTATTGCAGTTTTGGGGCTGTTAGCTAGTGGTGGGTGGGTAATTATATTTCAGATCGCCGTTCATAAAATTAGAATCAAGACTTCGCTTAACAGGTAAGCTCGTTTGATTCCCAATTTTACTTCACGGCGATCTGAAATATAATTAATTAAACAGAGTAGATGTTTAGAGTTGCCTGCAATAATTCAGTTAGTTAGTAAATTATTGGTTTGTAAATATTTTGGTTTATTAAGTAGGTGCTTTTATTTATCTTCATTAGCATTGCTTATTTATGAATAATGAACTATTATTCATCAGCAGAAAGGCATAATCAACAACGGGTAACCCATAATGTGTCTGTCTCGGTTGATGCCAGTTCTAAGTTGAGCTGTTGTATAATGTTGTTTTGTGAAAGGTGAAGAATTAATATCGCTCTCACTTAACACAACTTACAGTCATAGAAACTTTAAAACACTTCAGTATTTGTTATGAGTTTACAATAAGCTCATAAAGTATTGAATTATGCCGATTTTTTTTTTGCTGCAACTTCAGTGCTAGCTGTTTTATGATTGTATATGTTTTAATATACTTTTAGCAGAGTAAGCTTTTAACTTATTCAATCTTAAGTTTTGTAAGCACCATTTAATAGGTACCACCCATCATTTAATATACCATACCGTTTAGTAAGGTTGTGTTGGTTATGACAAAGTTTTGAATTAATTTGGCTAATTTCCCTTTGTGGACTTTTCAAATGCTTAGTTGACAAGTTGAGAGCTAATGGAAAAAAGTATGAATCTCTTTACCTTCGCCTAATATACATAATTATGCGTATACAACATTAAATTATTGAATGAATTAGGTAGGCATATAGTTTAAGTGAGGGAGTTGTATAATTAGCTACAATGTGTACTTGGTGAGCTGATGGTTTTAGTGTAAGGTTCATGTTCCAATCACAATCCATCAATATTTTGTCCTTACATTGCACAGTGCACTCCCCCCCCCCCCCTCTTTGTTTCCTTGAGAATTTCACTTTAATGTTGTAGTTATCATTGAAGTCTATCTACTGCTAAATATTTAGAATGGTTCGATGTTTTGTTCGACATTTTGATTTTATAACCATTGAATAAGATCTCCCATCTCTGCCCATCCCTTCGAGAAAAAGGGGCTGATGTTATGTAACGCGAGTGAGGTCACTAATATTTTGACTTTTGTTTTAATAATCAAGGCACGCGTTTTAATTAAAATAACATATTAGTCGAACCTAACAATTCAAATGCTATGTTTGTCATGGTTAATTTCATGTCCAAACATCTAAATACGCGTAAAATGGTATTTATAGGTCTTATGTTTTAAGACATCTCTTGTCTTGATGTATACAAGTAAATAATCTGGGTAGGTTGGTAGAAAATCTTGTTTTGGTAATTATCACTCACTACTGGTGATTAAGTAAATACAGCAGAGCTATACGGGAGTTATTAGAAAATATATATGTATGATTAACCTTTTATTGGTTATCTCGTAATGGGAAAAATCCTGCAGGTAGCCCTAAGTTATAGGGGTACTTACCCATAGGATGAAATCATATAAGTACCTATCTGTTTTCATAATCTATATTACTAATATATAAAGCTGAAGAGTTTGTTTGTTTGTTTGTTTGTTTGAACGCGCTAATCTCAGGAACTACTGGTTGGAATTGAAAAATTCTTTTTGTGTTGGATAGTCCATTTATTGAGGAATATTATAGGCTATATAACATCACGCTACAACCAAAAGGAGCGGAGCATAAATGAAAAATGTTGCAAAAACGGGAAAAAATATTCCTTTTTGAGAGCTTCCGTTGCATGCGCTGCGTAAATGGTTTAAGTTACGAAAATATTATGTATGATGGAATTGTTCCTCTTTAAATTTTCAAAAAAAAGTCCGCGACAGCATATGTGTATCTTTTAAGATTGACTCACTATAACCTTTTTTATGGTAATCAAATTTGTTCGAAATTAATGCATTATTTGCGAAGGAGTTTTCATAAACATGGTATTAATCCTTATCCAAATAAATACGTTATTCATCACAAGTATTTAATTTTGAACAAAGTTGCCCTTACATCATTTAATTTCAATGAATATCTTAGGAGATATAACTGTTTTATAATAACTCCGCAGCAAAATAATGATCAACTCTGCGAGGTAGTCTATTCTAAAGCTGAAGAGTTAGTTTTTAAGGTGTCTGCACACAGCGGGCGCGGCGCGGCGGGGCGGGACGCCGACGCGACGCTGAGCAGTTGTAATGTACTAGATATTACGGACGACGCCACACAGAGCCGTCCGGCTCGACGCGACGCTCTGTGTGGCGTCCTCCGTAATATCTAGTACATTACAACTGCTCAGCGTCGCGCCGGCGTCCCGTCCCGCCGCGCCGCGCCCGCTGTGTGCAGAGACCTTTAGGGTTCCGTACCCAAAGGGTAAAATAGGACCCTATTACTAAAACTCCGCTGTCCGTCTGTCTGTCTGTCTGTCTGTCCGTCTGTCACCAGGCTGTATCTCATGAACCGTGATAGTTAAACAGTTGAAATTTTCACATATGATGTATTTCTGTTGCCGCTATAACAACAAATACTAAAAAACAGAAAAAAATAATATTTAAGGGGGCTCCCATACAACGGACATGATTTTTTTGCCGTTTTTTTTTTGCTCCGCCCGCGTGGAAGTCGGTTATCGCGTAAAAAAGTAACCTATGTCCTTCTCTATATCCCAGGTCGATCGGTTCAGCGGTTTAAGCGTGAAAACGTAACATACAGACAGATAGACAGACAGACATACAGACAGAGCTACTTTCACATTTATAATATTAGTATAGATAGCTTTTGCCCGCGGCTCCGCCCGCGTGGATGTCGGTTATCGCGTAAAAAAGTAACCTAAATCCTTCTCCATATCCCAGGCTACATCTTTGCCAAATTTCATGACCATCTGTTCAGCGGTTTAGGCGTGAAAACGTAACATACAGACAGGCAAATAGACAGGCAGACAGAGTTACTTTCACATTTATAATATTAGTAAGGATAAGGATTTGTATGGATGGTACGGAACCCTTCGTGCGTGAGTCCGACTCGCACTTGGCCGGTTTTTTGTTTTTTGAACGCGCTAATCTCTGGAACTGCAAGTTGGATTTGAAAAAATCTTTTTGCATTTTACAGCCCAATTCTTGAGGAAGAATTACATTCCTATTAACTAGAACACCATTTTTTTTTAAATGAAAGTTTATGCGAAAACGAAGTAAAAGCACGGGCAGGCAATGTATTGTGACGGGGTGGGTCGCGGGAACAAGTAATTTAACTCGTACGAAGTCGCGGGCAGAAGCTAGTGAACAATAATTGAATAGAGTACAAATTGTCAATATATAATGATAGGTTATTGCTCATGACTTGGTTTGTCATTTATCACCAATAAAGTATGGGTAGTAGAATTGACACAGCTCTAGAAGGGATTAAGTAACTGTTTTAGGTTCAGAGTGAAACTTAATTGTCTTTTTTGTTTGGGTCTGAAATATATGTTTCTTTGTTAGTCTGTAATGCATTTTAATTGATCTCAGTATTTACTAACTATAAAAGTATTGAGAAGTTAAGATATTGAATTTGATAGGAATCAAATAGTTTATTGTATTGTTGTACCCATAGTCAATGACAGGATCAGTGTAGCTGTTTTGTCAGCATTTGGTTGGAACATTCCGGTATCACTCTTGTTGAATTGTTATTTTGGAGTGTAGATATAGGCCGAATTTTTATTGAGATCCACCACAAATATTCCTTTTTGTTTTCAATATTGATTGATTTCTGTTATTTACCCACTTGTAGGATATTTTTATTTGTTATTTATCATAACAGATCAACTCCTGTTGTGCAAGTTTTCTGTATTACCATGAGAATGAGTGTCTTGTGGTTTTAATATTATTTGGTTCATTGTTATTGTTTGTATCTATAAGATTGTATACTCAAGTTTGTTATTTTATCTGTTTGCTTACTAAATAGTATAGGTAATTAAAATTCATGTCAATTAGAGATATTACTTTTGAACATTGTCATTTTGTTGCGTCAGCCAAGTTAGTCATTGGCATAGGGTCAGTCATTGCTTTCACTATGATAGAGGTAACCAGTCCAGTTTGTTTCTGGAATATCTCAATTCCTTGTTCCCTCAGTTTAGGAGGAATCTGGGAGTAAGGCTGTCACCTCATGAATAGATATAGGAACATAAAATAGCACTTTGTATGTTTGGTCCATTTCAGTTATATTTGAGATCAAGGATTGCCATACGTGCGATATGTTGAAGCATTTGTCATCAAACACAAACTCAAAGCATTTATTTCAAATAAAACCAATTACAGGTACTTTTGAATTGTCAAGGGGTCGGTCAGTCAGAAAGATGAAGCTATATAGTTGCCCATTCCAAAGCGTAGTAGGTTCCTATGGAGAAGAACGGACAAGAAACTCCACGGACACTCTTTTAAAATAAAACACCTTTTGAGAAATGTAGTAAAGAGTGTTGCTTCATAACCCCAAGAAATATAAATAACTGGCGAACTGTCAGGACCTCACACGACTGATACACAAGATAGGTTGGGTACAAATATGGGCGAAAAGTACTAACTTTTAGTACAGCCCTCTGGGCTATTTCTAAGGGCTTTAATATAGTTTTCTAAATGTTAATCAACTAGCTGAGGTTGTGGAACAGGACCAGCATTCAGCCAAGCATTTTTATCAGCGATGTAATCCCCCATAATATGCCTGCCTGCATAGTGTGCGTTTTATACAACATTTAAATTTAGTCTCATTCAGTTGAAGTATGTGGGGAGGAATTTTATTGTAACACTAGCTTCTGCCCGCGACTTCGTCCGCGTTAAATTTCTTGTTCCCCCGACCCACCCCGTCGCAACACATTGCCTGCCCGTGCTTTGACTTCGTTTTCGCATAAACTTTCATTAAAAAAAATGTTGTTCTAGTTAATAGGAATGTAATTCTTCCTCAAGAATTGGGCTGTAAAATGCAAAAAGATTTTTTCAAATCCAACTCGCAGTTCCAGAGATTAGCGCATTCAAAAAACAAAAAACCGACCAAGTGCGAGTCGGACTCGCGCACGAAGGGTTCCGTACCATCCATACAAATCCTTATCCTTACTAATATTATAAATGTGAAAGTAACTCTGTCTGTCTGTCTATTTGTCTCTCTGTCTGTATGTTACGATTTCACGCCTAAACCGCTGAACCGATCGTCATGAAATTTGGCCTGGGATATGGAGAAGGACTTAGGCTACTTTTTTACGCGATAACCGACATCCACGTGGGCGAAGCCGCGGGCAAAAGCTATCCATACTAATATTATAAATGTGAAAATAGCTCTGTCTGTCTGTTTGTCTGTATGTTACGTTTTCACGCCTAAACCGCTGAACCGATCAACCTGGGATATAGAGAAGGACATAGGCTACTTTTTTACGCGATAACCGACATCCATGCGGGCGGAGCAAAAAAAACGGCAAAAAATCATGTCCGTTGTATGGGAGCCCCCCTTAAATATTTTTTTTTCTGTTTTTTAGTATTTGTTGTTATAGCGTCAACAGAAATACATCATATGTGAAAATTTCAACGGTTTAACTATCACGGTTCATGAGATACAGCCTGGTGACAGACGGACAGACAGACAGACAGACAGACAGACGGACAGCGGAGTTTTAGTAATAGGGTCCCATTTTACCCTTTGGGTACGGAACCCTAAAAACTAACTCTTCAGCTTTAGAATAGACTACCTCGCAGAGTTGATCATTATTTTGCTGCGGAGTTATTATAAAACAGTTATATCTCCTAAGATATTCATTGAAATTAAATGATGTAAGGGCAACTTTGTTCAAAATTAAATACTTGTGATGAATAACGTATTTATTTGGATAAGGATTAATACCATGTTTATGAAAACTCCTTCGCAAATAATGCATTAATTTCGAACAAATTTGATCACCATAAAAAAGGTTATAGTGAGTCAATCTTAAAAGATAGACATTTGCTGTCGCGAACTTTTTTTTTGAAAATTTAAAGAGGAACAATTCCATCATACATGATATTTGCGTAACTTAAACCGTTTACGCAGCGCACGCAACGGAAGCTCTCAAAAAGGAATAATTTTTCCCGTTTTTGCAACATTTTTCATTTATTCTCCGCTCCTTTTGGTTGTAGCGTGATGTTATATAGCCTATAATATTCCTCAATAAATGGACTATCCAACACAAAAAGAATTTTTCAATTCCAACCAGAAGTTCCTGAGATTAGCGCGTTCAAACAAACAAACTAACTCTTCAGCTTTTATATTAGTATAGATTTTAAACAGTACCCCATGAAAGATGAGTCTACTTTAGCCAGTCTGAAACCTGGTTGAGCTAATAGGTCCCTATTTCTAGTACTATAATTATGTCTTTCACCTCTTTTTCTAAAAAGATGTAAATTTTTCCTTACGTACATGATGTTTTCGTAGATATATTGACTAGGTACCGTCATGATGTTAATATCCTTAAACAGTTCCCTTAGAGAATCGAGCCTGCGGAGATTATATATGGCTCTGATGGCTCTTTTCTGCAGAATAAAAATAGACTCGATGTCTGCAGCCCGTCCCCAAAGTAAAATACCGTAAGACATTATACTATGGAAGTAACTGAAATAGACTAGCCTAGCGGTATCTACATCAGTAAATTGACGGATTTTTCTGACAGCATATGCTGCTGAACTTAGCCGTCCTGCAAGAGATGTTAAATGAGGACCCCATTGTAGTCTTGAATCGAGCGTGATCCCCAGGAAAACAGTTTTATCGACGAATTCTAGTTTCTCTTGATTCAATACTATCTCACAATCACTACTTTTGACATTTGGTAAAGAAAATTTTATGCACTTCGTTTTTTTTCCATTTAATACTAAATTATTAGCAGTAAACCAATTTTGGACCTGCAATAGAGCGTTATTTACGTCGTAAATTTTTTTAGCACGTCTATCTACCTTAAAAATTAAGGAAGTATCGTCAGCAAATAACACCATTTGTGGTTGATTTTTTAATAAATGGAGTAGATCATTTATATACACTAAAAAAAGGAAAGGACCCAATATCGAGCCTTGTGGAACACCCATTTTTACTTTTAAACCGCGTGAATTGATACCATTTATTTGAACTTGCTGTTGTCTATCATTTAAATAAGATTTTACTAAACTAAGTGCAAGTTTTCCAAGTCCGTAATGCTCAAGTTTCAAAAGTAAGGTTTCGTGATCGACGCAATCAAATGCGTTGGAGAGGTCACAAAAGATTCCTATGGCGTCTTGGGCCTCTTCCCACGCGTTAAAAATGTGTCCTAATAATGTTACACCGGCGTCGGTCGTGCAACGTCCTTTGGTGAAACCATACTGTTGTTCGTGAAGGGTTTTATTCGTGTTAAAATGATTGAGCATTTGATTAAGCATTACCTTTTCAAACACCTTACTGAAAACCGGCAACACGGATACGGGTCTATAATTATTGGTGTCTTTACTGTCCCCGGATTTGAAAAGAGGTATTATTACCTTACTGTATTTCATTAAATCCGGGAAGACTCCTTGAATTAAATATTAAGGCTAAGTAAGGCGCTATAGTCTCAATTATAGAGTACTGACTTTAATAGACATTCCCCAAAGATCTTCGGTTAATTTGATCTTGATTTGCTTAAAAGCTTTTATTACTATTATGGGGTTAATATGCTTAAAGTTAAATTCAATCGGGCAGGCTGAAACGTTCGCCTTTACTAAGTCAAAAGAGAGCGAGGGCGAGGAATTTAAGGTTTCAGTCGTTTTAAGTGGGATACTGGTAAATAAATTTACAAACTCTTGCGCAACTACTTTGTTATCGCAAATAAGACCACATGACGTCTCCAGTGTATAATCAGAATTATGATTTTTGTTCCTATTTGTTTCATTATTGATAATTTTCCAAACCGTCTTTATTTTATCGTCTGCTGATTTAACCTACATTGCTAAATGCATTTTATGCATCTAGGACTTTCTCATCCAGTCAGTAACTTTACTGAGAGCACCTCGTACTCAATGGAGAGGTAAGGTTGACATAATGTTGTTAAGAGTATTTCATACTCGATGATAACAATCTAGATAGCGACTTAGTATTTCGCACTCACTAAGGGAGTATAATGCTTTTGCAAGTTTATGACGCACAGACAATGTGCAGGGTTAAGTAAGGCCGTCTCGTGGCTTACATGCTCTTAAGTTAAGGCATATTGAACCACCTTTTTAATTTTTGTTAACCTATATCATAGAAATGGGACCCTGTCATATCGAGTACACCAGCGTTAGCTATGTAGAATTACATCGCTTAATGCATCTCGTGCCACACTAGTGTAGTTTCTCACCCAGTCAGTACATTTAAGTAACATTACTGAGAGTATCTCGTACTCGCCTGAGAAGTTTATGTTGACAATAATACCAGGTATAGCTTTGTCCGGTAACATCGCTATGAGCGTCTCGCGCTCCTGGCAGCTTCTCATTCAGATAGTAGCGTGGAGATAACGTTACTAAAGATATCTCGTGTCACTGAAGAGATTGCAGCGCACATGCAACGTGCAGTGCTGAGGTCCACCACAGCGCCTGATTCACAACACCCAGCATCACAGCATCACGTACAAGGTGGTCAGCCAAAGCCAGGCATTCCCGCACATTAGGTTTGTGGGAGGCCTCAGGATCTAAGTACATCCAATATGGGTATGGACTAAGAGTCTGCTTTTGATCAGTTCTAATTTCTTCTTTTTGAAGTCTTTGATGAATGCCGCGGCCGTCTGTTTCCGCTAACGGTGCATATAATACACACAACAACTTAATCAAAATGAATAATTTGACGAGAAAGGATTTTTTCTTGCGATGTCTTGACGCGCGAAAAAGAAAAGTGACATTTCTGTGTTGCCAATATGCTAGTGTTGCTATTTACGGAAAATATTTATATTCTATCTCTAAAAAAACGCGGTGTTAATACGTGTGTATGAGAAACACTACTCTGTTTAATTAATTATATTTCAGATCGCCGTGAAGTAAAATCTAGAATTTTTCATTTAAAAATATAACCTCGTCGATCAAAATTTCTCTTGATCGGGGGTAGTGGCTATTATTTGCGTTATGCTCGTAAACGGTTGCTGCTTGTGGTGACTGACCATGGTTTTGTTATTTTTATTAAGGTTATGGTAGTTTGCTCTATTTTATCAATAAAATTATTCTACATGTGGGGTCAAATCCCAACCCCCCCTGAATGGCAGCCAGTATTCACATTGCTGCAACAGAACCCTTATCTCCAAAACGAATCTACTGGGCCACTTCAGTAGGAATTTGGTACACATAGGAATTTCTCCTGTATTTTGGCTGCGTTTACAAACATTGAAACTCACATACACAAACAGCCTGACCCGGAACAACTACTTGTAGGTTATACAAATATTTGTTCCGTGCGGGAATCGAACCCGCGACACGCAGCGCAGCAGTCAATCGCTTAACGACTGCGCCAACCGTACCGTCAAAATATGAACTTATATGACCCAAACACGGACATGTCACGTAAATAAATAAATTTTAATATGGGGTCACTCTTGGGAGCAATATGAAAACATTAAAAAAACATGTCTATTATAAAACATATGTACATATAAAATGAAAAGGGCTTTCAATACCGGTATTCCGGGATCCCGTAATACCGTGATCACGGATTTTATTTTGGCCTTTTACAATACCGGTATTGACGCCCCAATTACAATTACGGTATTACAAACATCAGATCTGATAATTATGTGATCTTATTCCCACATTTGTTTTCACCAGCGCAAGCGTCCCGCTGTTATCTTAAGCTCACCCTCCCGCGCCCCGCCTGAGACAATGCCCGAAATCGAGCTGTACTTATGTCGTTTTTGTTATTTATTTACTTATTTATAGGAGAACCAACAGCCATAACAGATGGATAACAATTGAATATGAAACAGAGCCAATTACAGGTTCTCACGGGTAAAAACAGAAAAACCAGTAGAAATATTAGGATCTTGGGATCACTAACAAGCACGATAGAAAAGATTATCAATATATTTAAGGTACAATAAGCACTAGTGCGCGCAGAATAGGTTTTAATTGTCAGTCAGTTTCGCAAAGGCGAATGGATAACGCGTATAAAGGCAGTCACAAGTTAGTAACGCGCGTATTTTTTTAGTTTCATGATGACATTTAGATACCTAATAATATATAATAATCCCTAAACCCTAATATATATTATTATTTTTTATATTGTACTATACAAAGTCTATGTGAAATGCCTTCCTGCAAAAAGACTACTCCATTTACTATAGCATTTTTTAATGTAAATGGTAAATAGATTACAATGCTTTGTATTTATCGTGAAATAACGGAATTTATTAAACGTTTACACCGAAATAACGAATGGGTGAGAACAGTTATTTGTCTAATGTTATAATAAATGGAGTATAGATTAAGTTAAAGTTTTCATTATGTTCCTAATTCCTAGTCCTACCTAAATAATCACCAATACCAAATTGTTATATAAGAGACGAACGTATTTATTTTATTATTTTCAAAAATATAAACAATAAAGACTGATTTGAAAATAAAAACAAGTATTTTATTGGTTTTATTATTGTCCTAATTGAACTTGCGTTCAATACCAGAGTACCAGTAATGAAACCGGGATCACGGTATTGACTTTTCCAATACCGGTATCGAAAAAATCCGGTATTTGAAAGCCCTAATTGTAAGGATTTCAGATATAATATTTTTCATAATTTTAAAACAAATACTTTTAAAGTTATTTAAAAATAATAGATGAAAATTTACCATTCGCCCCTTATCTCTGAAACTACTGATACAATTTTTTTTTTATTACAGAGATTAGTTGTTTACTTATAGATTACAGGAAAACCTATAAGAAGACTATGATTTTAATATAACACGGTAAATCTCTCAATATTGTGTGTACAAACTTACATTAGCAGTTGGAAAGTATGGGAGAACTCGTTTTTCAACTACAATGTTAAGTTTGTTCTTGGGATAAATTCATGTTCATCCCAACTATGGAACCCTTCATTTTGTGTGGTCCGACACGTAACTTGGCCGGTTTTTGATGGTATATTGGCAGTTTAATTTACTTAATGTTTTGTGTTGCATAATGTTTAAATCGTAAATTAGTTTGCATATTATTGTGTAGAATCAAATGTTTCTAACTGAACAGACAGCTGTGCTGCTAGCGAGTTTGTTGCGCCGCTTGTTTTCTCAGCTAAAGCACTAGTAAGTGGTGAACGGCGGGCGTTTTGGGGGACTGTCTTATATAATTTTTATGTTCAAAAAGTGCAGAGTTTGAATAAATGACTTTAATTTTGCTTTTTATTACATACTAAACGGCTTCGCCGCGGGCAGCAGCCCAAGTCACGTGGGTGAAGCTGCGGGCAGCAGCTATTCTTAAATTAAAGAACCCTAAGTTACTCCTTGTGAAATCAGCTATCTGCCAGTTAGGCCCGTTAAAATCGGTCCATCCATTTCGGAGATTAACCGAAACAAATAGACAGACAGACAAAAATGTTTAAAAAAATATATATATATTGAGTACCGTTTAAACTTTAATTTTAATTATTTGTGTAGATTAGTAACTGTGGTCAAAGCCAAGCCTACTGTGAGCCTATAGTATCACCAAAATACCTAGCTTTTATTATAGCACAATGCACGAAGTTAAAACCTACTAATTTGCTGTTAAAATAATAAACCACAAAGGAGGATAAACACAATGTTATCCTTGAAAACAATGGTAATCTCAGAAAATCATAAATTATTTAAAATCTTATTAACACCATCGTTAGGATCATTATGACATGGAAACAAAAATAAAAAAGTACATTCTTGTTTAAAAACAATATTTTGTCATCCCTAACAGATTCAGTGGCTAAGTTTCGGTTTATTAACCCACGATTTGGGAGACCATATTTTTTTTTAAAGAAAGATCATATTATTAGAAGCCTACACGTAAAATTTTGAGGTGCGGAGACAAATGGTTTACGAGAAAAAAATTAACTAAATTGTAGAAATTTAGCAATATTTACTCACTTTTGACATTTTGTCTCACCATTGAACGTTTCGTTTTACGTAAATATTGAAGTCCGTTGAATTATAATGTTTTACTTCATATTAATAATGAAATAAATACGTAAATTTAGTGATTTAGATACTTTTTATTTATATTTCATTATATTACATATATTTACATATTATATTAAATATATTGTGATGATTTAAATTAGTGCTATTAAATTAACAGTTATAATAATTTACCGACTATTGCCGTGAGTTGAAACCAAACGTAAAACGACGTCATTTTGTTGTCACTTCACATAGTCTGTCCGTCAGGCAAATAAAAACTTAGGATGCAAGAGTGAGCGAAGCGAGCTCTGGACTTGGGGCACCCCGACTCGGACAGGTTAGGTTAGAAGGGGATGGCGGGGTCGAGTGAGCGAGCGTAGCAAGCGAATAGACCCCGCCATACCTTTCGTGGTAATTTTTTTTTAAACCACCCAGAAGTAGGATCCCCGCGAAGCGCGAGGCTCCGTCGACCACACCTTACTTCGAGACGTCTGTTATCGAAAATACCTTTGACCTTGGAGAGCTTGTCACAAAGTAATTTTCCAAGATTTGAGTATATTTTGGTTTGACCTTGCTTTCTAGGGTGTTGACCTTGACCTTGAAATTTTAATTTACTTTATTACTGTTTGGAAACCAATTTAGACCCGCTACGTGCAGCTTATTTTTTTTTTTTAATCATATCTCAAAAAGGGATATTTGGCATTTAGGCAATTTGCATTTAGTCCTTCACGGGGGTACTACACCTCCCCCCCCCCTCCCCCCACACCCCCTCCCACCCCTTAAATCGTGGGATGGTAAACCGAAGTCATACCGATTCAGTCATCAAACCTTTAAATCTACATCAGTTTAGAACTAGACCTGTTTTTTTCTATATTAAGGAAGATAAGATATATTTATTTAACATAAAACGGCCAAGACCAATTACATTAGTTAACAAAGACACAAACACATTATTTAAGGATAATAACAAAGTACACAACTACTCGACAGTCATACGCTCATCTCACAATACTCCAGACATACTGACAAGATCTTAATATGGAGTCAAGAAGTCCAGCTTACATGAATTCATCCTGATGCATGCTCATCGGCACTATGATACAAAGTGACAGTATCAGCCCGATCACATAGCCTGCTATTTGACTCAGGAGCAGCACGTTCGTCAGAGCCATCACGTTAGCCAATGCAGGAACAGATTTTGTACATTAATTAATCATTAACTTGATAATTACGACTTATTTTCAGCAGCCTGAACAGTCTAGATCTGAATATAAATAATTGAGGAAAACACAAAACAAAGCTGACATTCGAGACCTTCGCACAAAATTGAAATGACATTTTATTGACAATAGGGCCAGTGTTGCCAACTCCAAAAGTTCAAATTATCGAGTTCCGACGTCGAAATTATCGTTTTATGAGCAAAATTATCGTACAAAAGACAAGACCCAAAAAAAAAAAATTCGCTGAATTTTCCAACGCCAGATAATTTTATGGAAGGAATTTTTACATTTCTTCCTTATAAAAACTGTCAGACATCAATTTTATTTCAAGAATAAAAATTATCTGTCGTTTAAAAAAACCAACCATAAATTAAAAAAAAAAAACAAAAATAAAAATTGATAACAAACTTCAATGAATTTTAAACTACATGTATGTAGACTAAAGATGTGGAAGTTTATGCCAAGTTTCACCACTAGTGGCGCTAGCAGCACAAACCGTAAACATGTTTTGTCAGTCTAGTTGATTGTTTTTGTTTTTTAGATAGAAGCAAGTAGAAAGGCATTTCATATAACCACTCCTGTGGTTATATGAAATGCCTTTCTATTTGCATCCTGTATTCCTATACAGGATAAAAAGCGGAGTTTCAGACAAAACGGAAGTGAAAGAAATGTGAGGGAAAGATAGAGAGAGAAACACTTACTGTGTCATAAACTTACTTGTTGACATACGTGACATTAACATTTTGTTATTTTTTTATTAGCGAATTTGTCTGACAAATACGTTTTGTTAATGGAACTTTTTTTTTCTTCAATACTCAAAATTATCGTACGTTAGACATTCACTATCGTACATCGTACCATTGCCCAAATTATCGTACGCCCCCATAATTATCGTACGGGTTGGCAACACTGATTAGGGCCGACAAAAAAGCAATGGGAAAAGGAGCTCTGTGCAGCGGGTGCAGCCTGAGCCTGTGGCGCAATAGATAAGTATTAGTGATGGATGTATACTATCCACAGAATACATAAAATCAGGATAAGAACGACAACTTCATACAAATAAAACGTCACTTTTTCTTAATGTAAAACGCTTACACGAGAGCACACTAGCACTCCAGTGTTCCATTAGAAACTCGTGAGGCGCGGGAATTATGAACAAATAGGTACAGTCAGCGGTCATAATGCATTAGCACGTTAATGATCATATTTCTATGGACGTAGCAATGCGAACTTCTGTTTGTGTGAGTGCAGATGTCTTAGGCCGCTTTCCGAATTGGCTATAATCGCTCACAGCGCTCACATCGTCTCACATGCGTTCCGATTTAGATATTACGATTATGACAGCCGAGGGCTGTCAACAACTCGGAACGCTCGTGAACGCGCTCACGGTGCTCACGCAATGTCAAAACGATATTAGAGTATTTCTCTGTGTATACACCAAACATTTGTTCTTCTTAGGTTAGGTAGCAACTGTAGCCAGAGGAACAATTTTGAAAATGCCACGATACGATAAGATGCGACTCAAAACAAAACAGCACACTGTCATTTTTGACAGCGCTCACGGCGGTATTAGTAAAAGGCATGGTCGGCGTTATCGCAAGATGGCGAATGTCATGACGTCATCTATGACGTTTCACGGGACATCGTTATTGCGCTCACGCTAATTCGGTACGGGTTTTAGCACGCGAATATCGATATTATCGCAACTCGGAACGCAGGGTTAACGCAGCCAACCTAATGACTAATGAGACCTCACCACACACACATACACACCGTCCGTCGTCGTCGTCTCGTCGTCTTTTGTTTTGACAGGCAGTAAACGCATGATTTTGGCCGGTTCAGTGTAATGCTAAAATTCGAACTGTTATGGTAAGCATTGTTAGTAGGTAGAGTCAGGTATCGGACTCATAATCCCAGGCCGTGGGTTCGGTCTTCTAGAGGAGTTTTTCTTTTTGTCATTTTTATATTTGGAACAATAGTCAAATATTGTTGAAAATAGGAATAAACAACAGTGAAATAATCACCCGATTATTTTATTGTTTTTTATTTCGAATTATTATAGCAATTAAGACTTGTTCAGAATAAAAAAAGTGTGATACTCGTAATAAAACAACAGTAAGTATTTATTTACAACGCTTATATTACAAACAAAATAAATAAACTGCTACATTAAATTGAGTACGTGTGTTTTGAGATTATAGTTTAAGTGTTCGTTTTCTTGACTAAAAGAAGATTGAAACTTAACTTCAATCTTACAATCATAAACTAACTTATTACCTACTATAACAGCCAGCACATTCACTGTAAAAATAATCTAATTTTTTTAAATTAATATTTAATGTAACCTCCATTATTATCAATGCAGCTTAGAAGACGTCGAAGCATAAAGCTCGTGCTGTCCACCTTTGCACTATTAAGCCCCATAGATTTTCAATTGATGGCGCAATGACGTATCAAATTGTTCTGCAAATCTATAACTATTATAGGTATATTTAAAAGGTCAAGTGGTGATTATGGCAAACCCCGCCAATTGGGAGAGGTCATGATGATGATTGACCAAATATACTGACCCTGACGAATGATTCATGTTTTCATAACAAATATTAAATGAACACGTTTTGTTTGTTTCTTTTAGGATTTTATATTTTGTTTTCTGTTTAAATTCAAATGTAGAATTTTTTATTTATTTATTAGTTTATATATAACAAAATATTACCATATTTATAAACTTATTCTTCTTATTTGTCGTGAGTTTTGGAAACCACAAATTAATAAAACTTATCTCAACTCAAGTGAGATGAGTTTACGTTTCTTTACGAGTTCGTAGGCTACGTTCCGATAAAGGCCGTTATTGCTCATAGCACTCACATCCCTGCGATCATACCCTGCGTTCCGAGTTGCGATAACATCGATATTCGCGTGCTAAAACCCGTTCCGAATTAGCGTGAGCACGATAACGATGTCCCGTGAAACGTGATAGATGACGTCATGACATTCGCCATCTTACGATAACGCCGACCATTATACACAGAGAAATACTCTAATATCGTTTTGGAATTGAGTGAGCACCGTGAGCGCGTTCACGAGCGTTCCGAGTTGTTGACAGCCCTCGGCTGTCATAATCGTAATATCTAAATCGGAACGCATGTGAGACGATGTGAGCTTTTTGAGCGATTATAGCCAATTCGGAAGGCGGCCTTAGAATATCGCGATTATGACAGCAGAGAGCTGTTTGTTTGACAGCGCTCACGGTGTTTTTAATAAAGGGTATGGTCCGTAGGTATGATCGGCATTATCGCAAGATGGCGCGTGTCATGACGTCATCTATGACGATTCACGGGACATCGTTATCGCGCTCACGCCAATGTGGTACGCAACTACGCGTATAACGTAGACAGAGAATGCACGCTAAAATCTATTACAATGTAATACGGAATGCGGGGGTAAAATCAGCACGGAAGACGAGGCGGTATGGTCGAAAGACTATAGCCTGCCCTTTTAGGGGAATTAAAAACAAAAAACAGAATGCTGTCACGGCTGTCAATAAGAAATGTCAAATTGCGACAGATTGGACGTTGGTGATGTGTTTCAATCAGTGGAATCAGAATTAAATCGTGATAATTGAACAATTTACTATGTCATTGCCTTCCTATTAGACTGATAGTAATATAAAATAATGAATTTCAACGCTTCGAGAAACGGTAAGTTTTTTTCTATGTAAACAACATTGTCACCTGTTACCGACATGCTCGGGCTGTATTTAACAATTGCTCTTAAAGTTCTCATTACATTCAAGTGAATTGATCACACTATATCTTTCATAACATCTTCTACACACAAATTTTGTCATGTGCCCTAAATCTTTTGGTTATATTCTTTATTTACTGCTGCATCACAAGCCTTGTTATAAACTGTTGCTGAGTAACAGCAGTCCTTATTTAGTCAATTAGCTCCAACTATGTACACAGTTGTAGTTCATGTGACTTACTGACTAACAGCTCAGCCTTAATCTTGCCTTGAGCCATAAAATATATTCAAAATACTTAATACCTAATAGTTATTTCACAATGTTAATTTGCAGTGGGTCAGGCAGGC
The DNA here is from genome assembly GCA_947523025.1 of Dryobota labecula. NCBI lineage: Eukaryota > Metazoa > Arthropoda > Insecta > Lepidoptera > Noctuidae > Dryobota > Dryobota labecula. Next base: position 1,373,528 of record OX383301.1, read on the forward strand.
GGGATTCGCAAGGCGAAGCGCGTGAGTGATGTAGCAGCGATGGGGGTGCCGTCGCCGAGTCCCGCATTTAGCCCGGCAGCTCCAGCATATACACCTGGGTTCCAACCCGCAGGTCCCCCTCCTCCATACCAAGAAGGAATCCAGTTAGACACCTCACAGGACTTTGGTGCACCTGCTGCACCAACTGGAAGTAAGTTTGTTTAGGCACTTGACCTATTATAAACCAGCACAAATTCTGAAAATTTTAAAGTTATTGTCGCTGAATGCCTTGCAAATAAACTTACAGCATAAGCTAAATATTGCTTTTGATTGTGTATAATTACAAACAGAGCTTTCAGTCTGTAATTTCTTCCTCTGGAATTTTACAGAGCTGAAAGATTTACAGAATTTTTTAGTTAATGAAAGCCTGCAACTCCATATTTTCAGTCATTAATGGCTGCACATGTTAAGTACTTACGGACACATTCTTAAGATATTTTTATTGAACAGAATATTCTGTACAGCATAGAGTGTATGTTAAAAATATTTTGTGTTTCAGATTTTGGTTACATGGGTGGATACCCACAGTCTCCAATGCCAAACCCAGCACAACTAGGTTCAATGCTGCACCAGCCTATTGTACAGGTAATTTGCATGTTTTATTAAAAGTAGAACCAACCTTTCATAGGTTCAAAAAGAGTAAGGTCTAGTCAAGTCAAGACACAAAACAGGTATTTCATAAGTGTAATGGACTTCAAAAAAAAATGCCCCACTAATATTAGGGGTCCTCGAAATCGTAGTATTATGACTGTGCCTGGTAGAATAATGTGTTTACATGGTTGCTCACGGGAGCAACTTGGGAGTTTGGTATTGGTAATTTTAATAATGGTTTTAATAGTATGATTGTGGTGTGTATTTGAATCTTTGGGTACTAACATAATTCGTATGTATACTAACATAAATATGGATCACTGTGTCTGAAGTATATAAATCTTATATATAAAATTCTCGTGTCACAATGTTCGTTCCCGTACTCCTCCGAAACGGCTTGACCGATTCTCATGAAATTTTGTGAGCATATTGAGTAGGTCTGAGAATCGGCCAACATCTATTTTTCATATAGCTTTTGACAGAACGAAGTCTGTCGGGTCCGCTAGTAAATAAATAAAATTAAAAATAATAATTTTCGTGTTTTTACTTTTGATCCTTTGGCAATGGTCATATTATGGAAACCTATTTTCAAACAGCTTATGGTATGGTGTTAATTAATAAAATTGTCCACATAAAAGTTAAAAGAACTGTCTTGACGTAAATGTATACTATTATTTTGATATTATTTTGTTATTTTGATATGGGTGGAAATAGTTAATAACGCTTTTATGGCTTTACGTGTTGATCCCTGTGGTTGATCCGTTATTTAGTCGGATACTTTCCTTCCGGAATAAATGCTCTAAAGTCTAAATGATGTTGAAAACCGTGTCGTAGTTTAGAAGATCAACACGTTCACACAGACAGTCACGAAAATCAACTAATTTATAATATGTATAGATACAATAGGCCGTAACCCTGGAACCTCCCCCCCCCGCAGGACATGGCGCTGCAGTACGGCAACCAGCTGGCGGCGCAGGGCCGCGAGGTAGTGCAGCGCGAGATCAACAAGTATGTGCCCGTGTCGCGCCTGCGGTACTACTTCGCGGTCGACACGAGATACGTGCTGAGAAAGTTGCTTCTCATCATGTTCCCTTATACACATAAGGTTTGTACTATACTCCATTTATAATAGCATTAGACAGAAGTTAAAAAAGGTTATTTTTGATGCACACTTTATAACAAAAGTACAATAAACTTGTTATAGTTACGATTGACGCCAAATCGATTAAAATGAATTTATATATCAGCTATCACACTTAATTGTAATCATTTAAAAAAACAACCATATGAAATTAAGTAGCTTTCATTTAGATATATTATTTTATTCCAAATTAAAATTACAGTGCCTATGCTAAAAACCTAAAAGAAGCAGGAGTCAACAATACTGCAACGCTTTTTGTTTCACTATAATCCTACCAAATTTAAAATGTTACTTAATCCCTTCATAAGCTGTGACAGCCGGGGATTTCTAATTTTACTGGTTTATGTCGTCTGTGATATTGACTTGACAATGTTCTAAGATTGTCATGTATGTCATTTACTTGTGAATACTTTGTTTGTTATTGTTTAATTTTCGTGATTTTGTTGTTATTTATTAAAATAATAAATAATATTTAGTTATTTCTTTATTATTGTATTGTTATCAGTGTTGTCATTGGGTTGTTTGTACAAAACGTTACTTTTTTTTTGAGCTATGAGTGATCCCGGTGCGGGACCGAGTGGCCTACAACATATAAGTGCTGAGTCTGACCAAAGCCAACGGCGAAAAAAACGTGGTCCAAAAGTTGACTCCGACGAAATAATAATGTCTCCCAAAAAAAAAGAGAACGCTGCGTGCTGTAGAAAAACAACCTGTGATAAATATTTTTAAGCAATTGGAGTCCTGGCCTGCAGATACTCCTCATTATAGGACTGAGATGATAAACAAAATCGCAGAAGTTGCCGGTAAGGATGATTCATAAAATTATTACTATAAAAATATTTAAAACTAACATGCATTGTGATAAAATGTATTGTATTTTAGAAACTCCGCACATGATTTTATTATTAACAGGCGTATCTCGGGCTACTCTGTCCAATATTCTCAAAGAGTACAACATAAAAAGTCGCCCGCAATCTCCCCCTCCCCAACAGAAGCACATGAAACGTGATGATTTTGATGACATCACATTTAGTGGAATATGCAGGAAAATTCATTCCTTCTTCTTTAATAATGAGTTGCCCACCTTGGACAAGATGCTGGAAGCAGTTAACAGTGACGATTCTCTGCCAGATTTTAAAAAAGCAGTCTGTATAAAATAATTAAATAAACATTAAAGTTCACATAAATCAAACGGAGCAGAAAAAGTGCACTCATAGAAGTCATAGACAAGCAGGAGATCGTCCTTTGGAGACTAAAATATCTTCATGAAATAAAAAGGCTAAGGAATAAAGGAAGGAAAATATATTATTATTTAGATGACACTTGGCTAAATGAAGGTACAGTGCTTCTAAATTTCTTAACAGCTATTTATGCACTAAGCAGTGTATGACCTCTTGCATTCAATAACATTATAATTAATTATACAGTTAAACATAATTTCATAAAATTGGTTCGTGAAATGAATGGTATTTATATTAATAACCTTTTATCATACAAACAGGTCACACGAAAAGCCTAATATGGCATGACACTAATAATAAGTCTTCAAAAGAAGCACATTGGGAAGGTCTATCTGCTGGTTTACAAGATCCAACTTATAATCGGTCATACTGGTATGTATTCTATGGACTGTCCTCGCCATAAAAAAGTGAACACCCCATTGTTATTGACTATTAATTAAGTAATACATATTGTATTGTATTATGAATTAACGCATGCAAAGCGAACTTTTGAAGTTATAAATTCTGTTATATTATTTATCTATGAACTATTTCCAGCAGTGAAATTATAGTAGAATAATTGACTTGTATTAATTTTATTTCACAGGGTTTGTGAAGGGTTTTTAATGGATGCTGCATTAATATTTGATGCAAAGAAAGGTGATGAAGATGACCATTTCGAAATGGACGCCTTCAACTTTAATAATAATAATAATTTATTTATTTACACTTCAAGACACAATCATCTGTGTAGCCCTGACTCTTGTACTAGGATTTCCTGTTTCATAAGAGCCAGACCTCTCAATTTACAGGGAATATGTTATAGAAGCGCGATAGACAAAAGTGAAAATGGTTCAAGTTAATTTTGTCAAAAATTGAGAGTGGCGCTGTAATTGTTATGGACAATGCGCTATACCACTCAAGGACATTGGAAAAGCTGCCAACCACAGCTACACGAAAGGCAGGAATGGTTTAAAAGCAAAAATATTCCTTTTGAGGAAAAAGATCTTAGGACAACTTTATTAGAAAAAGCAAAAATACAAAGACATTTATACCAAAAGCTAGATGGCTAGAGAGAAGGGTATTACAGTATTGCGCCTCCCACCCTACCACTGCGAGTTCAACCCTATGGAATTAATATGGGCTCAAATGATGGGGTATGTGGCTCAACATAACAAAACGTTCAAATTAGACAAGGAGAAACAATTACTCCCACAAGATCTGGATAGTATTACGCTAGAACGATGGCAGTCTTGCGTTGCTCATGCAATTAAAGAAGAGGAAAAGTTAAAGCATAATGGATGATGTGGTAGAAAGATTTATTATTAGGTAACGTCGGTGAAACTTCTTCATCTTTATTCTCTGATGATAGTGACTAAATTATATGATGAAGACAAAGAAGTTACACCAACTATTGTGTGTTGAAAGTTGTTGTTTTAAATAAAATATTGTAAAAAAAAAGACTTTTATTTCCTTTAATCTTAATTAAATTTAAATCATCACGACGTAATCGTTTGTTTCATTCATTCGCTTTGTTGTAAGTAATCTGTGATGAAGATGTTATTACGACCTATTCATCAAAGTTATGTTAAAACATTTTTAGTTTAATTGTTTAAACTTTTAACTTGAATAAAATGTTTCGCACTCCTGCTTCTACGAGCCTCTTTTTTCTAATGCTATAGTAAATGGAGTATAGATTGGTACTGGCTTATAAAGTTTAAGCCCCGTATTCATTAGATACAATGTTCTGCAACACAACACAGATCTATTCTGCTGATCTCTGAGTGAATTCACAAAGAATGCATTGTTTGTTTATGTTACAAAATTTAATTAATAAAAAAACATGATTTTTAGATGAAACATTTTTTTTTTTTTTAGTTTGTTTGAATTTTGCGAGTACCGTTGAGGAACAGTCAAAAATGTATCCAATATTGCGGCAATAATTGGGGCAAGCATTTTCTGACTGGGGACGCAAAAAGCTGAAATATATATTTTTTAAATTGAAATATAATAATAATAATAATTATCAGCGCTCCCGGCTAGCCGAGAATATGAAATAAATATCAAAATAATAATAATAACTTTGACGCGTGATCGAATCAGAAATTTATTATGATTTATAGATCTTAATTTTTAACTTTGATAATAATCCTAAGTTAGAAATAAAGACACTCAATCATTGATTTTCCCTGAAAAAAATATTTGATTTAAATCGGAATTTTAATCAAAATGATTAAATTACTAGCTTTTGCCCGCGGCTCCGCCCGCATGGATGTCGGTTATCGCGTAAAAAGTAGGCTATGTCCTTCTCCTCCATATCACAGGCTATATCTCTGCCAAATTTCATGACGATCGGTTCAGCGGTTAAGGCGTGAAGACGTAACATACAGACAGACAGACTTACTTTCACATTTATAATATTAGTATGGATGCCAACCCTGGTAAAAAACTTAATTACGACCCGATGAAGCTGATTTACCGCTACATTCCTCAATTATTTGCCCACATAAACTGTTTATTTCCAGGAGTGGATGGTGAAATACGACCAGGACACGCCGGTGCAGCCTCGGTACGACATCAACGCGCCGGACCTGTACATACCCTCCATGGGCTACGTCACTTATGTGCTGCTGTGTGGCTTCATGCTAGGTACGTGAAGATGAGCGACATATAGACCAGGGCTGAAGCCTTTAAAAATGGTAAAAAGTGAAAAAAAAAATAGTAGGATGAAACCCATTGGAAAAGGAAGAGAATACTAACAAAAATGAAAGGAAAAATAATTTACGGGCGATCTGAGGTCGGAAAGTAGAAATGGGTGAGTTTGTAAGGGTAAAAAGCGGCTTATCTCAATTTCCGGAAAAACTACAAGTCCTATGGAAAAAAGTCAAACGGCAAAGTTGTAGGTGATAAAAAGATTTGCAACTTTTGTATTTACACTTTTTTTCACATCATCATCATCATCATCATTTCAGTCGAAACCGGCCTCCCCAATTGGGGGGGGGGGGGGTTGCCATAATCGCCACGCTTGGCAGACGCTTGCTTTTTCACATATAATAACCTCAAAAAGTATGATATATTTTACAAAAAAAATGTTTTTTTTTTTTTTTTTCACTATGTTTTGTGAAAATACCTTTTTATGTCCCAAATACACTGGTTCAGCGGTTTAGGCGTGAAAACGTAACATAACAACAGACAGACAGACAGAGTTACTTTTACATTTATAATATTAGTATGGATAAAGCTGAAGAGTTTGTTTGTTTGGTTGAACGCGCCAATCTCAGGAACTACTGGTTCGAATTGAAAAAATATTTTAGTGTTGGATAGCCCATTTATCGAGGAAGGCTATAGGCTATATATCTACGCTACGATCCTTAGAAGCCAAGCGAAAAGAACGAAAGTCAGAAAGAACGCTAAGCGATAACGAAGTTTTAGCGCGGGCGAGCGACGGGATGCGAATGCGACGCGATGGGTGGGCCGAAATTTCACGCGGACGAAGTCGCGGGCAGAAGCTAGTATTTAATAAGACATCTCTCATCTCATCAAAATATTGTATTTTGAGAAAGTTGTAGAATATTCTTTAAATGATATGCGGAGATGCCTATTTATTGCTATTCTAACTTATATACCTGAGTGACCTACGGAAAATTTTAGCCCATCAAAAGGTATTTCATAGAGAAGTGGGGAAGGGGCTAGTAGGGGCTGGGCCTTACTACCCGTTATTTCGTAGCAGCTGTAAAAACCGTTAGCCAGTATTCGAGATACAGAGCAGTGAACAACATCGTTCATAAAAATACACGTGCAGACCGAGTTACTTCAAAATAATTGTGACAAATTTACTTTAAAATAAGCTTTTGGAATCTACATAGCAAGGTAAATATTACCTGTATTTAAATCTGTATCAATCAGGTCTAGAATAAAAATAGTAATATTTTCTTTCAAAAATAGTAGGTATGTTTAACGTAGCATAACCTAAAAAATTAAAATCGAATGATATTTTAGTACAAGATTAAAAATAATAATTTCGTTTATTTAGCACAAACAAATTTAGTTATACTCATGATAAAACTGTAAAGGCGTTATTAATTTGATTTTGTCTTTTCAGGTTATCAGTAAGTATGGATGAATCTGTTTGTATAATCTGCAATAAGGCAGATGATAAGCAAGTGTATGAAATAAAAAAAGCAGCTTTGAATCGTTTCGTGGGGTCTAGCAAGAAAATAATTGTTTTTTCGTTTTTTTGCATTTTCAGAAAGTAGAGTTTTCATCGAACAAAAAACCCACCGCCTTTTTTAAAAAAGCTGATATTTTGACGTGAGAATTTTCGATTGAAAATTAGGGTGCTATTTTCGATATTCAGTCAAAATAAGGTGAAAAAATATAAATAAGTATTTTAAATCAAAAACATTACAGTGTGTTTGGGACATATTATAAAGATAAGTTTTCACCAAAAAATAAAAATGTTTTGTCTTTTTTCCATAGGACTTGTAGTTTTGCCGGAAATCGAGATAAACTGTTTTTTACCCTCAATAACTCACCCCCTTCCACTTCCCGACCTCAGATCGCCCGTAATTTATTTTCCTTTCATTTTTGTTATATTCTCTTCCTTTTGCAATGGGTTGCATCCCACTATAATTTTTTTTGATTTAAAAAATTATCGACCGTGGTCTAATAGCCCGTGACAGTCGGCAGGGCACATTGCTCGCAGAACAGATGGCCGATGGGGCCGAAATGTTCTGTAGTGACTATCGCGCACCGGAAGAAGTAGCGTTGGAAAGCCTCTCACAAGGTGGACTGATGACCCTGTGAAGGCCGCAGGAATCCGCTGGATGCGAGAAGCACAGGAACGATCTGATGATGATGATGACGATTAACAGGATAGCCCATTGGTGGTCCTGAGATCCATGTAGTCAGCACGCTTCTGGGCTATTAAAAATTTATATTTCACAAGAATATGCCTGAAGTTGTTTATTATTTAATATCTTTATTTTATTAAAATTGTTATCACCTCAGGAAATGTTATGCCTCGGTTTATGATACATAAAATCAAAAGTTCACAGTACAATCCAAAGTTTATTATTTAAGTGCAGTAAGTTATGTGGGTAGGAAGCAGTAGCTGAGTATTCGGAGCATTAGCATGGTAGGCCAGAGGTCGCGGGGTTCGAGACCCGTTCGAGTCTTGTTATTGAAATCTCTCACTAATAAACAACCAAAAAACAGAAGCAAACATAAATGGCTATTATATAACTATATATTAGCATCTTAAAGACAGGGTGTATGAAGTAAGTGATTTTGTTAACTTAGTGTTTTTTTTTTTTTATCATAACATTGTCTTCACACGTAAGATTTTTCGTGCCTACTCCATATTGTAACGGGTATAAGCACAATGTTTTTGCGTGTGTTCCATTGCGCGCTGCCGCAAACAGCGATATTATATAATTTGGCGCAGCCGTGACGCACACATTCCTGTTTTACACTTTTTATTCTTCGTTCCAGGTGTCCAACACCGCTTCTCCCCCGAACAGATAGGCATGCAGGCCTCTTCGGCCCTCGCCTACATCATCTTCGAGATGATAATGTACCTAGTAACGCTGTACGTCACCAACACCAGCACTCATCTAAAGACCCTGGACCTGCTGGCCTTTTCAGGGTATAAGTACATCATCATGATTGGCAGCCTCTTAGCCGGGTTGATGCTGGGCAGGACTGGGTACTACTGCAGTCTTGTTTATACTAGCTTTGCTTTGTCTTATTTTTTGGTAAGTTGTTTTTGACCTGAATACGTCTTAAATTTGCTTCTATAGTGGGAGGCAATTCATAAAACTGATGAAATGAAATCGTTTATTCTGTAAATAGGATATCTGAATCATTTTACATGTCTTATTAGAAAACTGATGATAACAAAATTGAGGGAAACAGTTTGGTGTTGCAGCTACATAATATCTATCATCTAAATACAAAATTTAATTACACCAGTCGATAGCTAAGGGATCAAAGAATTCGTGACGTTGAGTGAGGAGTGTGACGCATTGCGCACGGCGGAGGGGGAACAAGGTAATTTCTCTGCGTCACATAATTTCCGTTTAGTTTAACTTTTGTCTCGGAAAAGCTAAGACGTTCGGAATTTAAATCGCCAGCTCTCATCAAGATCTATTGATTGCATATATAAAACATTAGTGTCAAATAGTTATATGAGCTAAAGTAAAAAAATAAAATAAATAATGCAATGTCGGCCTATACATGTCAAAAAGACAAATCAAAATTTATATATTGTAAACGGTTGGAAAGGACTTCTCAAGAGCACTCCAGTGATACCCATAAACACCATATGACAGAGTGAAGCGGTGCCGGGAATGTAAAGGAAAGAAGGCATCCGAGCGGATCAACGACGGCGCCAGTACATCTGCAGACGTACACGTTTTCACGTTAAACCCACGGACGTGTCCACGACACAGCCACACCCGATTTGTTCAACTGTAGCATGAGCATAACATCTTGCCTCTGTTCCCCGAAGGGGTACGTCATTTTAATACCCATTCAATAGGAGTGAGCCTATTGCCGTTAGACGGGCTAAAATCCTGACTGCTACTGAAAATGTCCTAACATGGAGATCGAACATAGGACGCCACCCTCGATCAGCAGGATTGCGACCATCAGACCAACGAGGCAGTCATTACATTGCGTGTTATTGAAGGCTAAAAGATTGTCGAAATATACAGATTTTCTGGTCTATTAACACTGCGGGATACTAAATGCCCCCGACCCCCCCCCGACGTAATAACAATAACTCTTGTATTGTGTCTTGTTCAGTGTCTCGCAGTGTTAAACAAACAGCTCAGATTGAACCACAAGAACAACAACACAGAAATACCCTACAAATAATTTGAAAACATACACAATGTACCTAGACGAAATCTTTATCTCCAGGTGAAAACCCTCCGGCTCCAGCTGCTGGCGGGCTCGCACGCGCCGGAGCAACAGCAAGCCGCGTACGGCTATTCGCCCGACGCCTACGCGGCCAGCTGGGCCAAGCCCGCGGCCGGCGGCACCAAGCGCCGCGTGTACTTCCTGCTGTTCGTGGCCGTCACGCAGCCGCTGCTGTCCTGGTGGCTCACCTACCACCTGGTGCCCGCCTAACGCCGTCTTGTCCTACGATAAGGCTAAAACTATTGACAATACATTTTTCGTCCACTTTCCAGTGCTACCTTATATTTTACGATAAATCATGTCTCATACTCTTTTGATTTCATTTAATAACATAAATTAAGATTATTAATACATTAATTACGGAACAGTCGGAACCTGCTGCTGTGTAAGTAATGCTGATACATCGTGTTACACTCGTAACGCATTTAGCGCCATTCGACTGGGCTCGGGAACGAACGAGTGACCAGTGTGTCAGCATCTAGTCTGAAACAAATTGTGAGAGTTGTGTAAATAAGAATATTATATTAATTTTATAACTGCAAGTTGGGCTTCTAACGTTTTCTACCTCTCAACTTTAAGAAAAAGTTTCGTCACGTTAAAGATGTGAAGACGATGTATAATTCATGTATTTTACCAAGCATCTACAAAGTACAACACTCAGCTGTATTAAGTAACCAACATGCAATAATACTTACTCAAAATTGAATCTATTTTGTATACTGATAATGTTTAAAGTTGCATAACAAAAAAATCGGTCAAGTGCGAGTCAGACTCGCCCATGAAGGGTTCCATAGCAGGAAGTAACATAATATAAAAGTTGTTGTAGTTCGTTGTAACTTAGTTGAATGAATGAAGCTAAATTGCGGTTTACGATTTATGACGTATTAAAACTACTAACTAGATCTCGTTCAAACCGATTTTTGGTGGAAGTTTTTATGGTAATGTACATCATATTTTTTTTTTTTAGTTTTATCATTCTCTTATTTTAGAAGTTACACTGCCGGTCAAAAGTTTGAGACCACTATAAAAAAATTAAGAAAACCAATAAAAGTCAACATATTTAAAACTTTATGAAAAACAGGTTTTATTTTCATGTTACACAAGATTTAAAATTAACAAAATTACATGAAGTCTTGACGAATACAATCTTCTAAAGAAAATACACACAAGAGAGTTTATACAGATTTTTAACAAAATATCCTCCTTTGCATTTTATGACCTGTTTTACCAATCTTGGCATGCGGGCAATTAATTAATTTATAGTCTCTTGCGAGATATTCCTCCAGCTTTCTTCTAATGTATTCCACATGGCCTGCTGTGAAGAAGGACATTGTTCCCGAACGTTTCGGTCAAGCTCTTCCCACAAAAGCTCTATAGGGTTAAGATCGGGACTTTGGGGTGGCCATGTCATGTTTTCCATCACTTTTTCCGACTGTTTCTCGTCTAAATAGCCCCTACATAATTTTGAACTGTGCTTTGGATCATTATCTTGTTGGAAAATAAATCCTTGGCCGATTAACTTTAGTCCGGAGGGAATAGCATTTTTCTCCAAAATTACTTTATACTGCTCCTTTTTCATAATTCCTTTAATTTGGACCAGATTTCCAGTCCCATAGCCTGAGAAACAACCCCAGACCATAACAAATCCGCCACCATGCTTGACAGTCGGGACTACACACTGTTGCATCAACTTTTCTTCGGCGGAACGTCGAAAGAAAATTCTTCTTTTTGAACCGAATATTTCAAATTTAGATTCGTCACTCCAAAGTACTTTTTTGAAATCTTCTTCGGTCCGGTCTCGATGGGCTAGGGCCCATTGCAACCGTTTTTTCTTATTCTGCGGTTTTAGAAGAGGTTTTTGAAGAGCAACGCGACCAAACAACTTGGCTTCTCGCAATCGTCTTTTCACTGTAGACACTGACACAGGTTTTTCCCGAGATTTGTTGACTTCAACACGTATTTCTGGGGCTGTTAAGCGTCTATTTCGCTTGCTGGTTACCACAATAAATTTGTCTTCACTAGAAGTCGTAGCTCTTGGTCTCCCGGAGCGCGGACGATCTTGATTACAGCTAACTAGAGTTGAGATGCAATCTCACGTTCAGATTTGCCTTCATTATGGAGAACAACGATGGCAGATCGTGTTTCAATACTAATTTCGCAAACTTTTCCCATTTTAGAGACGTCTTGACTGTAGAAATCACAAAATCAGACTAACTGCGGGTATTCGTAGATAACCATGAAAATATCGGGTTAGAATAAACTTTGAAACTATTTTAAGAATTTAGAACAATTGCATTGTAAGTTGATGTAAAATAAAAGAAGTGTCAGCTGCGGTAATGAGGTTAATAAAAAATTTACAATCGATTATCGGACTCGAATCTTCCTCGGTTCACATTGAAGTATGGAAACAATGCTTGTTTATGGCCCTTTCCTTGGCTAATATATAAAAGAATAAGCTTTTAGGCAGTCTTTAAAAACAATAGAATATGCAGGTGTGCAGATTACTTTTTATCACCAATATTTTGAAAATATTAACTTTTAACAAAAGTTTTTTATTAGTGGTCTCAAACTTATGACCAGCAGTGTACGGGACACACATTTTACCACTCTGGAAGTGTCTTTCGCGCAAACTATTTAGTTTAGAAAAAAATATATTAGAAACCTCGAATCAATATCATTTTTGAAGACCTATCCATAGATACCTCACAGGTATGGGGTTGATGAAAAAAAAATTGAGTTTCAGTTCTAAGTATGGGGAACCCCCAAAATTTATTGTTTTTTTTTTCTATTTTTGTGTGAAAATCTTAATACGGTTCACAGAATACATCTACTTACCAAGTTTCAAAGTATAGTTCTTATAGTTTCGGAAAAAAGTGGCTGTGACATACGGACAGACAGACATGACGAATCCATAAGGGTTCCGTTTTTTGCCATTTGGCTACGGAACCCTAAAAATTATGTTTAAATAAAAATGATTCCTATTTCTTCTGAAATAAGAATCATATTAGGAATCTCTAGATAATATATTTATGAGGGGTAGAAAATGTTACAACAAATCAAGTCTTCAATCTTCGATTCGACGAAATTCAATACATACGAAGTGACCAGAATAACTTGTTTCATCGTGGCGCTGTTAAAATATCAAATCATTACTTAGTTCTCAGTTTCACCGTATCTCAAGATATACTGGCTGGTCATTCCGTGATCTACCTTCCGCCTGTACTGGCTATCAGCACGGTAATAAGGGCCTTATACCATAAACGGCACGGTTTCTTTACGGTACGCCGTATATACCGCGCCATACAAAGAACGTGTCTGACAAAAAGCTTCCATAGTGATCCTTACAACCCTGACGACCGTGCCTACACACGGCGAATAAACCGTAATTTTTCACGGCAAGAAAAAAGTGTGTGTACAAAATAAAGGGCCTGACAATATACCAATAACTGTCGGTAAATATGGCAGGGATCGTCTATTTGAAAACTGCACGCCCGTCCACTAAAATGTATATACAAATATTAGAAATATGTATGCAACAACCAGGGGAGGGGCGTGCAATTTTTAAAATAGACGATCTCCACATCGCGTTTTGAAAAAGTTTTGTTTTGTATAGCATCGTCTCCGTCACTCATATCTGCGGGGTAATAGTGTAACACACTATAACCCAGTCTCTAATTCAGATAATTTATGTAAACAAAGCATCCATTTAGAATACCCTAGTCAACGCTTAAAATGTGTCTCGATACAACTGTGCTTAAATTACTTCTAAGCACAGTTGCGCTCTCAGCACAGACTAATTAGACTCTCAGTAACGCGCGCTTCGTTATCGGGTGAACATGCCAAAATGCTCCGTAAAAAAGTGCAAAAATAATATTTTAACCACGTTGAAAAGGGATGGCATATCGTATTTTCGGTAAGTACTAGATAATAGTTTTATTATTTAGTGAATTTGTGGCAAAACACGCCTTCAAACTCATTAAAAACATTTTTTTTTTCATTTTTTTCAATACGTCTCTTCATTTGACGCTATAGTATACGATAGTTAAATAATATTATGTTTTTATTTATTATTCCAGATTTCCTAAAAATGAAATTGAAAGGGAAAAATGGCGAAAAATTATAGCTAATGAGAGGAGTGAATTTTTTTTTAAGCCAAATGATTCTAGTGTGGTTTGCTCTTGTCTCTTCTCAGAAAATGACATGTATTATACGAAGAAAGGCTTTCGGAAAGTAAAGAAAGGGGTTATTCCATGTATTGCAGTAAGTTTTTACATAAAATATTGTGACTACTGAGTACACAACATACGTATGTTGTGTACCTATCAATCTTTTTAGATTGTCTTAATAAATAAAATAAAAATAAGTTAATTTTAACCACCTCAACCTGTTTTATTTTAAGCACCTATACCCAAAGTCTCTAATTCAGATAATTTATGTAAACAAAGTAATGTCAAGAAATGTCACTGTCAAAATGACAGGACAGTGGTACAAAACGTTTTTTTTTTTTTAAATAATCATCTATTAAATTAAAGTGAATTAATTATAAGAACTATGCAAACAAAATACCGTTGCCAAACAATGTTTTATGTAGTGTGTCGGAGACCCGGCCTATGATCGTCATAATCAGCCCTTTTAAAGTCCACTGGTAGACGTTACGTAGGCCTCCCAAAATCAATTTCTACTCGAAACAGTTTACAGCCGCTTTCATCCAAAATGTGGCTAGATATGCTACATACAATTTGAATCTATGAATGAGAGTTGTAATATTAGTGTTGTTGAAGATGTAAAAAATGTGAAAAGGTTTGGATCTCCTGCATTGTTACCAGTATCATAAAATATTTTATAAAAGAAAATCTCCTTATTTTAATAACTTTGATTAAAGCCGAAAATTTTTAAAAATAATTACGGTATGATTATTTTTTAATTATTATTTCTTAAATTCAGTACTTGAAAGAAAATGGAAACTTTTTTTTCGTCATTTTATGTGAGTTACCATTACGAAAATATTTTTTGATATGTTATCCCCTTTGTTTACATAAATTATCTGAATTTGAGACTGGGTATAGTTAGTACTGAGTAAAATTTCAAGACCACTCCATTATCATTAAAAAAAAAAAAAAAACATAATGATCGTAAACTGAATTTGACTTTAATAAGCATTTGCTTAAGGAATAGTATTGTTTAAAATTATCTTACCCAAAGCTGAGAGCAATAAAATTTTACGACTTGCGCGATGGTCTAATTTTGTAATGTCATAACCGCCCATCGCGCGCACTCGAAACCACACCTTAATTCCATTCACATAAGGTTGTATGTAAGGAAAATTGAAATGTTCTTAAGAGGCCGTGCACGAAATCGACTGATTTTGATCAATTTTGTTCATTGGTTGTGAGAAAGGGAAAAATAATTTAAACAAAATTATTTGAGATTTGAAAAGTCGTGTTCTTTGTTTTGCATGTGGCTGAAAGGGATTTTTCAAATAAATTAAGTATTCACGGTAAATCACTAATATTTGCAACAAGTTTTCCGAAAAATGACGCGAGACTGACATTTGATCATCATTCTACAAGAAACTACTTTTGATTTTGAACATTAAAAAATATGATTAACATTATTATATGCTCTTCTTGCATGTGGCGGAACCACTTTTTTCAACTTCAATACAAAATATAGCAGAAAAATAATATTGATAAAACCTTTTTTTGTTTTAAACCTCGTCAGTAATATATATTTTTCCTATTATTTAGCAAATCATATCAAGAAATTTAAAAATCACAAATTAGTCTTCAGCTATCCTTGAAATATAATAAAAAAATTATTTAATGATTATACAATATCTTCATTAAGTAAATCCATGGCGAAATAAACTATATTTTGGAGATCACAAAAATGATGAAACTATTAATAGCTGCTGTGACTGACACGAATGGTTTAGCACCATGAAACCTGTACTTTTATAGTTACACAGACTTAATGTTTAGATTATTACAAGTTTTCTCACAATTAGATAAGAAATTGCCAAAAGAGAGTTTTTTTCGTGCACGGACCACCCTTAAGTACATTATGTGTTTTAGATTTGCCTTAGTAGACGCACACACTTGTAACTTAGCGATGGGACACTTTTGCGACTTGGATTTGTAGGTGATAGTGTATCTAGGGTATTCTAAATCGATGAAACAAAGTAATGTCAAGAAATGTCACTGTCAAAATGACAGGACAGTGGTGCAAAACATTTTAACATATTTTTTTTTTTGTAAATAGTCGTCGCTAAAACTAAAGTGAATTAATTATAAGAACTATGCAAACAAAATACCGTTGTCAAACAATGTTTTGTGTAGTATGTGGGAGACACGGTATATGATCGTCATAATCAGCCCATTTAAGAGCAGTGCTAGACGTAGGCCTCCCAAAATCGATTTCCACTTGAAACAGTTCACAGCCGTTGTCATCCAAAATGTGGCTAGATATGCTACATACAATATGAATCAGAGTTGTAATATTAGTGTTGTTGAAGATGTAAAAAAATTGAAAATGCTTGTATCTCCTGCATTGTTACCAGTATCATAAAATATTTCATACCAGAAAAACTCCTTTTTTTTTAATAACTTTGTTTATAACCGAAAATTTATAAAACTAATTACGGTATGATTATTTTTTAATTATTTTAAATCAGTACCTAAAAGAAAATGGAACCTCTTTTTTCGCCATTTTATGTGAATTACCATTATGAATATATTTTTTTGATATGTTATCCCCTTTGTTTACATAAATTATCTGAATTTGAGAATTTGGGTATAATTACAGTAGCAATGGGTTTAATTTTGACAGTTCAACAACATTCATTGCGCTATTTATGTAGTTGTGCATACAACATTTTCGAACATAAGCAATGGATTAGCAATATCCATAAAATTATTCAGATTGTAATTGATAGTGTGTTACGCAATGAGGGTAATATATAGTTTGTGTGATAGTCTCTCTAATACCCGACGTGTCATCCTAACGCTCAGGTTGTGACCGGGATGTGCTGTTAAGAGTCTGTACTACCTCAGCGCTACCTCACTCTGTATCTCGCTCGCACACTATTCCTAACGTTCACGCGAGCAAGCAAGACAGGGCGGCAGGGAAAAGACTCCAAGGCGCCGATAGTTTAGGTAATTTCGTTTTACGGTGAAAATAATGGTCATTTAAAAAAAGTAAATAACATAAGACCTGCTTTATAGTTAGTTCAGTTAATATGCAAAGTTTAATTACCTAATTTGAAGTATTTTTTGAATACCAGCGGTTTATTGTTCTGTTTGGAGGTAACTTTGGATTTTTTTTCTATCGAGAAAATTTTATGGAATTGTGTTTTCGGCTAACATAGTACTTAACATTAATCCTCAACTTTACCATATATTTATTTCAAAATTAATGCTGCAGTATTTTCGACATAACGGAGGATCATGCTAAGCCATTTGAGGTAGTTATAGGCCCTTAATAAATAAGACACGTAGCTGCCTGCTTACCTAGTGACTTATATAAGAGATTAACATATTTGTATTGAAGGTCCAATTATTATTTTTTATATAGCTTAGCTCCAGTATGTGTGGATAATAATCAACAACACCACTAAACTAGCTACAGAAAAGGAAAGGCAAGAGATTCTTGCATATTTGGGTGAAAATATAGTCAAATCAAAAAGTTTTTATATAAAACTAGCGGATACCGCTATGCTACTACGCTAAAAAAATTAATATTTTCAGAATCCGTGTTCTTTCTGTTTTTTTTTTTTGCCCGGCTCCTAAGGGTCGTAGCGTGATATTAAGTAGCCTAAGCTATAACCTTCCTCAAGAATTGGGCTATTAAATGAAAAAGAATTTTCAGAATCCGTTCAGTAGTTTCAAAGTCTATAACGGACATAGGTAGATACATACTTTGTGTTTTATATATAGATATCTAACTATTGTTAGCTAGGTAAGCACCAAGCTACGTTGAATACTTAGAAATATTCCTAACGACTAATATCATAAAAGATATTGGTGCCGATTCCCATGTTCACAAACTAAACTAAATTTAAGTTCAGTGCATCTTTTTCTTTCTATTTCACGAAAAGGACAGAAGATAAATTTTAGTATAGTCCTGTCAAATTAATCAGCGCCTGTCACTACTCCATACAAGTTTAGACGTGATTAAAAACTTGCCGACAAAAATTACGTCAATTTACGTCAAGCCCTGATTAATTTGACAGCACTAAACTTAAATTTATCTTCTGTCCATTACCTTATGAAAGTGCTCATACTACTGCGCCTTAGCAGCTTAGGAATGCGCGGGTCACGGGCGGGACGCCACGCGCGGTGCGGGCGGCGCACTGCCGCGTGAAGGCTCGTACAGACTCGTGCGATATCGCGGGCGCGACAGGCACCGACAAAGAAATTGTGCTACTAGTGTCGCGCCGCGCCCGATATCGCGCGAGTCTGAACGAGCCTTGAGCCGCGCACGAACCGGCGCGGTACAGCGGTAAAGTCAAACTATAGATTAACCGAGAGATTGAGACTGGAGGAGTGTAATACTCATGAAAATTAACAACATTTACTACAGGACCAACCCTTAAATGTGAAACAAAAAATTAGTTGATTCCGACGCTATCAAAATGTACGCTGCTGTCGCTCGTTTTGATAGCGTAGGGAACAGGTGATTTTTTTTTTTCTTATTTCAGGTTTGGTCCTGTATTAACAGTTACTCGTTTTCATGAGTACTACGCTCCGTTAAAGTAAGTATGTCCCTCGTTTAACCTAACACCTACATGTCCTAACAATAGGCGACCGAGATCCACTCCTTACAGCGGAGCTGTATGCGTGCAATGAGCGTGTATTTTGTACTAATTGAATGTAATATTAAAGGCTAGTTTTATATTGACGTGCTTTTATTTTTGACCTTCAGGATCATTCATATTATTTACATCAAATTTTGGAACAACAAACTCAATATCATCACAAAGTTCCAATTCTTTTGCAACCATTTTTTTACATTCTATCTATCTTCTTATAAATAAAAATCTTCTATTAATCTTTTATTAATTCTTCTTATTTATAAATAAAAATGAATCGCCGAAATGTATGTACGCGCATAACTTCCGAACGACTACACCATTTTTTTTTTGTGTTCCTTCCCGTTAGAAGTTTAGAACAATGTTTGTTTACTATTACTTTTTTTATTTAGGTAGGTACGGTAAGGTAAGTAGTGTGGTAGGGTAGAGGGTAAATAGTGCTACCCATGCGTAGGTATATTCTATATAAATAAAAATCAATGTTTGTCCTCTATAATAATACGTTCCTAAACCATCGATCAGATTGTGATGAAACTTTGGTAGGGTGTTCTGAGGACGCCCGCGAGAGTTTCCGTCCCATTAAAAAAAACTGTTAAGTCACTTTTTACTTTAGGTACGTGGTACGTTTGCAATACGCATGCCACCTAGTGCAGGTGCAGCTAGTGGTCAATAAAAATCAACATAACGCTAAAGAAAATACTTAGTTGAGTAAATAGGCGTTGGAATATAAATTATCTGAGATTATGAATTCAAGTTTACTAACATGTACGGAATGGAAGAAGAGCTTTGTGGTATTGTTTCCGTAGAAAGTATATATTAAAAGAGTACCGAAAATATACCGTCTACCGCTAAGTAGCATTCGGTGTTCACGTTGAAATAACCGACACATTGGTGCCGATTCCCTTGTTCACAAACTAAACTAAATTTAAGTTCAGTGCATCTTATTCTTTCTATTTCATTAAGAAAAGGACAGAAGATAAATTTTAGTTTAGTCCTGTCAAATTAATCAGCGCTTGACGTATTTTGACGTAATTTTAGTCGGCAAGTTTTTAACCACGTCTAAACTTGCATGGAGTAGTGACAGGCGCTGATTAATTTGACAGGACTAAACTAAAATTTATCTTCTGTCCTTTTCTTAATGAAATAGAAAGAAAAAGATGCACTGAACTTAAATTTAGTTTAGTTTGTGAACAAGGGAATCGGCACCATTATGACTTTAACTTTGTCTCTAGGTGAGTACTTATAATGCAGACACGTAGACATTAAACATTAGTATACACGTCCTCTGATGGACGTTTTAGGCAAATTAACAGGCACATAACTAACAGCAGGTGGGCTAAGACAGTCATTGTCAAAATATTCATCCACCTTTTTTGTATTGACATCTATCCATACCTCCCTCAGGCAGTGGCGGCCCATGCAAAATATTTAGGTGGTGCGAGATCTCAAAGTAGCGCCCCTCTAAATACAAAACTGCAGTATGCAGTTGCATAGCCGTGCTTATAAATAGTATTGGCCCTACCAAATTACATGGTGTATCTGCGGGACAAGCATAGTGATGTCTGTCGCGCTTGACATAGCAGTTGTTCTGCTCATTCGCGTTAAAGAAATGTCCAATTGTCCATCCTGCGTGCACTACTGTTACGTCAGACAATGCCACTGTGCTGTGCTTGCCCTCGTGCATTCCCGTTCGTCCCGTCGACTTCGTCCACCTAGGAGGACGAACGGGAATTAACAAAAATAATATTAAATTTGTTCCCGATCGTCCCCCTCTGGATTTTAAGGGGACGAATGGGAATATGTTCTTAGATTGGTGCCATTCTCCCACTACTAAATAATATTGTGCATGAAATGGTAATCGTTGTTTTGCAGTTTACTTTTCAAGTTGGATTTAATAATTATTTTACAAAATATTTTTTTCTATATAAATATTACCTGTATGGCACGGGCGAGATGCGCCGGTGATGCCGCTATTAATAAAAGAGTGCCGATAACATTGTTTCATTTGCGTGAACCCTATTGGTTTACACCTGACATTCTCTCCCTCTAGTGTCCTTAAATAAGTCGGAGGCTTAGTAGCACAGAGTACTTTTATATAGTTAGTGGTGTGACAAAACAATGAAACATATCGGTTGTATAGTTAGATTATATTCTGAGTACTGTTTGTTTTATTTTATTTACTTGCCTATTTATGTTCAATTCTTTAAACCTGACTTGGTTTCCGTACGTCTTTTTCGGGTAACCACTGAAAATCAGCGCTGTGCTGTGGGTCCCTCATAGCACAGCATCATGCTGAGTGGAAGCCTTCTTGTCACAGTCATGGCGTGCAGCTGCCGACTATTTTGGTTTTGTACTCGTGATTAGAATGTAGATCTATTTTTATTTTTTATTTTTCTGTATACCTACCTACTCAAGTTGATTATCTTTTTGTATGCACGTGTTTCTGTGACAAATAAACCTATTTTTCTTTCTTTCTTTCTTTCTAAACAGCGCAGGTGTTAATGTAATAGTAATTCTACACGAATTCTGTGGAAAACTACCTGATGTAAATCCATTTTAACACGCTTTTATTAGCTTCATACGTATTGCCTATGTAACGGAAACTTTGAACATGATTTTGAGCCCCTTCAAAACGTTGGATTAACTCGAAATTTTGGCATACTTATCAAGGACCGATGACAATACAATAAAAATTTATAATAATTTTGTTTTTTTTGTTTTTAAATAAATGTAAATTAAGAATAAAGTAAATAAGAAAAAAATATTGTAAAAAAAGCGTGGGGTGCATGGTGTCAATAGATAAAAATATTTTATTTACAGATATGAATAGAAGGTTCATTTTGATAATATCTTAGAAAGCACCCCACGCTTATTTTACAATTTTTTTTCTTATTTACACTATTCTTAATTTATATATATAAAAAAAAAATACTATTATTAATTAAAATTTATAAAAAAAAATACTTTTTTTTTTGGATTTTCTATAAAAGCGTGTTTTTTAGTTTTTTTTAACTATTATTTTTGTTATAAATATTATTAGATTGCCTACATAGTTAATCCTATTTTGTCGCATGTCGTATTAATTTATGCTATTGAACAACCTACTTATCTGAAATTATTTGAGGGACCAATGGGACTCGCAATTTTTTTTATAAATTATTCCCGTTCGTCCGCTCAGGTGGACGAAGTCGAGGGGACGAACGGGAATACACGCTTGCCATGCCGAGGCGACACGTTGTACAGATGATGATGTTGAACGCCGCTTTGTAGAATGTATCGCCAAAACGAATCAGCTCAACGTGAGGTAGCCGCATTTTAAAACAGAGACGTTTTCAATTGGGCGCGCCCAATTGAAAAACGTCACAGCGTGTTATACAATATGTCTGCGACACATATATGTATAACGAAGTTAAAAGGAAAACTATCACAGCTAAGTAGGCTTTACAAGTTACCGAATAATAGTCGTTCAACTTAAATTTGCAGTTGAAAAACATGTTCTCCCATAAATACCTACTGTATGGGTGAACATGTTTTTCACTTATAATGTTAAGTTTGTTCTTGGGATCAATAATTCCTCCCATCTACGGAACCCTTCATTGTACGTAGTTTTTTTAGCCTAAGGCGAAAAATTTTAGGGGCGGCAAATTTTGCGACCGAGTTTTATTTGCCTTCTTACAGGAATAAAAAAAGAGATTTCTGTAAGAGAACGAGTAAAAAATTTCGGGCTCGACGCACTCGCTCCTGAATCCCACATTCTTGTTTCTCGATGAAAATGTCCAAGAGTAGCATTTTTAGGGTTCCGTAACAAAATGGTAAAAAGGAACCCTTATGGTGTGACAGAGTCTGTCTGTCTGTCTGTCTGTCACAGCTAAATATCTCAAGAACTACTGATGCTATCGACTTGAAATTTAGAATAGTTTTAGATGACGTTTTCCCAACTATTTTGCAAATAAGAAAGAAACAAAAAAGTTTTTTTTTTTTTTGCAACGGACTGAAAGGTGGTCTTAAAATTCGAAATGCGGCTACTAGGACATATAGGGTACCTATCATATAAAAGAGCGCTGTTTGCACATTCTCAAACATTTTTCTTTTTTTTTTAGGCCCCTTAGTTTTCGACTTGATGAAAAATGTAAAAAAAAAATACGGTTCCCCCATTGATATAAATAGTAAAGATACGGTCGTCCGAACGTTTGCCGGACACGGTCGCCATACAAAAACACTAACGCCATCTATTAGAACTACTATGAACTACGATGTCTATCGGCGTGGTCTGCTCCTAGACGTAAACTTGTAAGAGCGGGTATTTTTCGAGGTACAAAGAAATAAAAAAACCTTTTATTTTTCGAAATTTATATTTATTGCAGTTTGTTTGTGAATCTGCAAAATAAATACGTATTTCACTGTACTTAGAGATTTTTTAACAGTAAGTACATAAAAACACATTTTAATTTGCTTTTAATAAACAATAAAAATAATTTTATCCATAATTAAGTCATATAGTAATAATAATAAATCTTTTCATTTCATCGGATAAAAACGCGCGCCGCTGCAAAGTTATGTCGCACTTTTACGCGGCTTCGCGTCGTCTTTGCCAAACGTTGAGACAAATTAGAAAGAAAATTGTTTTAAATAATGTTAGAAGTTGATATAATTACATATTTTTAACTTATCGGTGATATGAAATGTTATCAATTGTTTTATTGTGCTTTTTGTCGTAGTTCACGCAACCCTTCACGACACAACTTGGCATTTTTGCTTGTAAAATTTTACGACCGCTCCCGAAGCCAGCCGAACGCGTTCTAGTTCACTTCGTTATAGGGAAGACCATTTTGGGACCACGTTCGAGGCGTCATTATAACATGCGGTACGCCCAGTCCTTACGCAGTAATATATATGTCAATGGGTTCCCCCCTTATCTCCGAAGTTTGCATAGAGAAAAATCAGAAATTATTCTATGTGATAGAAGCTTACATATCGCACACCTAGATAAAGAGTAGCACAACTCAAAATACCTCTTTTTTCGGGAACAGCAAAAAACGTTCTACTCATTTTCTATTTGACCGATTTAAATTATTGTTGTATGATTTTGTATATTATTTTACTAAGATATTTATTTGCTATTAATATATAATGTAAAGATTACAGGAAAAATAAAACTATATTTCTAAATAACACTCTTTTTCAGAAATCAACAAAAAGTTTCATTAGTTCCTGTTCAGAACAGAACGAATTATAAGGATGTCATAACAAAAACATTAATATAATAGTTACTTAGAATTTCTAAGAAAGCATTGGGGGTGTGTCATGTAAACGCGACGTTAAAAGGTATTGCGCAGGCAACTGATACATGATTGGTTGTCACGTCTCCACGCAAACTCCGAAAACGCGACCATAAATGGTATTGCCCAGGCGACACACACCCTCATTGGCTAACATTTTTACCACCGCTGCCCTCGCCTCACACATCCCTGATTTGTATAAATACGTCTGCACGGCACGGGAGCGGACCCATCAGTCTGCTCAAAGTCCTAGGCAAACTCTACGAGAGGCTTATTTATAAGCGTCTCAGAGACTACGCCGAGACCAAGGGCCTTATCCCCGATGAGCAGTTCGGTTTTAGAACCCAACATGCCTCGACCCATCAGGTCCACCGTATCGTAGAAGACATCAGCGCTGGTTTCCAGCGCGGCCTTAAGACAGGAGTGATCTTCTTTGACATAGTGAAGGCATTCGACAAAGTCTGGCACAACGGCTTATTATACAAGCTGTACCAACTCGGTGTGCCGGAACGTCTTGTGCTCATCTTACGAGACTTTTTGTCGAATCGCACTTTTCGCTATCGCATAGCCGGTACTCTCTCCGCCCCCCACCCATTACGCGCAGGCGTCCCTCAGGGCTCTGTGATTTCTCCCTTCGCGTTCACGCTATTCACCAGCGATATCCCGAAGCAAAGACAGGCACAGTTGGCTCTGTTCGCAGACGATACGGCCATCTATTGCAGAGGGACCAGTCACGATAGGATTTCTAACACTCTCCAGACCGCAGCCAACAAGCTTGGCGAATGGTTTAGAAAGTGGCGCATAGAAGTAAATCCCGATAAAAGTCAAGCGGTTCTCTGTACGAAACCTCGCGACTGTAAGTGAAGCGCCAGCACGCGTTTTAGCTGAGCAGCATGTAATCCAAACTCCCCACGATAATAATCAAAACACCGATTTTATCCAGCCACCGTCGGTCCCTTGCCACCCTCCCTCCGACTCAGCTGCCCTAAGCCGAGGTTCGTACCCCACAGGGGGTGCCCTTAGCGAGCAGTAGTCGTTTAGTTTATAGTTTTTACGCCCTGACTGGAAGCATTAAGTTTCGTTAGGAGTTTAAACTCCTAACGAAACTTAATGCTTCCAGCTTTCCTGTGGCTGCCTCAAGGCAGCCACAGGAAAGTCCGGTTAAAGAGTCGGTACCTTAGTTGATATAAACTCTGAGATGCCCTAGATTTAAAAAAAAACGGTCAGTTTTTTTGCAGTGTTTGGTTCCTGTCTCTAATTCTCATGTATAACGTGTGTGAACGTGTGTCCTTCATAATAAAATTGTGATGTTCCTAGTTTAAACTAAAGTTCTAGTATTTGCCTATGTAGTCCTATTTAATAACTAATTTACTTTATTAAAATTATAGATTATAGACTAAAATTATTACCAAACCAAGTGTCTCATTTCACACTCAGTACTAGCGCACAAATGTACCTCCTGACACTCGGGCTCGTACAGTTCCTTTATCTGTCAAGAGATGGCGATGACCTAAAATTGCAATATTCTACACCGCAGTGTTAAAATTGTCTCTCTCTCTTTCTGTTTTTTTTTTCTCTCTTTTTATTCTCTTTTTCTTTAATTTTTCTTTCCTCGCTGATGAAAATTTAAAAACATTTCGCGTTTCAGAACCAAAATGTCCTCCTTCCTACATATTAGCAGGTAGCAGGTTGCTTTGGGCATGGGGTCTCAACTCGAACAAATAATAATTAGTCTTTAAAAAAAATTCACAGAGAAAATGCATAGGTAACAATTATGAAATTAACAATCAATAAAAAGCGTTATAGGGCCGATTTTGGCTGAAGTTAACATTAGTAAAAATCAAAAATTCCTTGTTTAATGTTGATTTACCTATTTACACTCATAAATCACGAGAATGATACCTAGTATCTAGGCCGACTCCTAAATGGCGTTGTAAAACTACAGTCTCTGGCAATTAGTGAGACGCTGCCCTAGTGGCATTTTTGTTGGCGTTTGGTTGGGCCACATACCTCTGAAGTTGGCCCAACTAAATGCCAACGGAAAATGCTACTATGGTGATGCTGCCATGTGTTAAAAAATCGAGGAAAAATATAGCCAGCCTGGGCGGTGTCATTTCTTTGTATGGGATTGGGTATCTGTACGTAGTATTATATTATGTGTGCTTTGGGTGAAGCACAGTTGTAGTTTTTCTGGGCTGGTACGGAACCCTCAGTGTGCGAGTTCGACTCGCTCCGTGACCGGTTTTTTTGTTGTTGTCTTTATTCAATTTCAGCAGAATGTTACTTAAACTGCTTAAGGCTCATACAGACTAGTGCGATATCGCGGGCGCGACGCGACACTAGTAGCACAATTCCTTTGTCGCTGTCTGTCGCGCCCGCGATATCGCGCGAGTCTGTACGAGCCTTTAGAGATATAACTCTCATTTTGTTTACCCCGCCTTATTAGTTGTACAGACGCCAGCACATCAAGCTACTACAATCTGTCATATTTATTTAATAGATTTTCAACTTTATCACTACAGTTTATGGTTCAAGGTTGATTGCGAAAATTTGACAGTTTCGGGTAGCTTGATCTGCTGGCGTCTGTACATGATTAAGCTTTGATTTGCTCAGAAATACAAACATAATTACATATATCCAAAAACTATTTCTTGTGCAATTTCAACCAAATTGTAGGATTGTAAAAATAGTAGAGGTAAGGGCAGCAAACAATTTACAGCCTATACTTGGAAAATGTGTAAATCCGCCACTGACAAGCGCAAGCAAAAATTCAACCCTGAACGTTTCGCTTGGTAGGCCCAAGCGAAACGTTCAGGGTTGAATTTTTGAAACCTTAAGGAGGTTATATAGGAAGTATAGGCTAGACTGTGAAAATATGTTCCTTGCTTGAAACTAAACTGAAACCGATCGCACAGTGGGTATATTTGATAGCGCAACACAACACACATAACTCGGTGGGTGAGCACAATGAGGTCGCGCATCACACGCGTTAATTGTGGAACAGTTTACGATCATTAACAACCTTAATAATTATGATGAGCGCACACTTGCGATTGCCAAACTTAAGTGGCAGTGGGCCGATGGGGCCGAAAAGTTATAAGTGGCGACCATGTACCGGAAGACGTAGCATTGGACGGCCTTCACAAGGTGGACCGATGACCTTGTGAAGGCCGCAGGAATCTGCTGGATGCGGGAAACACAGAACCGGTGGAAAAGCCAGTGGATGTCTGTCGGCTGAAATTATGATGATGACACTTGAGATTTAAATGACAAAAGAAGTTATCAAAAGAAAGATTCTTTCACATTCTGTGCCTGAAAATGGTCACAAGGAGTTAAAGATGACTGATGGCCCATGGCATGACCAAGCCTACATAGTTACCTCGTCTGTAATGCTCACACAATAAAGTCTTAGTGAGGTTTTACTGATTTAAGCTAAATTTTTGATAGCACCCGAATTTTGACTGTCGTTAAAGTTTTCTTGGTACCTATTACCTACTTAAACACTTCGTCAAATTCTGTGAAAATTAAATCTAAGTACATAAGTAGATATGAGTAACCCTATCTACAGATTAGTGACGTAGTGTATATAGCAGCAGTGCTATTCTGTAACCATCTCACCGTGAAAACTTAGGTGAAGTGAGCTGTCAACAATGTCAATCTCAAGCATCAGGTGGAATTACACGTCACTTGAAGCTCACTTCACCTAAGTTTTCACCGTGAGATTTTTACAGAATTGCTCTACGGTCACTTACGCGAACCTACGGTGAAGAATTAAATCGCGACGGAAATGCTCATTCAAGTCATTAATTCATGTTTCTTATCAAGTCTTATGAACTTCAGTGGGATATAAACAGGCCGTTATCAAACATTACTTATTTTGAAAGTCGTTACCGTGAAGCGAACTTATTTAACGCGTAATTAAGGTACGTATTGTTTGTTCATTTGTAAAATAACTTCGATCGCATTGCTAACCACTCTAAATACTATTTGCTATTAATTACAGCCATTTACAAATATATGATAACTTTATTTTCGTGATTAATGAAATTTCTCTTTTGTAGAAGACAAACATATATTATCATGTAGGAAAGTACAGAAGAATATCCAACAGAGTTCTATTGAGTCGTGTCTAACTGTAACATCAAATCGCGTCTACAAAATCCTAGTCACTGGACATTAAAACGTCTACGACGGCGACGGAGATTTAAAAATTGATCTTAATTAGTGTAGGTTGGTATCTACACATAGATAGATTTATACTCATTTTCCCATGGGAGTAGTCTGATAGAAACTACAGAACGCGCGCCGCACAGTGGACGGAAAACAAGGTTCCCTTTCGTAGGATTTTTGAAAAATAAAATAATTTATTTGATAGTTTCAAGTAAACAGTTTCGTCGAGTACATTAAAACATTGAATAAATTAGTAGTTACGGGTTTTTTTCGAGTCTATACCATAATAAAATTACTTTGTATATTTCAAATGTATGAAAATGGAATTAGATTTCCTCATAACTTTTTCTGTCTTGGATTGTAAAGCTGAAACTTTTAGGTATTATTGCCGAGCCTATAAAAAAGCTACCTGAACTTTTACCTTGACCCCGAACTTCCCCGTTCAAAAGATATGAATGAATTAAAAATGCATATTTGGATAATGTTTTAACACGCGATAATGTACCTCAAAATATTTTTTTTTTTTTCTTACGCGTTTTTGATCCCTGATAAACAACAAACCTATATGACTATCGATCTTGACGAAAAGCGTACTTATTCATATCAATCAATCAATCAAAACATTTTATTTCACATAAACCTACATTGGCACTTATGAAACGTCAGAAGCTAGGTGCACGGTTCCAATTAGACGTTTCCTATGGAGAAGAGCCGGCAAGAAACTCCACGGTTACTCTTTAAAAAATAATTGGCTTTAAAATATTATTAAATAACAGTGATAATAGGTATGGGAGGACAGTGTAGGCCTTTCAACAATTACCAGGTACTTAACAAAATAGAAAAGTGCCAACAAATCTACACTACTAGGCCTACAACGTTCTCACATTCACAAAATATAAAATGATCTAAGTATATAAAATATTAATAACATGATTGCAATTACAACTACAGTAACATATCTAAATAAATATCATGTCCCCAAAAGCCACTAATACTGTATGAATAAATTAATAATTGAATTTACACAACAAATAATGCGATATGATCGATTAATTTATTCATACTTTATGAATAAGTACGCTTTTCGTCAAGATCGATAGTCAAATAGGTTTGTTGTCTATCAGGGATCACTAATGAGTAAAAAAAAAAAAAACTTATTTTTGAGGTACATTACCGCGTGTTAAAACAACATATATATATACGCATTTTTAATTCATTCCTAACTTTTGAACGGGGAAGTTCGGGGTCAAGGTCAAAGGTCAGGTAGCTTTTTTATAGGCTCGGCAACAATACCTAAAAGTTGCAGCTTTACAATCCAAGACAGAAAAAAGTTAAGAGGAAAACTAATTCCATTTTCATACATTTGAAATATATAAAGTAATTTTTTATGTTAGAGACTCGAAAAAAAAACCCGTAACTACTAATTTATTCAATGTTTTAATGTACTCGACAAAACTGTATACTTGAAACTATCAAATAAACTATTTTATTTTTCAAAAATCCTACGAAAGGGAACCTTGTTTTGCCGTCCACTGTGCGCCGGTGAGAATGTTTAGATAACAAAGCTTGAGCGTAAAATATCCAGGTAGGTAAATACTTAGATACTATGTGCTTGTGCTCCATAACAGAGAAACATTTAATTAAAGTTCATGATTTTAGATAAAAGATGGCGCTAGGTTTACCCGCAATGCGCTACCTAGGAGCTATGCGGCAAAAAATGATATAAGACTAGGGACTTTCGAACTCGAAATAAAATATCATGTTTACTACCTATGCTTGACAATGAATTCGCATTTCACGACAAAAAGTTATAAAAATCACAATATAATGTTATGACGTAATTTCCGAGTAAGTACCTATCCACAGACGGTCATGGACGAACTTTCAAAAAAGGTTTCATTTTGTAGGTTAATCCAGCTTCTGAAAGTTTCCCATTCCTATATGACCTAAAATGCTCTTGATCTAGTTGCAAAAATGAGACAGAAATACTTACCTTGGTCCTTGACCTAGTTTTGAGCTATTTTGCTAGGTCCATAAAGGCGCCACATTTGAAATGATAAGAGAAGTTAAAAGGCAAAAACTAAGGCCAATTAAAAGATAGTCTATATGGAATGTAATTAGTTTCTCTTGAACTATTAATTATTATCGGTTACCTTAGTGCAAATCATTGAAATACTAAAGCACCTCAATTAAGTAATGAGCATTTAAGTGACAGTGTTTTTTTTTTTTTTACAAAAGCTTGTGTACTTATCCTTTTTTAAAACTAAACAAGAATGGAACGGATATTCTACTTGCATTGCATTTCGTATTTCTCCTTTTGTTTGATAGCCGTGCATAGTTCTTAATTCGTCTTCTAACAGTGATGAAGTTCATAACAAATGCTGATTGGTTCTTGAACGACCTTGGCGCATTATGTATGTATAGTTTTGTGCAGCTTACAAAAATAAATTTATCGATAAAATGACACCTTACCTTACGATCTATACGCACAAAGAAATTAACAGAGATATAAGGTTAGTTATTTTTAGTAACAACATTTATAATAGGTAATTAAAGTTCTTTCATAAAATTTTACTGACACAATTACTTGAAAAAGTGGTTTTGAAAAATATTTTGTCTTATCAAATGAATGCAATTTCAATAAAAAATATATTTATGATACAGGACAGTTTTGCATAAAATTTTGCCTTAAAAGTGTTTACAAAATTTGGTGTCGCATAGATTACCTTCGATAAATACCTGCGCACAACACTAACACAATCAGCTGGTTACTGTCATAATACAGTGCGGCCAACATAACGGCGTGATACCCGCGGCTAGCTTCACGTTGGCTGTGCGCCACAAACAGCCGCAGTATCGACAAACGTTCACAAAACGTTTAGACGTAACAACCATAGTGTCACTTCTCTTCTTATTTCATTAACTACACCATTCAAAACTTCATTTTCCTTCGTTTCTAGTTGTATAAGTGTTAAGTGTTACCATTATTATGTTTAAATAATGCATAGTGCCGCATAATCGTACATATTTTGAAGCAATTACGTAATGGGAATTATGCTAGACAAGTTTAAAGTTTTGCCCTGAAATTCAACATGGCCGCTGACACAGGGATGGATACTTGCCCCAGTCCGGAAATCACGGACTCGAGGAAACGGCCGCTCGACGGCGACTCGGAGAATGGAGACGTAAAGAGATCACACTTTAGCTCGGGTGAGTAGCGCGTTATTTACCTGCACACTATACATACCTAGTTATGTAGTTGTCTTTATTTCATTGCGTACTTGGCAAGGCGGGCATAACATTGACACAGCGAACTTGTGGTCGATTCAGCCGCACGCAGCTGGACTCCAACTAGATTCTTATCAGTACACACTCTTGTTATCATTTTGACCTATTTTTCTGTGATTGTGAGGTCATAATGTATCAAATTATTAAACTTTAAAAAAGTATAGTGAGATAAAATGTACTGTGTAGTTATTGCCAGTTTATTGCTATAATATAAC
This sequence comes from Dryobota labecula, assembly GCA_947523025.1. NCBI lineage: Eukaryota > Metazoa > Arthropoda > Insecta > Lepidoptera > Noctuidae > Dryobota > Dryobota labecula. The sequence goes on from OX383301.1 coordinate 1,405,204, forward strand.
AAGTATAATTCCGTTGATAAGTTGAAGAATTGTAGGCACAAATTATATGAGTAATTTCGCCGTACGTTTGATAAGACGGGGGACCGCCGGGCCTGCCGCCTAATGTGTAGTATGAATATAAGCAATGTTAAAAGATAGTCGTTGTTTTTTAGTGCAAGACTTGGTGACCGCATTGCCTCTGGCCAACGGCCATGGCAATATAACGTCTCATTTCGGTGAGTCGAAAGTCAACGCATATGTTCCCTCATCGGCTTTGTGGTTGTTGCGGCGCGCATGCCTCACGCGCGCACTCTTTCGCGCTCATCACCTTTGCTGATGTCCACCGCCTTCATGTATACAATCACTTCACATCACTTATAATATATATCCTAACCATTCTTATAAGAATCTTAGGACTGTGTTCACCAACATTTAAATCAACTGTTTAGATATTTAATCAGTTCTTTACTTAGGAAATTTGACATAAATCAACTGTTTAAATAGCTAACCGGTGGTTTGAATGTTGGTGAACACAGGCCTTAATAGTCTCAATGAAACCAACCGATTGACCTATTCTGTAGCCACTCTCACTAGATTTATAGTATATAGTTATAAAGGCCACACCAATTTGATTAGACCTCGAACGTTAAAGTAGACCCTAGAGGCCATATTAACAACTGTAGTTACAATGTTGTGCAATGCAGTCATTGCCTAATCAACTAATAAAGTGTTAATATTTTTTGCATAGAGAGAGATGCAAAAAACAATTAATATTTATAAATCATGATTGTAATATTGTGCAAAATCATTAAACTTAAGTATTAAAAAATAAATTTGGTCAAACATCTATGTGTTTCAAATGTAATAATCGAAGATTCTCAAATTTCTCAGACATTGGCTTCTCATCGATTGAAATTGCTCATAAATGTAGATTGTAAAGTAATAATGTGTGCTAAATAGTACAAAGTACAAAACATCAGCAGAGTGTGAGCGGGCAGCGTAGGTGTTAGCATTTATCGTTAAATTGTCCATCGTGCACAGTATACATCGCCTCGTTGTCGTGAGCCATGTTGTACTTAGCCTCACACCGATCCACCCATGGCTTAGTCGTTGCATCGTTGGTGTGAACATCCACTTCAAAGAATTTCTGCCATTTATTATCTTGGTGTATTCTTCTCATTCTTCTTCTTTGACAAATAGTGTTTATTTTTTCGCTTTGATTTTTATTGGCTTAAATGAAAACTAACAATTGGAATAATTAACATTATTTATTTTGCATTATCAGATCATTAAATATTGATATTATACCACAAGTAATATAGATTGGCACTGTATCACCATCATTCAAAGAATCTAATTAGCTTAAGTTTGTGATTATCAGTACACTTGTTATCTGGAACAGCAAGGCTGTAAATTGTTTATCACTGACTCGATCACTGCATTAAATGTGATCTACTGCTACCTTGAGCATCTGTAATCTATTGGATGGTAGAATGTCATGTTCATTATTATAAGCATAGCATAGCATATTTTTTATTTAGGAACTTCTGCTGGCATGCAGAATATCATCAGAGATGAAATGCCGAAGAAATATCCCTCTCTCGTTATCGCTTGATATTCTGTCTTTTAGTGAGATTTTCAGAACATTCCACGGAGGGACATAAAAACATACTGCCTTTTCATTACACGGTACTAGTTGTTACGAGTTTGTAGGAAGGGGTGACATTTGTGCCCTTATTCTTTAAATACGAGCGGCGGTATTTCCCCGGTCAGCAAGCCCGGCCCATTGTGCGACCCGGCAAGTCTCCAAGAGCTGTTTATCCCATGAATTTTCAATATAATCCATCCTTTAGACAGATTATATTGAAAATCTTCATCATTTAAACTACGTGGAAATGTGACTCGACGCGATATGGGAAAATTACGATAGCATGCACTTACTGATAAAATATCTGTCGTGTAACCACACTATTTTCTAGGATATTATGTACTTTAAAAAATACCACGATAAAACAAGCATAAATATTGGCTTCGTATTTGTGGGAAAATATTACGGAATTTTCCCCAAATTGCCAAATTAGTTCTGGCAACCGCATCAGTAATATTCGGCCTTCGTTACACACTAGATTTTACAAACGAAATCTTTATGAATTATCCAATGAATTACGTAATAAGAATCTTAGAGAACCTTATTGCTACAAACGTAAATTAAAAGCAATAAGTTTAGTAACTATGTGAAGGTCTTGCTGACACCAGATTGATGACAAGCAAGGTCATTACCGGTACTGACTGCACATTCTGCCTCGCTGTGTGATTCTAAGTTGAATGGCTTTGCGTTAGAGTCTATTGTCTATCGTGGGGCGCTTGATTGGCCTGAAGGTTGGCAGCAATTTGTCAAGTGTTGTCTCTTGGGTTACGTGTCAAATGTTTACGCAGTGTAACGTGTTGGTTTAGATCGTGTGGACTGGTTACTTGAACTAAATGCTTTGGTAGGACGATGTTGTGGTTCCATACACTCCATTTGATTGGTTCAGCAGAGAGTGATAGAGATTTGGTTACAGTCTTTTTGAACACTACTTTTTTCAACCTTTTTCAGTTTTATAGAAAGTTGAATGTGCCGAAATGATATTTGCCGGATAAATTCATTTTATTTAAGTAAACAATGAACTAAACTTGAGTGCACAGTCCATCCCGTACACAAGCACATTTAATTAGCACGCTTTTAATGTGCGGTAATGATACTCCATTAATTAATTTTATGAAACTAATGCGCTCGCCACAACGCACATAATTACCGCACTTCCCGCGGTTTGTCGACAGCGGCCGAGCGAGGTAAGCACACATACTAAATGTCAAGGGAGTTGTAACCATTTTGGTTGCACAATTAATCACTAGCACTATATGGTTAGATAGCCGTAGATGTAATGATTTGAAATGAATTTATTAGGCGTGCGTAGACCAGAATAAGTTACGATTAGACAGGCGTATTTAAATCTGCCCAAATGTTGTCAAATATTTACCTACTTATTTTTTCAATCATGACGAAACCGTTGGTTTGATTTACCGAAACATTTATAATTTAATTATATGGTCTATTTTCAGTATTTATAATTCTACATTCCTGTATTTTTCCAAATCAGCCGCCTACAAGGAACATGAACCGTTTTGAGGTGTCCAAAATCCGATTCCGTACTCTAGGGACACCCTAACCAGTCCTTAAAAAACATTTTGTACTTCCAAAGGGAGAAAAGTATAAGTATTTTAAATGAAAATATTAATTAATTGTAGTTTTATGTTTGCGGTTTTCCCTTAGTCCTCCAAATAGCCTAGAGTTTTCTTATTTTTAGATGGACTTTTTTGAGCCTCATTAAATTCTTACGTACAGTCAGCTGCAGAGAAATCTCATCCCCTAGCAATGTATTTATTCATTGCTAGGGGTGAGATTTCTCTGCAGCTGGTCGTACTTACAGAAACAAAAAATTGTTTTTTTATCATTAACGGCAGTTTGGCTTGCGTGTTATTTATTCCTTCGCAAAAATTAACGATGTCATAATGTGCTTAAACTTCCAACTTTGACTAAAGTATACTTTTCTGGTTTTTATTATTTATTTTATCGCGCTTTTTATGATACCCAAACAAACTTTGTAAAGGACATCAATGGCGAACCCATGCAGCAATCATCTATTATGTAGTCCAAAAAGTTATATTTAAATCCAAACCATCGTGTTTCCGGATTATGAACATCGACATCCGGATTGGTTCCGGCAGAGTAAAACCGCATGTATCCGAATTTCGAACGCTTGTGGCTAAAGTCGGGTTCCGGAAACCGAAAACCGATCCCGTTTCCTAGATCCAGGATGCACCTAACAACTTGAAGATATCGAATGTTCAGCGTACCTTTCAACCGAGAGGGTTTGTTGGTAACAAAGCAGCGTCAACACAAACCTAACTGCCAATTAACTTTGAACCGGGCGTTTAACAACGTATGATAAACCCAAGAGCCCGTATCATAAGTTCGTAACTACGTGTACACAGGACGCTGGAAAGAAGTATTGTGTCGAAATAAATATTTGTTTTGGCTCGCAATTTGTACGGTGGTCCTAAATACCTCGGGGGAGTCGTGGGCGAGGCCCTTAGAAAAGAAAGGTTCATTGTTTGTAATGATAAGATGACTTCAGATGTTGAATTGTTACTTAGTTTTTGGTCCTTGAAGTATTTAATGGGCGTAGACGTAAATTGATGAATAGCTGGAAAATTATTGCTGTTGTGATGTTTTGAGATGAAATATAATAGTTTTCGTCTTTTTTCTTTTTTTTTTTCGAAACTAGTTAAGTCCATAACTAATGCAGATTGCCTAAATCTGAGACTTCCTTTACTCTTCCGATTTCAGCAGTCAGACACCAACTTGTAACTCCACACTCTTTGAGTAACCCTATTTAAATAGTTATCATAAAATTTATTGTACCAAATTACAACACGAAATAAAAGTGCTACACAAATGATAATTTTAAAATAATTCACGTAAGTACCAACAATTTGAAAACAAAACGAAATCCTCGGAAATGTCGCATGATACACCATTTGTGCTGATAAAACGCTCGAAATATATGAACACCATTGGTGCATAACTTTTCTCATGGTCACGTTCGCAATTGGACGAAATATTTGACATTTATTTTGTACTTGCAACACGATCTGGCTGTAGAATTCGATACACCGACTAATACTTGACCGGTTGACATTTTAGCGGGAACACCACTAAACGAACGAAAAATAAAAAGAAAACAAAATACGTCTGTACTCTGTGGTCGTGTGGCGGTGTGGTGCGGTGCTTAATGTAAACATTCATCAAGGATATACGTGCGTAAAGATTCAATGAGAAAACGGTTTAATCTTTGAAGAATCTTATACAGAACTACTGAGAAATAAGTGTAGATTTTGTATTGAGTGTTAGTTTATCGAAAAGTGATAAATACGTCAGTGAAAAAGTAACGAAAGTTTTGGAATGCACAAATTTTGATCATAAGGCCGCCGTGTTTAGTAATGTTTTTATGATAAATATTCTTGTACACTGTTTGAAATACACATAAGTTATACATAGCTTATTTATCTACGAACATAATTTGGCTAATAGCTACTGATATTATAGCGTATTGTTATCGTAATCGTATTTCCAAGAGTAAAATTCAGCAAATACCTACAAAAACTCAATAAAATGGATATAATATGTTATAAATATATATACTTAAACCTTCCTCGAGAACTAAGCTATCCATTGGTGAAAACAGCATGAGAATCGGTGCAGTAGTATTTGAGTTTATCTCGAACAGACAGACAGATACGCGGCGGAGGACTTTGTTTTATAATATGTAGTGATTGCACAGGTTTCTCCTCGAATTCAACCAAATCAATATTCGTAACTTTCTGATCCAATGGTATCTTTCCGATTGCAGCGGAAATACCGTCTATGTGAGATATGTATTATTTACTAAGAATATTTTGCGCAGATTTGTGGCCTGAGGCTCCGAGCTCGTCTCCACCCAGCCCCACATAATTCTTGTTGATATAATCATAAATATTTAAATAAAGGAATAAAATATAATCTTGTTATTCTCCTGTCCATGTTTCTTCGTATTTTCTTTATATTAACATTTATCGAATTGTCGTTTCTTCCCCAATTCTCTTATGAACAACGTGGTTTCCAAATCACGCCTCGGGAGGAATTTAGACAAAAGAATTTTCAGAAATATGTGCCCAAATGATGAAATTTGGTTTCTTTTCATGTTAAACAATCCCGCCAAATAACCAATTGCAGGATATTACTCTTTGTCCAACATATTCAATAAATCTGAAACAGTTTACGAAGTGTTTGCCAGATTTTCCCAAAGTACGAAAACTCCTATGTAGATATTTCTATTTCGGAGTGAATTATAATATTAATAACTTATTCACGTACTAAATGTCTTGCTCTAAGCTGGATAAAGGAATAGTTTCGCTGAACAAATACAGCATGTATTCTCAAAGGATTGCGCCCGGGGATCACAAAAAGACCGCGTCTGGGATACGTTCAAAACAAAAGCGTCCTTTGCATCTTTTTTTTAACATAAAAAATAACTTAATAAAATCTAGTGTGGCTTTATGAGCTCAAAAATTCTACGTAGCTATATTAAATTATTTTTTCAAAAACAATCTAAGGAAAGTTTACGGGAGAAACTCAAATAATTGTGAATACTACAAATTTAAATTCCTCAACCCATCAGTAAAATAACCTTGCCTAACAACAGCTTATAGATATGTATCTAGAAACTAAATTACATAAGGCCACATAGATGCTTCCTAAAGATAATAGTTACATTATTTATCAATACGATCCAAACTGTGATAGCGAGTTCTCATATTATTCTACAATTTACCGATATGCTTGCTGATAACACTATCTTATCAGAGACCAAGTATATCTTTAAGACCTGTAAATTGATAGGTAATTAATTACTATCGCCTAGTTTGAAGTGCATTCTGGAACGATTATTTAATTTTAAATTGGTCCTTCCGTCCAAGTCTGTCTTGTCTGTCTTGCAAGCGCCACAAGACCTTGGTCCTATTCCCATAAGAATTTTTCTGTTAACAAAATCACCGTTGTAAATGCCCCTGTAAGAAAGTGTCACCCCGTTATCATGACTCAATGAGAATAGCATTGTACCCTTACCTACCCTCGAGGGACACCGAAGAAACGCCCGTTTCGCTTTTAAAATTCACCTACCTTATAGATTAGTAAGGTGCAATTTTGTGCGTGTCTGAATCTGAATACTTATTATAATTTAAAATGGTCTGCTACGAAAAAGGTTTCAAATCGATCTTGGCTGTTTATCATTCTGAACGTTCGGTTGTTGTTTAGTATTCATGCTATTAAAGCTGATAGCAGATAGATATACTTCGACGGATTTGTGTTTTGTGTCTGGAAACTTCGAATTTGAAGCAAAATATTGTTGTTCTGGGGGTCTGAATTTTGTGGGGCTATTGGTCGATAGGATTTGGTTTAGTTGTAGAATAAACAGGTTAAGTATTAAGTAAACTAATATTCTTAAATCCGATTTATGGATTGTTGATACTGTATAAATTAAATCTCATTTTTGAGCTCACATCACTAGAGCGATAGTTTCTCAGTCGTATAAAAGCTAGTTGTATTTATACTGGTAAAAATACATTCAACAATTACATTCCGTAGTACAAATACACATCTAATAAAGCGATAATCGTAACATTCAGTTTGTTTATCATAACAACGTTTTATCTCTACCTACACAATCAATCGAAATTCAACCGAGTGTTAATGTTTTTAGAATTCACTTTTCGACGTATGAATAATAATCTAAAGTTTTTATTTCATCGGAAGCGTTTATCAGTGGTAATCGATGCGCATTACCAATGGAATTGTCACAATAGCCATGCGCAGTCGCAATCGCCAACTGAATGTCAATAAGCGACCATTTTGATTTGTTCCCATTAGTCGTTAGTACTGATTTATTGCAATTGAAACAGTCATGTACTTTCGTGATATGAATTGTCTCTGATTGTGTTCATATTGCAATTTTCCTGTCATAAGGAACTTACGACACGCCAATCGCTACGCACGTTCTTAGAAAAACGATACGTTCCTATGATTTCCAGTTAAGTCGTGTAAACTATCAAATAACAAGGTTAGGCTTTCGAGCTAACGATAGTTAATTTTGATTACTTCCATACACATGGAAGTAATCAAAATTAACTATCATAAGTCATATAACTACATTAATTACCTACTTTATAATCTTTCTTGAAGCTGTTAAAGGCAGCAGTAATTGATAGCAGATTTTACATTATCTACCACAAGAGTCTAATAGAAAAAATAAATACAATACGCACGGTCCAAACTTTGTCGACTCATCAAAACAGTCATAACATTAAAATAGTTTCGACGGAGCATTCGGAAACAAAAAGTAACAATTTACCCCCACACGTCCTGAACTCGATTGTGATTCTCATTGACCTATTAATACAAAAAAACAGAAATAGCACACGACAGTTGGCAAAGTGTAGCTGATGACAAGTCTTCAAGAACCACGACACTGAACGGTCGCAGGTCACCGCCATGGCGTTCGAAGCAAGATTTCTACTCCGAAACAAATGTATAGGGAACTGTGAACGTGTATGGCACTCTCTAGAAACCACTGTCACGTCCGACCATCTGATGCCACCATTACAGTCTTGCTAAAGCAACTAATGCCATTTCAGATCTTTACGACTGGTTTGGAGTTGTATTTAGTGATACGCTCAGCTGCGCAGCGGTTACTCATTCCAATGTCACCGGTCCAAAGGTGTTCGTGCGGCAATACAACCTATGCGGTAATATTTTACCGGCATTGGCATGACATTGTAACGAGTTTCTCAGCTCGAGTCTCCGGCTCCCACGTGTTGAGACCCTAATTACGTTATGAAGTGTAGGAAATATTCTTCAAACTAATCCCCAGATCGAGTTCATCATGTCCATCGGACATCTTTATTTTGTACACAAAGTCGAACGGGTCGGCGATAGGACGCGGCACCTGTCACGATGCTTGTAAATAGGGATGGATACAGTGTTCATAAACATTTACCTCGACGATATTTCGTGACGATGTGGTCCCCGGCCAATAATTTATACTCCGTCCTTTCCGGTGGGCGTCGTGTGCAGTGACTACGGGTTTATATCAAGCAAGATCTAACAGTACTTCTAATACGGGGAATAAGTGAAAATCTAATGTATCTTTGAAATTAAAAGTGAATTGTCTCATCATCATTGATGAATGATCACTAGATTTCTAATACTTATTCCGTACGACACAAATATCTCTTATCGAATTTTTTTTTTTTTTTGTTCCGCTGGGAAAAATGCATTACGCATACCCTCCCGTCGGGGGACGGGAGGGGTATGTGGGACTCCCCGGCAGAGTGCCGGTATACCCACTAAAAAACCCAGCGGTGTTCCCTCAATGCCGTTATGGGAGGGCCATGGGAAACTGGCACAGCCTTTACGTCCCTAACTAACATGCGTCCTAACTGTCATGTAGCTATAAAAGTTGAACGGCAGTTGTAGTCGTCAGTAATTTGTGGAATAGTCTCTGGCAACTTTTCTATTTCGATATTGCGAGAGCGTTTGTTCTTTTCCTTATGAGAGAGCAATATTACGCTGAGCTTCTTCATATTTCTTGTATTTGGCTCTCTTAGAACTATGTATATATGACCAATTGGCTTGGTATTATAATCGCCTCACCTCCATAAAAATTACGAGGAGTGGTGTCGGTCTCGGCCAGGGACACGTGTTTCAAATCTGTAGTCATCGAGATACTTCTCAGATCGCCAATCATCTTGTCGAACGCCTGATAACACTTGTATTTGCGTCACACCCACGTTTATCCTTAACGACATAACTAAAAATAGGCGGTGTCGCAAAACGTGCCGCGTTGACCCAAGAGCAAGTAACCTATTTGATATACTTTATCTTATCAATCGCCACTGTAATTGCGCTCACTGCCTAAAATACGGCATGTTTGTTTTGCGATACGTTCACTTACTTCCTATTAATTGCTGATGAATAAATGCTTGTGGACTTAATGATTTTGGTCCTAATACCCGTATGTGGAAAGAAACACCAGTTACCTACGCCAAAGGAAATAATTTGGGTCAGTGAGGAAAATTAATTTGATTTACCTCGTGGGGAAACCTGATACCGTCTTCATAATAAAATAGATATAATGTTTAAGAAAAAAAAAATTTTTTTTGGTCCATCTTTCTGTTACCTTCTTAATAATACGATTGTTTGATCTTCAATTTCATAGATTCCGCGAATATTCCAAAATAAATCCTTTTTTATAATATATAAATACTATTTTAAACTCTTAGAAGTATTGTATTTATTTTATTTCTTTCTTTGTTATTTTTGTCTCATAATTGATGCTGCACCGGATGACGTCATCACGTCAGCGCCAGCTGTCGCTGAAAACCAGCGCTGGGGCTCTGTCTCGCATAGGCACAGATTACTAGCATAGGGTCGCAGCATTATGCTGAGCGATGGCCGTTTTGCGTGGATGTGGCGCATATTTTCCCCCAACTTGTTATTTTCGTGTTTGTGTTCTTTCTCTGCGTCATGTTTGCCGCACATAAACGTTGTTTCTTTCTTTTTTTCTTTTTCTTTCTTTTTAATCTTAGAAACAGAAAATAATCTTTTGATGATGGAAAATGTACATCAATAAAACTCACGTTCTCCACTTATAACAAGTATCAGAAACAAATACACAATCACCACCACGATGTAATTTTATCGAACACAAATGTTTATTAGAGACGTTTGGATGCGCAGGCGCGCTAGGCACTTTCGTTTTTATCCAAGCGTACGTACACGCTTACGCAACTCTTACACTATGACTTGAGGCCTACATTATTTTTTGGGAGACTTTCACTGACAGACGGTGTAAAGTTTCTAATTGAAGAGTTAAACGGACGGAGGCTTCGTTTTAAGGGCGGACTGAAATCGGATGCTCCGTTATTATAAAAAAAAACGTTATTTTAGCAGGATGCCTGAACTCCTCCCGTGCTCTTCAGGCTTGCCATTCTCATTTTTATATGATTTTGAAAATAAATCTTACTTTTGCCAGATTTTTGTCGCAGATTTGGCCAGAATCCGCCCTTTGTAGATAATTAATTAAATGATAAATGATTTTATTTCTGTAAGTAGGTTTTTACAAACACTTTTACACGTCAATCATATTTTAAAACTAGATGAGGTCGGCGTTTCGTATCTGACTACTCGGAGAAGAAAGACCGAAACAAACTCAGAGATCACAGTCTCTTTTAAAGTCCAGACATAATCTTGGTCAAATCATGTGAAGACCATGTAGATTGGTGTCTGAAATGGTCTTTTGAAGAAAGAACCACACAGATTGAGTGGACCTATCCATTCAGTGCACGCATTTGTCAGTAATCGTGCAGCTCAACTCAGAACATAAGGAGCTCAACGATTCGACGAACAATACCAAAGAAAGGACATTTGGGCAGGCCGCATAAATTACTCAAACTGCCATACCATGATCAGAAAAAAAAAATACTGAGAAGAAAAAAAATAAAAATAAAGACCCACATACACACATTAATTAGGGCATAGTGACATACGTACTTACGTAAAACAAAGAAATAAAAAGCAAATCTAAGTCTTTTTGCACGCTGAGGTTAATTCGAGGGTCATAGAACGTTTGAATTTGTTGGATCATCCTCGCAAACATGTAAGTACATTCCTTGTGTTTGCTTTAATTTGCTGATCAAACTGTATGTGGATAACGTTTTTCATAGGCTGTAAAATGTTTGATGTGCATGAGAGCAAATAAATAAATAATGTCTCTATTGCGCTATGATTTGAATCAATATCGTGCATACTCCAATTATGTTGCCAGTCTGAAACTCCCTCCACGGTCACAATGGCCTTGCGTATCAATAATTGAACGGTTAGTGCAGCACACATCGATTGCACGCCATTGTGTCGCGTGCGAGCCGCCCCGCACCCGCGCCATGCTTTACGTTGTGAAATCCTGAACAGCTATCACGGAAAGTGCATTAAGTCGCCCGTGTCACGAAACTATACTGATTCGGATCAGCTATATGACTCAGATTCGGGCCAAAGATTTGGGACATGAACAATTCTATGCGGACGATTCAAGACAAAGTTACGTCACGGAAATCGATGAAGATGCCTCCACTGCCCGGTACTGGCACCTCTCCATGTTTTTCGCAGTTGTGACAGCCTAGTTCAGCTTCCGACGAAGTCTAACCAGGAAAGTTTATCCCCATTCACCTCATTGCGCACATGCTACGTAGTTTGCAAAAAGGTTGAAGCTCACCCAGCAAATATTTCTTTGTAGATATCGTTCATCCTCTATTTTGAGCTTTCAAACAACTCTTCAGATATAATAAAAATACTCATTCACGCATGATACACAGAGTTTATCTATTTTTACAAAATCATGAATGACCTCAATAATAAACTTATGTTATTTGTGGACAGTAACATAAATTCTTTTTACGCTACAATTAGAATGAGAATTAGGATGTGAATTGCAATTTATTACAATTGTATTAGAATATCTTTACTACAGACGACGTTACAAAGTGGTACAAAGAATATTTCAAATTTTGCGCCTAATGGCCATGTCGAAATGACATGAAATATGGCTGAATAAAAAGGTAGCATACAAGTTAGTGGTTTTAAAGTGATGTAACAAAAGGAACGACCAGAGCTGTTGACGCTATTGTGCTGACGGTACACTTGTGTACCGAGTTTGAGCTCACTTTGTTGAAGTTCTACAGTTACGAAATAAATGATTCTGAAAATTTCGTTTGTGCTGTGAGTTTGTGATGGATCTGAAAGTTTAGATTTCGCAGCGAAAGCTGAAAAGAGCAATTATTGTTTTGCAATGTTGAAAGCGTGCACGATCAAATCTCACAAATGACACCAATAACACGTCCCAAAAAATCGTTGACACACAATGAAACGAGCATCCTCTCACATATTTCAACTGGTGTCCGATGTGCACTTTACCACGGAATCAAACTGTAAGCCTTTGACAAGCACTGAAGTAGGTCACAGCTAGTGGATTGAAGCACCGACTAGAGGCACACCGCTATTTTGTGACCGGTTTATTGCGAAGAAATTCAATCAAAATACAATATTTTCTACAACTATGAGAGCCTCACTATGTGGTCTTTAGAGAAAACTGGTTTTACGGTCGCTATATCGCTTCATACGTGAATAAGACTCAAGGTTTAAGGCTCAACACGTGATTTAAATAAAAACGAAGCGTTAAAATTGTTTTACATAACTCGTCACGGTGTAAAATTTGTAGTTAGGCGAGATACCTGGTAGAGTAGTCACAGTTGATAAATCATGATACCTACACGGTCTCATGTTTGATATAAAACGAGGTATTCGCCACTTATCAAACAAAATTGGACGCTGGTAACCAATAGTTACAATATCTACAAAAAACCGTAATTAATATTACTAACGGTGCTTTTATTTATTTAGAAACCAAGTCGAAAAAAAAACTACATATGTGATACATCTTGAGACTTATGCAAAGCGGAGAGCAAATACGTCAATGCGGATAATCGCTAGCTAAACCACCGTATTTGAATGCAGACCATCTGTGAAAAGCGTTGATGAACCTAAAGAGCTTCTGGAGTGGGGCTTTTTATCTGGAAGAAGCGCCAAAGGAAGTGCGCCCTCGGCAACGGATAAATGTACAAGCATTTCTCTATAAAAATACTCTGGATCTCGCCAACCGTAAAGTGTAATTGAATATGTAATGACTGACATAAAAGAGAAATGAGATACACGAAATGAATTATACTCATTTTATTATTTTAACAGCGTAAAGTTTGATGTTTTATAGGAGAACTCTTTGGAATCAGACCGTAATTACGGTTATAAAATACGAGTTGCGATTCCTTGTGGGAAAACTTTTAAATTGTGTCTTAGGTGTTCCTAATCTCGGTTTAACAAAGTTTTATTGTTAGTGTTAATTTGGAACGTTGATAAATTGTTAGGTCGATAAGTTTATTGGCACAATGTAGGATATCGCGAGGAGCTTCCGTGTTTAGCGCCATTCCTATCATAGTCCAATTTGGTTGAGTGCTTCCTTATCAGAAGTGAGATTGCCTATTTGTACAGAATATTCACCGATGTGGGTGTAGATCTTAAAGAGGTTAACATTTGATCTGACGTCATTCCTGAACCCTTCGAGTCTGAAAGCGATTAGGGCGTCTTAATTTCGCAAACGGGTTCCATTTTCATATTGGGTTTTTTTTTTTTCGGAATACCATATTCATATCGTTTACGTAGATTTCGTCAGAAAAAAATCTACCTATTGGTCTCTTGCACCTACAGTCGAGTTTTCAGAAAATTTCACCATAGGGGTCCAGTTATGACCCCTAGAAACCAAATCAACCGCCGGTTAAAAGTTTATTTATATGTATATATACTAGCTTTTGCCCGCGGCTCCGCCCGCGTGGATGTCGGTTATCGCGTAAAAAAGTAGCCTATGTCCTTCTCCATATCCCAAGCTATATCTCTGCCAAATTTCATGACGATCGGTTCAGCGGTTTAGGCATGAGAACGTAATAGTAATAGTCCATTTATTTGTCAGAATATTGTTACAGAGTTGTTAAATACATTTTTAAAAGTTCATAATATTCTGCCGTTTCCGGCGTACAAATACATTTTCAGGATTTTGCTTTGATTATTAGATATAGATATTAGATATAACATTCAATAAAATAAAATAGGATAAAATTCAAATTGCAAATTAGTCAAATATTAGGTATGGCAATGTCAACAATATTAAATTAAGTCAGAGATAATAAGTATTTAAGTTAACTTTTCATTCATAAAATCATCAGTCGAATAGTAGCATTTAGTTAAGAGATAATTGAATAATTTACATTTAAATTTCCTAAAGTCAAGAGTTTTAAAACAATCTGGTAGTTTATTATAAACTTTGGTCGCCATACAGAATACATTGTTAGCAAATAGTTGATTATTTCGTCTAGGTACACGAAGCATGTGAACTTTGCGGCTCGGTCTGGATACAAGATCATTATGCAGTTGAAATTCATTCTTATTTTGGTATACAAATATCAAAAATATATAGAGCTGGGAGTGGTAATATATTTAATTTTTTAAATAATGGAACACAGCTGTCCAGTGGGTGCACGCCACATATTGAGCGGATGCATTTCTTTTGAGCTCGAAACACTCTGTTAAGTTCTACAGAATTACCCCATATTATAATACCATAACGCAAAATTGATGACACATGGCCATGGTATGCACATAGTGCCGCATCAACACTAGCCACACGTGTTAATCTGTATAGAACGAAGACGAATCTATCGATCTTTGTGCAGAGTTCGTCAATATGAGCTTTCCAGTTACAGTGTTTGTCTATTGTTATCCCTAGGAATTTTGTACTCTCAACCTCTTCAATAGCGTCATTACCATGCTGTATTTTTAACAGTGGGCGCTTACTGTTATATGTTTGGAACGTATCATTTTGGTTTTGCTAATATTAATGTGGAGATTGTTTTGTTTGAGCCATGTGATAATTTTATTTAGTGTCTCGTTTATTTCGGTCTGGTATTCACTTACGTCATAATTGTCGTTTTGAATGCTGAGGGTCGTATCGTCAGCATATAGTATGCAGTTGTGGGAGGTTACGCTAGCTAAGTCATTGGCATACAGCAAAAACAAAAGTGGTCCCAGTATGATTCCTTGGGGAACACCACAATTATTTTCCCGATAGGGAGATCTACAGACGATTTTTTGGTGCCCTGTTTGTGTCGAGATCTCAACACATTGTTGTCGATGGGTGAGGTAGCTTTCGAGCCATTTCAATGCGTTTCCTCTAATGCCGTATCGATCCAATTTGAGAAGAAGTAATTTATGGTTGACGAAATCAAAAGCCTTGGTATATATAGCATATCTAAGAAAACAGAGGTAATTGGTATTTTATCACTAAGACTTTTAGTTATTAACTTTAATAAAGCAAAACAGGCCAATGTAGTAGATTTATTTTTCCTAAAACCGAATTGTTCTTCATTTAAGATGTCATACTTTGATATGAAGCTGTAGAGTTTTTCATGCATAACCTTCTCAAAAACTTTTGAAATTATCGGTATGAGCGTTATGGGACGATAGTTGTTCATATCATTGGTGTCAGTGTCACCTTTCTTGTGAATTGGTTTAACAATAGAGAGCTTTAAACGTGAGGGGAATAAGCTTTGAATAAATGATTGGTTAATCATATGACTAATATGCGGTGACAAAAATTTGGAGCACAATTTGAGAATGTTGGTATTTATGTCGTCATAGCCTGTAGAGTTGGTAGATTTTAAGGAATTAATTGTTTTGAAAACAGTACTTTCATTGGTTGGGGTCAAATATATAGTATTAGAAAGGTGAGCTATCGGTGGCGTGTAGTCAAGATATGGGTCAATGGTCTCATTCGTCATGTCAATAAAAAAAATATTAAAAATGTCAGCTATCGTTTCTGGTTGTGTATAAGTTGTTTTGTCCAATTTAATTTCGTTTATGTCTTGTGTATTTTTTGTGTCACTACTGTTACTTTTGATTATTTTCCAGGCAGCTTTACATCTGTTACTGGATTGGGTCAGATAGCGTGTGTTTTCTATCTTTTGCGCTTGGTACATACAACGTTTTAGGGCTGAGGTATATTTACTGTAGGCATTTTTATATTTATTTTTATTTGCTGTAGATAGACGATATTTTAGATAAAGACGGCGCTTGTTTACACAACATTTTTTAATGCCTTTGCCGTCATCCATTTATGTTTTAGGGGTTTAATAGTTATTTTAACTTTTCTTATAGGGAAGCACAAATTATAAAATAAAGTTAGGATGTCATGAAAGTAATTAAATGCTGTGTCCGTGTTTTCCGTTTCATATATTTCTGAAAAGGACAATGATGAGAGGCAGTTTACAAACTTTTTGATATTTTCTTGACTAAAGTCGCGTCTTTGTTCAAACCAAAATGATTTTTTCATGTTTCTCGTGTCTACCTTTGCATCAAAAGATATAGTTTGTCCAGTTTCATGGTCAGATAATGCAAGATAGTGTATTTGGGGCTTAACATGTGGTATATTGCTCGCAATTAAGTCGATACAGGACAGTTGTCTTGTTGGCTTAGTAATGTGATTAATTATATTGTAGTTCTTCAGAATAGATTCTAATTCTTTAAAATGCTTTTCCGCTTTTATAACGTCTAAATTCCAGTCTCCACATAATATAACGGTTTTATTATTTTTCTTTAATATGTTTCTTAAAAGAATATTTAAGTTTTCTAAGAACAATGTAATATTTGAATTAGGTGTACGGTAAATGCATATTATATAAAGTTTTAAGGTGGTTATTTCAATTCCGCAGTATTCGAAATAGTACAATTTAGGCTCAATTAAATTATTTATAGGTTTGCATTCAAGATCTCTTTTTACCAATATGCAGGTTCCACCTCTACGCTGATGCGGCCTGGAATAAGCCGAAACGACTTTATATTTTTTTAGAGTGAGGTTAGCTTCTGTTCCTTTTCTCATAAAAGTTTCACATAAACATATAATGTCAATACTCATGTCTTTTTTTTCTAGTTCAATTATTGATGTTTCCAGGTCTTTTTTATTTAATATATCAGCTATATTTTGATGCAGAAGAGAGCACCTACGTCTAGCCTCGAAAAAACATTGCTTGACTAGTGTTATCACGGTTATGTATAGGGTTAGGAACTGGATTAGAGGCTTTATACTGTTTTGTAAAATAATATGGGATAGTTCCTTTTTTGCATATAGTAGTTTTAGGTGAAATGGTGTTATTTTTATATTGCTTTTCTTTGTTGGCATTTCGTAACTCAAGTTTTGTAGCTACTAACTTTTTGAAGTTAATATTGTCAATTTCTATATTTAACTTAGAACACATAAAGCTCTTCGATACAAAATTATAGTTATTGTTGCTTACCATAATATCAGATGTATCAATAAATTTGCAGTTTGGGTAGTTTTTCACAAACAGTTTACAATTATAATTTAAAAGTTAGTATTTAGGTAGTCATTATTTAGGACATTAAGGATAAACACTTTGTTGTTTTTCAATTTATGTAGTAAAGAACATAACTCTGTCAGAAATAAGTACGGATTTCTGTCATTACTTCCAATACCTAACACTCCTAACATTCCAATACGTAACATACAGACAGACAGACAGATAGACAGACAGACAGAGTTACTTTCACATTTATAATATTAAGTATGGATACGTATGTGGGTTGGTTGGTTGGTGGGGGGCGACAAGCAAAATTTAGCCACACTACAGGTAATCTGTGCTACAGGTCGCAATTATGCACCGATTGCTTTCAGACTTGGCCCAAAAATCGATGGGTCAAAACTTATTTTAAGTTCGTGAATGGGCGGAATTCGTCCATGGGGGGGGGGCGGCGGAGGTCGGTTTTTCGAAAATCTGTTTTTTGGCCATAACTTTTTCCTATGGAAATTTTTTGAACCGTTTAACATTTTTATCATTTCGAGTAAGAATACGGACAACTTTTAGATTTAAACTTTTTTGATGCAACCCCTAACTTGAGGAGAGGGTTGAAATTTCCAAAATTTTTGGAAAAAAGTCATCTCCGAAACGGTAAACATTTTTACCGTCGCAATTTTTTTTTTTTAACTATAACTGAAAAATTTAGGGCGTTTCCATGCTAAACTCATTGCCTTGACGACCAAGTGTTTTGTTAATATTCATAATGGAAGCGGTCACGTGACCGGCCCCTTTGGTGTATATATATATATATTTTTTTTTTTTCACTTTGCTTATCCAGCGGGTACAGAATGCGTGTGCAAGCTTCTTCGTGGAACCTTCTTCGAAATCTACCACCTCCTGCGGCTGCCGAAGGGATTTTTTAAGATGTCAATTCTGAGCTCTTTAGTTTAAATTATCTCATTTCTTATCGGCTTGTTGCTAGGATCCGAATGATTCTTAATTTTTTTTTTATCTATGTCTCTTTGTAGTGTGATATCTAGTTGATTAATTAAAACATAACCATATTATTTGAAGATATTTAAACTATGTTTTTCTAAAATCGAAACTCATTCGGATGTCCGCAGATTAGAACTAATGATCGAAATTAATTCCTATAATAACGTTAAACTATCATCATTAATCATGTAGTCACGTTCATTAAAGTCTGCCAACATACCTGTATTACATTCAGTTTCTTGCTAAGGCTGCTCAAGTCATAAATTTCGATGTCAATTCATATAAAATGTGAGTATAACAGGTTATTGTAAATTGTTTCGTCTTTACGACGCTGTGACAAATGCTGGGTGCTCCACACGTACCTTTTTTTTTTTTTTTTTTTTTTTTGAGTGGGAAATTATCAAATAACTTCTCCCGCTCTGGGCGGAGCGGGAGGGCGTGTCAGACTTTTACTGACTAAAACCCACCCGTGTTCCTTCAGTTGCCTGTGTGCCAGGGCCACGGTATCCCTTTCGGACAAACCCGCAACCCTGGCAGGCACCGGTCCTGGCAGACCCCGTCAGTGCGTGCTGACATCTCTTTGAGGCGCGCGTAGAACACAACGCGCCATCGACCCGGGCCTGGTCCTTACCGGACGGCGAACTGCCCATAGCTCGCCGTCCGCAAGCCCGCGCCTACGGTGGCCGGGAATCGGCTACCGATTCCCGCCGCCCAGGGCGTCTCCTGCGGCGACTAGGGGCGTGAGGGCGCATAGACTGCCGCTCCCTCACGCGTTCCGCCTCCTCCTTCGCGAGCATTACTACTTCGCAGAAGGAGGTGACTGCTTCCCATGCACTCTCGCTCCGGACCATGGCCTGGACCAGGGCCGGACGCGAGAGATCGCCGCCGCCAATCGCCTCCGTGAGGACACGGCGGTGCTCTGCCCAAGCCGGGCAGACCTCCACCGTATGCTCCACCGTGTCCTCCGGGCGATCCACACAGTGGTAACACCCGGGCGTTTCCTCCCGCCTAATCCGAAACAGGAACCTCCCGAAACACCCGTGTCCAGTGAGGACCTGTGTCAGGCGAAAGGTGAGGACGCCGTGGCGCCTCTCTAGCCACTCCTCAAAGAGGGGACTTATCGCCACAATTGTGGCGTGCCCATTGGCTGTGCAATCTTGTCCAATCATGTTTTACGTTATTGATATTAGTTGATTGTTTGCATTTCACAATTTGGTTCTATAGATAGATGTCTGAATCGCGTTTGATTTATTCATCTTCCTGATCTACGGTTTTGTGGATTGTGCGTTCAGATGGTAAGTTTAGCATTTCTGCCATATTGTAAAGTTCTCTGGAAATATTATACCGTAGCATTCTTAAAAACTCAGGTCACCCGTTTTTCATTCGCCGTTATTTTGTATAGAGAAAATTATAAAATTGTATGAAAGTCACCACACTAACATTTTGTACAAATATTTCAACACTCTTTGCGGTTGGAATATCCTGAAACTCCTGGGAGCTCTATAGAGTCGAGCTCATCGATATACGAGAAAAAAATTGGGGTGATCCAAAAGATCTTACGCAAAAAATATGAAATGTAAAGAAAGGAATCCTTACTGTAGCTTAATTTATTTAATAAACATTAAATTATAAGTCCTCCAACATCTTTAGCTAGATCAATATAATTATGGGACTTATCTCAAATTTATATTCCCATTTTTTCATCAGGGGCCCAAGTCTGCTATTTTTATAAATTCGTCACTCCAACACGATCCCATTGTCATTTTGCAAAAATTTCGTAATCTGCAAAATTCATAATGGTCGATCATTGGTCTCGTAATAGAATTGTACTACAATGGCAATTTGAACATTTATTCATGCCAGATTTATTACATACTATTTACACTTTTTTATTACATATTATTTATTAGTGTTATAAGCAATCTGAAGTAGTAGGAAGTTGGAAGTTTAGTAGGAAGTTTCATTTGGCATTATGTACGAGATTACCAATTCTTTCAATGCAGTGGCACGCGTCATTATGACTTTCCAATGGTCAGCCACTGCGGCTGACCATTGGAAAGTCATAATGACGCGTTTTTGACAGATTTGCCATACAAAAACTGTCAAATACTCACAATGGCGAGACCATTCTGACACTATTGTAATAGCAGACTTGAGGCCCTGGTTGCTAGTTTACTAAAGAGACAATTATCAGGGTGAATAATTTATTACTGGCGCACACATTATCGTCAAAAGAAATATTAAATTAATGATAACCTTGTGAGGTAAAATATATAAAAATATTATATATGTAAATGAATTCTGGCATGAATAAAAGTTCAAAATGCCATTGTAATACAATTATATTACGAGACCATTGACCGACCAATGATCGACCATTATGAATTTAGCAGATTATGAACTTTTAGCAAAATGACAATGGGATCGTGTTGGAGTGACGAATTTATAAAAATAGCAGACTTGGGCCCCTGAAATGCGGAGTCGGCATTAGGTCACGTAACGTTGAACATGAAATTCACGAGCTACGTGTTATAGAGAGATGAGACACTTCTGCTGAAACTGGAGCACTACGGAATTAAGAATACCGCTCTTGATTTACTTAGATCATACCTGACGGATAGGAAGGTTAAAGTTCAGGTAAACGGCGTAAACTCATTAGGGTCTGAAATGAAAATGGGCGTTCCTCAAGGTTCGATATTGGGTCCATTCCTCTTTTTAGTTTACATTAACGACTTACCCCAATTACTTCAAAATCAACCGCAGATGGTGTTATTTGCAGATGACACATCATTGATTTTTAAAATAGATCGACGGTCACAAAAACTTGACGACGTGAATAACTCTATTCTTCAGGTCCAAAATTGGTTTACTGTAAATAATTTGGTACTAAATAATAAAAAAACCAAATGCATTCGATTTAAGTTACCTAATGTTAGAAGTAGCGAATGTGACATCATATTGAACGGAGAAAAACTGGAATTTATTAATCAAACGGTTTTCCTAGGAATCACGCTAGATGAGAAATTACAATGGGGACCTCATATAACATCTCTTGCGGGGCGGCTAAGCTCGGCCGCGTATGCTGTTCGAAAGATAAGACAGTTAACAGATATAGAAACCGCGCGTTTAGTTTATTTTAGCTACTTCCATAGCATTATGTCGTATGGCATTTTACTGTGGGGTCGGGCTGCCGACATTGAATCCATTTTTATTTTACAAAAGAGGGCTGTCAGAGCCATTTATAATCTACATCGCCGCGAATCTCTTAGAGAACTATTTAAAACGATTAATATAATGACGGTACCTTGCCAATTCATTTATGAAAATATTATGTATGTAAGAAAAAATCTACATATTTTTAATAAAATCAGTGATAGGCATAATTTTAATACTAGAAATAAAGATAAAATAGATCAACCATTTTTCAGATTATCTAAGGTACATACATCTTTTATGGGGTACTGTGTTAAATGTTACAATAAAATACCTTCTGATATATTACAATTAAATGAAAGAAAATTTAAAACTCATATTAAAAGTACACTTTGTAAACAAGCATATTACAAATTAGAGGATTATATCCAAGATAAGAATGCTTGGAAACATGCTGGTCCTGCTCCATAGGACAATTTAGAGTCTAGACAAAATCAAACTGGTTGCTAATTTAACTGTATAATTTATAATTTTTATGATATTAATTTTATTTTCTGTGATTAATATTTTAACTCACACACTGACTTATTATATGTTGTTTTTATTTTTTATTTTTTTTTGGGAAATCATATACAATGTTTGTAAATATGTGAGCACCATGTACCTATCGCATTTATTAATTTTTCTGTTATTACTTCACTTTTCATTCTTTTTACCAATTGTGGTAAGTAATTTTGATGAATTTTTTTATATTTTTTATTTTTTTATTCTAGGTACATAGTCTTCACCTATAAATATTAATTAATGTATACAAACTATTGTTAACATTTTAAAAGAGTAAGTATGGAGTTTCTTGCCCATTCTTCTCCATACATAACTACATTTTGGAAGGCGCAACTAGAATCAATTAACTATTCATGTAATTTTTGACGTTCAAAAGTGCATCTTCGTGCCTATTTGAAATAAATTATTTGACTTTGACTTGACTTTGACTTTGACTTTATATAGATGTTGATGTTAGTGTTTGTCGAGAAGGTAGGTGTAACTTTGATTAGAAAATTGGGCATGAAGTTGCGACATTTGTAACCAATTTTAAGTCGTTAGTCCATAAATTTGCCTTCTTCCATATAATTCACATAATAGAAAGTTAACGACCGTAAAAAGTTCTCCAGTCCCATTTCTACGAATTTGCGGCAGACATAAGTTTTATAAATGGGGCATAATGGTTTTCCAATTTTAAATTTATCCAGTTAGAGGGACTCTCGAGAAGGGACGCGTCTGTTTTTCAAAGCTGCCTTTATAACAGCACGTTTGCGTTATTGACAGCTGTATCCGAGCCGGGATCCCCTCCCTCTTGCGACATTTCCGTTCGTATTCTACCTTCGGTATTTGCATTACTTCGGTTAGTGTCCTGAATTTGGCCGGCCATTCCAACATTGCGCCAAATAGCTGCTGTTCTAACGCAAAGGGTTTGTGACAACCCGAAACTTCCTGTCCCGTCCCTGAGCACATTGTGTAATTTAGCGTATAAGATTGTTCATGTTCTTAAATAATAGGTTGGGGAAAAAGTTTCTTCGCATTTTTTAAGAAAATTTAAAACATTTTTTAATATAGTTTATTTACATTTAACTATAGTATGTAGGTACCATTTTGTTCGATAACTTTTTGCCATCTTGTAGGTAGGGACATGATCCCATTGCTATAGAAATTTTGGGACTTCTGATCAAAATACCGCGACAAGTGGTTTTGGCAGTCCTCTCGTAATATTAACCTGACACTGCCTAAAGAATTCTGAAGAGACCGAAACAGGTGGAAATCTGAAGGTGCAAGGCCAGGACTATACGGCGGATGCATTAACACCTCCCAGCCAAACTCTCTTATTTTTTTCTGAGTGGCTAAAGATGTGTGAGGTCTAGCGTTATCATGATAAAAAACCACACCCCTTCTGTTGATTAATTCCGGCCGCTTTCTCTCAACTTCTTGCTTTAATGTCATCAGTTGTTCGCAGTAGAGTTCAGAATCGATGGTCCTGCCTGGTGGTAACAGCTCATAATGAATAATGCCCTGCAAATCCCACCACACACACAGCATCATCTTGTTGCGAGTTAACCCGGGTTTCGCCACAGTCTGTGAAGCCTGACCGGCCTTTGACCACGACCTTTTTCGCACGTTCTTGTCGTACGTGATCCACTTTTCTTCAACAGTTATCAGCTTCTTCAAAAATGGTTCGGTTTCATTACGTCGTAATAAAGAATCACAAATTCAACACGGTTCATTAGGTTTCTTTCAGTAAGGTCGTGAGGTACCCAAATATCGAGCTTTTTTGTGTACAGACGCCAGCACATCAAGCTACTACAATCTGTCAAATTTCTTTAATAGATTTTCAACTTTATCACTACTGTATAAGGTTCAAGGTTGATTGCGAAAATGTGACAGTTTCGGGTAGCTTGACCTGCTGGCGTCTGTACCTAGTTTTTATCAAATGTGCCAAAACTGCTTTGTGGTCAATTCCCAGTTCTTCAGCTACGTCGTAACTACTGATATCTTGCTCCATTTTTTCAAAAATGGCATCCATTTTATCCGTAATAGGGCGACCAGAGCGACGTGCATCTTTGACATCAAAATTTCCGGATTGAAAACACTTAAACCAAATTTGTGCTACTCTCACAGACACTACACTAGGTCCATAAACATCGCAATTTTTTTTCGCGGCTTGTGTTGCCTTTTTACCTTTTTTGTAGTAAAATTTTAAAATGTATCGAATTTCTTCATTAAATTCACTCACCTTAACAGTACGAAAAACAAATGAAAATCACACATTTTCCTAATTTGAATTTGGAATTATGTTCTTTAAAATTTAAACTTTCAATAATACCAAAACCAGCCAGATACAAATAGTATAGCCAAAGAGATTTTATCACAAGTTCATACATACTAATGCGAAAAGACTTTTTCCCCAACCTAATATTTAAGGCTGGACTCACACATTCTGAATTTCTTTTTGAATTCAGAGCCGGAATTCAAAGAAAGCCCAGAATTACATACAATTTAAGTCATCAGTGTCATTCTTACAGATCGATCTGAGAAAATCATAATCTGAAAAAATCTGAATGTGTGGAGCTTAATTAAATTGCATGTAATTCTGGGCTTTCTTAAGGTCTATGCACACAGCGGGCGCGGCGCGGCGGGACGGGACGTCCGGGACGCCGTCCATAATATCTAGTACATTACAACTGCTCAGCGTCGCGTCGACGTCCCGTCCCGCCGCGCCGCGCCCGCTGTGTGCAGAGACCTTTAATTAATAATATGAATTCCGACTCTGAATTCAGAATGTGTGAGTCCAGCCTAAGAGCTCGTTATGGGGAAATGTCAACTAAAGTAAGTTCATATGAGCAATGTGCAAAAACACAAGTATTTTCGGTGTATTCCCGCTGTCCCCACCGCCCGTGTCCCCATTAATGTTAAGGTGTGTCCAAACACGGCGTGCAAGGTGCGCGGCAGCTACGCGCGGCATTTGCAGACACAAATTTGCCGCGCGACTAGTTTAGACCTTCTGCGCGGCAGTGCTGAGTTTCGTATTCAAACCACAATGAAAGCGGCCATGTGTGTTGTAGCTCCCTAGTATCCCTTAATGGACTATGGGAGCCATATATTTCAATAAGACGAATTGCTGTTTCGTTATCCATTTTACTTGATAAAATATGTCCGTCCACACACAACCACTGGCGAACCAACACTACACCGTTCGCGGCGTTCGCCGTGCACGGCAGGTAGCTCGCGGCTGCCGCGCGCGATTGCCGCTTTATGTTTGGTCACACCTTTATGCATATTATATTTCACATAAAATGGCGAAAAAAAGGTTCCATTTTCTTTTATGTACTAATTTTTAAATTATTATTTCTAAAATCAGTACTTAAAAGAAAATGGAACCTTTAGTTTAGCCATTTTATGTGAATTACAATTAATGGGGACACGGGCGGTGGGGACAGCTGGAATACTCCGTATTTTCAATAGATTACTCTAACCTCAATATGTTTATATTTTGTTTGTTGTGGTAAGTAGGTTGGATAAAGTTCATGCTTAATGCATGCATGACGCGCAAGCGGGCTATCGTTGTGTCGTCATTTATGGGCCTTTTTTAGATAGCCGCAGATAACCTCAGAGCCCCGCGGGACGGATACCGCCGAGTGATCGGATCACGCTTGATTTATTAGAGCCATGCGCGGCCATTTTGCAAAAATGCGGTAAAAATAAATACTGCCCGTACCTACCCGCTTTAGACAAACTTTAAGAGAAAATTAAAGCGTTTGGGGAAGTTGTGTAGCCAAGTTGATCCGGGAATTTAAAAAGCTTATTTCTTTGTTGCTGATTATTACGCTACGAGATACCGCAATGTCTTAAAAGCTTAAAAAAATGTTGATGGAAACATTCTCCTCTCAATCACTAATTACTTGGATGTTGGGAAAAAGTTTGCAGCTATATGCTGTGTGGAGGCATGATGAGAGAGTTAAAGTCGCCATTAATCTCGGCAGCAGCTCCAGATCAAAGCACAGAGATGAAACGCCAGCAGCTTTGTGAACACTGAGTACCTTCTGGAATGGGAACACGTTGAGAACCATATTTATATATAATGTACGTGCTCGATGCTACTTTAATTTTGAGCCAGTTATAACTATTATAAGTTATAACAATATGCACATTTTTATGGATTCCTTTAATATCTTTATTGTTTACTCATAGTATATGACTCTCAATAGTCTCAGTATACAGAGCATTCTAGAAAACAAGAGCTACGAAGCTGCATTTACAGATATACTTTGTATTAATTTTAAACTTACCAAACAAAAAATATCGTAATTACATATAAAACACATCAGTTTCCACATAAACTAATATTATAAATACTAGAAAGTTTAGAGACACCTCCTTCGGAATCTTCAAAAATCGCGCTTATCGCATTACATAAGTGTGTAGGAGTAACAAAATTTGAATACACAGCAAATTCGATCTTGGCTAGCGACCTGACAAAAGATTCCTATCTATTCGGCCTACATTCACCCATTGGCGAGTAAAGGCCTCTCGTGCCTTCCGCCCTTTTTAAGCCTTGTGTCCGGTCTTTAAAAAGAACAAAAAAAAACCGGGACGCCACTGACACAGATTTCGTTGTCTGCAACGAAATCTGTGTCAGTGGCGTCCCGGTTTTTTTAAGCGGCAGTTAACAGACGATGAAAGGCAGATTGACGTCTAAGTGGATTGTTACTTGTGAGTATCGATTGCTCGCCAATGTCGCTGGGTGCTCGGTTTAACAATCAGTTCATGACAGCAAAGCTCTTCTGTTGCATGTCCACTGAAGCTAATTGATTGACGAGATGTGATTGGTAGCTTTCCATGCAGTAAATTGACGGGTTTATATGTTGTTTTGTAACGTGATTTCTCTTAGTCGCTTTTACATGGATTACCAGTTATAGTGTGTGGTCTGTTCATTTCATCCAATAATGTTTCTGCTGCATATTTTGCTACAGTAGCTCTAGCTACACAGTCAACGCGGATCTTAGCAATAAATCTAGAGACCGATAAAAAAAACTATAATTTTAACGTAAGCTTTAGCGAACAGAACTACTAGTTTTCAATTTCTGTTACGTCTAGAACCTTGACGTTTTAATAAAGTGTAATTTGGACACAAAGCAGCGAATATGACCAGTCAGAGCTTAGAGATATCTAAACAACAAATTCTCATTACGAATTACTGCTGAACAAATGAATGCACATTGCTCAGACTTAACAAGGACACAAAGCTCATAATACTATGCGTCGAAATAATGAGAGAATTGCAGTTTCAACGTCAAATTATCTTTAAGCAAATAATTATGTACGTGATTTCGGACAAATTAAGTTTTCAAACATGTCCAAGACGAAGGTGACTCAGTTTCAACTGTTATGGTTGGAAATGAGCGTCTGGGGATGGTTGATAATTATGTACGTTGATTTGGGACATGTTCTCAAGGAGCATTCCAACAGACATTTCCAGGAGAATAAGGCTTTTGTTAAGCTGGAACATATTTTTCGGGCCAAAAAGATGCCTAGTGCATAAAAACCCGCCTTTTCAACCAATGAGTCCTGCCAACAATGACCTACGGTGCCGAGATATGGACGCTCACAAGCGAGACTATCCACCGCATACGAGTAGCATAAAGGGCCATGGAGCGAGCCATGCTTGGCATAACCCTACTAGACCGAGTGCGCAATCGGTCGAAAGTACGACGTCGGGGACAGGGCGATGCGCCTCAATTGGAGTTGGGCATGACATCTAATTAGACGCGGAGATGGCCGATGGGTTAAAGCTGTGACCGCATGGTGGCCAAGGTTAGGCCATCGAAACCAGGGCCGTCCAAAAGCGCGTTGGGTTGATGATATCGTCAGTCGCGGGAAACACCTGGATGAGGGGGGAGGCCTATATATATAACAGTGGGTGATTCCGGGCTGAAATGATGATGATGAAGTTTTCGTGGGCTCTAGTCATTTAATTTATTTTTCACTTCTCATGCTCTAAAAGTTCGTCTTTATGTCGTGCGTAGGCGACATAAAATCGCTTTTTATGCTCTAGAGCATAAAGTGAAATCTTCGTTGAAGACCAAGGCAATCGGTCCAACAGCCACACAAACTTAAACTTTATAAAATAACCTCTTCATTTTAATTAGTTTCGTTAGTATTCTAAGAACAAGGCAAGGATACCAACAGCCAAAGTACACAATAAAACTTCATGAAATAAACTTATATTTTTTATTTCGTCCATTTTTTTTAAATTAGTTTTTTATATTAGTTAATCAATATATTTAAACTATAATAACTAAGTTATCATAGATATAAAAACAAAATGTTTTTATAACTGAGCAGTATGTAACGACCTAAGTCAGGTGTTATGTCACGATCCTACTGAAAAAAAAAAAAAATTTAAGTTAATTGGCGGGAACCATAATTATTTTTCAATTTTAATTAAATTTACAATAATTACATGTTGCTGTTTCATTTCCTCGCAATCGAAGTGAAAAGTAGAGTGTACAACTCGTCCATAAAACCCATTTTACACTCTACTGAATATCCATCCTCGCTCGCAAGCTCGCTCGGATGGATAAACGTCTCGCGTAAAATGGTGCGTTTTATGCACTTAATGTACAATCTATTATTTTTATTTATAGTTAATTAAGTCATCATATTATTATGTGATGCTGATGAGTGATGAGCCGTTCGCAGTTTAAGCAATCGAGAAAAAGTAAATATTGTCATTCCTACAAGGGTAACATGCGCAAATCGGCAAAATTTAGTCGACGCATTATCTCGTGCTGAGACGATTTATGTCTGTTTGTCGATGGGAGCTAACATGGCGACACTTATTATGTAGTGTCGTTCTGACATAGAACTCATGTTGTTCTGTCAAACCTGTTTTTGGCGTCAGGCTCTAACATACGCGATACATTTAGTCGAATTTTGACATTTTCCTATGACAAGTTTCTCGTCGATGATTTTCGTAGACTAGAAACCTCGACAAATAGTGAGAAAAACCTGAAAAGGGGTAATAGTCTTCTGTGAACTTAAACTATTTAAGTATAATGGCGGTGCCGTACTATAATTATCTATTAACTGTGTATGAGGAGAGGGGAGCAATAAAAATACAGAGGAACGTCGCGACGTCTGCAACCCATTCGACTTAAGGGATAACGAGTTCCAGTCCCTCTGGCGAATTACAAAGCCTATGGCTATTTATATAATATTATGATTACATATCTTATAACTCGTAGAAAAATCCATTCTTCACACGGTTTCCAGTCAATCTATACAACATTTTTTTTTTATCTAGGGCATCTCGGAGTGTAACCACGAGGGGTTTCGACTCTTTAACCGGACTTTCCTGTGGCTGCCTTAGGCCTGTGTTCACCAACATTTAAATCAACTGTTTAGATATTTAATCAGTTGTTTACTCAAACTTTCATAGAAAATTTGACATAAACCAACTGTTTAAATACCTAACCGGTGGTTTGAATGTTGGTGAACATAGGCCTTAAGCTCCTAACGAAACTTAATGCCTCCAGCCAGGGCGTAAAAAATTATAAACTAAACGACTGCACGCTAAGGGCACCCCCTGTGGGGTACGAACCTCGGCTTAGGGCAGCGTCGGAGGAAGGGTGGCAAGGGACCGTCGCGTCGGTGGCTGGATAAAATCAGTGTTTTGATTAATATCAGGGGGATTTTGGATTACATGCTGCTCAGCTAAAGCGCGTGCTGGCGCTTCACTTATAGTCAAGGGTCGGGGAGGACTTTTCGTTAGTAGGGGATTTCGCGCGGGGCCTCGGCGGCGAGGTCGGAATGACGATCGTGTATTATGTATTCTTATTTTGCGAACTGTACTAGTTTCCCTACGACTCTCCTGGAGGAGAGTAGTGGGGTCGTCTGGGTCGGTCAGTGCATGCCTTGGACGGCGGGTCGTACTAATATGAGAGGGGACATAATTTGCGGCCTTCACAACTAGAGCGTTACGATGAGTGGCTGCTGAATCAAAGAAGCGCTTTGAAGTGCGCTTCATGAATTGGGCTATCGTGGGGATTTTGAGTTCAACGTGGAGGTTAGTGTTTCGAACGAAAAGAACCGATTCTTACGTAAAATCACGGGAGCCCCCGCTCCCGTGATTTTACGTAAGAATCGGTTCTGTAGGGTTTGCATCTTATGGATGAGATGGGGTTTGGCGTGTGCAAAGACAGGACTCGCATAGGTCATGATGGGGCGGATGCACGCGGTGGAAATGCGCAATTTGCACTTGAGTGACAACTTGCTTTTTGCATTTAGGATGGAGTGGAGCCTATAGAGATCGAAGGCAGCGCGAGCGCGTACCTTCTTTAGGTGCTCAGAAAAGGAGAGATGGTGGTCGAGAATCACACCTAGATATTTGGCTCGCTTCTCCCAGGGGATAGGCTTGACGAACATGGTGATCGGTCGAATACTAGGGGGGCACTGGCGCGGCTTCGTATAGAGAACCGCTTCACTTTTGTCGGGATTTACTTCTATGCGCCACTTTCTAAACAATTCGCCAAGCTTGTTGGCTGCGGTCTGGAGAGTGTTAGAGATTCTGTCGTGACTGGTTCCTCTGCAATAGATGGCCGTATCGTCTGCGAACAGAGCCAACTGTGCCTGACTTTGCTTTGAGATATCGCTGGTAAATAGCGTGAACGCGAGGGGAGAAATCACAGAGCCTTGAGGGACACCTGCGCGTAATGGGTGGGGGGGTACAACATTGAATATAGAGGTGCTAATAAACTAATATGCATCTCCGCCATCTGTGACGGGATTTTGATCTAATATTTACAATTTCTTTGATGCCAAGGCCATCTTTATAACAATTCAACAATTTCAAATTGTTTTGAAAATATTTAGCGCGAACCAAAAGTACCACAACAAACAAATTTTGAATTGACAAAATGTCAAACAGACAAAGAGACAATTTTATGGTCGCGTTCACAAATATGGCAGCGTTCACGCAATTCCCACCAATAATTGACCGAATGAAATGAATGAAACCGACGTTACAAAATTATAATATGGTATGTTTTCATGAAATGGCAACATCGGTTATCTTGCGTCGAGAAGGCGAAGTCACGACGAGATATCGAGCGTGGTGCGCATGTTACGAAAAGTGACAAACGAATCGAGAACGACAAATTTTGTCATCTCGTTTATGAAAAATGTCGACTTGCGCATGTTAGCCCTGCTGGTGCTGCTAGGCCAATTAGGATCCTCTCTACCCGTCGGATTTCGTTAGACGTAACATGGGTCACATGATCATGTAAAGCGAAAGCAATATTTGTGTCGAAAAGCTTGCATCGCCAAACTTTTAAAGGCTTAGCATTGCCAAATGTGGCGCTTGGCAACGGTGTGTCCGTAAGGTCGCGACCTAGAACACGTCAGAGGTGCGGCAGCGGTGCGGCAAACTCACCTATTTATAATCCTCTGATTTCTATGACGACCGACACGAACAACTTCTAAGGAAGACAGCTATTATAAAATAATTGATGCGAAAAATGAGAACACGAACGAACACGAGCGTGCCATTAAATAAGCTCCTTTGTCAAAGAGCGACCTGACTCCCGAATTCTTGCTTATTATTAAAAAAGCAAAGCTAAGCAGAAAAAATGTTAGAAACGTCCCGAAAGCTATGGCGTATAAAATCTTTGATAAGTACACGTTATTGGAATGAAGAGAATTCCAAATTGAGTGCGAAATTAATCTTGGCGTAACCCTGTCGAAATAATTTATCAGTGGTCAGGCCGGTCTAGATTATCAGCTTCCGAGCCATAAGCCTGAGATCTCTATTGTTAGTGGGGTAGGAAGAATAGGCCTCTTTGCCTGCCATCCCATCCTCCCATCCTCCGTTAACCAGATAATGACGAGATTGTACATATAAATCTTTCTGTCGGAAAAATTCTTCGCCATTGTTCATGTCTCTTTATTTTGACATGAATCGGTGCAGCTCGTAGATGCAAAATATTTCAAGTGAGTATTGTTTTAATTTAAATTATAAGAAATTATAATGGGCTACTCCCGTAGACCTGTGGTATCGCAATTTTTCCCGAGTTAATGAAGCTTTTCCTGTTGTGCAGAAATTAAATAATTTGTTTTAGAGTCAAGTCGGAGTTCCCTAAAATGAATGAGATTTTTTTGTATGCGTAACCCCAGCAAAATATTGCGCTTTAGAGAAAATTGAGTTTTACAGATAGTTAGTTGCAATTTGTTCAAGTATAGCAAAATTTGTTCAAGTTGTATTTTCGAAGTTATTCGAGAAAAACTGATTTTGCTGGAGTAACGTTACTCCAGCAAAATGTTTTTCAAAAAGGCATTTAGCCTGAAACCAAGTACATGAAAGAAGCTTTTGATGAGTTGTAAATGTATACCAATGGTAAAATTTGTTCATCTTATAGTTTTTGAGATATTTAAGATTTTGCTGGGGTAACGTTTTGAGATTTTCAAAATCTCGAAAACTGTTCGTCGCAGAAGTTTGAAAAAAAAAAAAAACCAGTTATAGGCCTTAGTTTGTTCAAATTTGTTCAAACATAAGTATTTCGATTCATCAACAAATGTCGATGTAATTAATTGTTTTTAAGAATCAGAAAAAATCGATTTACTCGTAAATTTGTACATTTACAAACAAATAAAAATCAGTTACATATACCTATCATATACCCTTTTAAGGTGTACAAATCTGAATTAAATAACTTTACGCGATATGAAGATATAAAGAGATTTCATCAAATTTCAAGCGGTGTTTCTTTGGCGATCGAATACACAGCTCCCTCTGAACACAAAACGATAGAATATAGAACAAATTTGTTCATTTTGTTATAAAATATCCTTGAAAGTTTCAGCTTTAAATCCTGAATGGAATAAAAGTTATTCAAAAAACAAGAAAGTGTCATCAATTCTCATATAAACCGACTTAATTACGGAGGCTACGAAAATGCGAGGATTTCATACTTGAGTGTAAAAACGGAAAAAAAACTCTGTTCGTTCGAACGTTCTCGTAGCTCTGAGCGTTCTGAAAAAACGGTATAATAGTAATTTGTAGGTGGTACAGTCGCATATAAAAGGATTATTGTGGTCGATTTTTATTTGTTCGTTGGAGTTTGAAAACGCTATTTTAGTTTAGACGTCAAAAATACAACATGACGTCATTTAAAAGTACATATTGTTATGCATAATAAATCGAAAAGGATGACTTTTAAGGCATATTTTTGTGATTATGATTATGTCTATGATTTTAAATAATTACCACCCCACCTTAACATTTAGGAATACTTAACCAATCTATAGCAAAATTTAATAACCTATACTTAAAACATTTGAGATTTCGGTTAAGTACATGAATATTTTTTTGCTCGACTGTACTCAATATCGGTTATTAGGCTGCTAATTTGAGTAGGACACCCGCAAGTATGAAATCGTCGTCTTTTCGTAGCCTCCGTAATTAAGTCGGTTTATAAGAGAATTGCTAACACTTACTTGTTTTCTGAATAACTTTTATTCCATTCAGGATTTAAACCTGAAACTTTCAGGAATGTTTTATAACAAATTGAACAAATTTGTTCTCTATAGTCAATCGTTTTGTATTCAGAGGGAGCTGTGTATTCGATCGCCAAAGAAACACCGCTGGAAAGGAGATTGCCCACTTTTGGGCCCAGCGTGTTGCAGAAAAAAAAAATTGTGGAAAAATTACTTTATTTTATGATAAACCAAAATCACAAAAAATCATTTTAATTTACAGTTGCTAACCATAGAAAAATATTTTTTGAAATATTTGTGTTTTTTGCTGAGATCATGCATTCCGTCTCGAAATCGCTAAAAAAGTAATGAGTCGTCTTTAAACAAATGTCATTGTCAAAATAAAATGGTCATTAGATAAATAAATAAAACATTTTCTCATTGGGTCTATTTTTGGTCGTGTTTACACGCAAGTTAATGAATGTGTTGTGTTGCTGGATAGGGTTTAGCTACAACGTAAGATGCCAAAATAATGTAGCAAGAATTCAAAAATGGTTCCGCAATGTGAGATTATTTTGAGGCTGGTGATGCATTTGTTCTGGATAATGGGGATTTCGGGATACCTTGCTCTTACTTAACCTGCTTCGTTACAACAGGGTAAACACGATTGTCGACAATAGAAGCTGGTTCTGACTTTTCGTAAGTGCCCATGTAGGTATGTGAAATAAAATACTTATTTTGGTTGATTTGATTGATTCATTGCAAACAAATCAAGGGCGGTGACCATTTGTCATTGGGTAATGGAAGTAGTGAATGGTAGATTCAAGAGAGATTTTAAGCTTCTTAGGCAAGAAAATTTTAATGTAGCATCAAAGCACTTGATGCAAGACTTTGAGTTGGCTGCTGTTCTTATAAATGCGTTTCATCCTGTTTTATCTAACCAGGATGATACCAGGGACATTCTCCAAATAACCAATGCAAACATGTATGTACAGGGAAAATAGGTTAGCAGACTATGTTGTACAAAATAATTTAAATAGAAGAAGAGCAGAATTTCGGCCAAAACCAGTCAATAGTAATGTTATAACAGATTTTCCACGGCTTAGTTTCCTTAGGAACATACCAAATACCCAATAATATATAATAATGGCTCGTCCCTATGATGGGGAATACGTAAGGGCAGATGTAATAGAAGTGTGGAGGGAGGTTGATAATGATCTTGGTTATTAAGAGGAAAAATTCACTCTAGGCATATTAGTAGAAAAAACACATTTTGTATACATTTTATTTGACAGTTCTCTAAGTGGACGGCAAGAAATATTTCAATATTATTGTAATTGTATAGTAGGAAGGCGTACAGTAGGTTGTTGTGCGCATGTTATGTCAGTTATTTGGTACTTGAATTGGGCTAGGTACCAAAAACTATTTTACCCCCTCCACACTACATAGATTCTATTCCAATTATTTATGAAGACGGAATGACTAATGTTAATTAATTAATAAAGGAGAATGACTACCTACAAAATGTTCATTTTCTTTATTTAAAACTAAATCTATTTACACATTATACTTTACCTAGGTATCTACCCACTAAAAACTAGGCATGACATGGCATGTGAGATTATTAGGATATATAAATAGATAAATGTAATTACCTTAATACACATTAAGAATAAATCTTACAATATTTTTACATTGGTTGAGTCTTTAGTGTTTTCAACAGTGTGTGCAACAGAGGACACATTTGTAAAAAAAAAAATTGTTCTATTTTTTTATATAAGTGGTACATTAGATATTTAATGCATTTTCCGCAGTATATCGTTCACTGTGTTAAGTCGGTTTATTTTATACAATGGAAACCTATCTCAAGAGTCAGTCTCAGTTACTATTAGTCATTTGAACATTACTAAATAACACAAATTCTAATATATCCTAACCTTAGATTCAAACCCATATATCTTGATTATGCAATTGTCAATTCAACTGAAACTTTGACAGCTTAAAGCTGATATTTTTATCTAACAAGTGACACTAATTTGGAACCTGTAACGGTTCATCAAATTGTGGGCCCAACGATGTATGGGAAATGGTCGATGTCCTTTGATGAAATTTCTTTATATCTTCATATCGCGTAAAGTTTTTTAATCCAGATTTGTACACCTTAAAAGGGTATATAATAGGTATATTTAACTACTTTTTATTTATTTGTAGATGTACAAATTTACGAGTAAATCGATGTTTTCTGATTCTTAAAAACAATTAATTACACCGACATTTGTGAATGAATCAAAATACTTATGTTTGAACAAATTTGAACAAATTAAGGCCTATAACTGGTATTTTTTTCAAACTTCTGCGACGAACAGTTTTCGAGATTATGAAAATCCCAAAACGTTACCCCAGCAAAATCTTGAATATCTCAAAAACTATAAGATGAACAAATTTTGCTATTGGTATACATTTACAACTCATTAAAAGCTATATTTTCATGTACTTGGTTCCAGGCTAAATGCCTTTTTTGAAAAACATTTTGCTGGGGTAACGTTACTCCAGCAAAATCAGTTTTTCTCGAATAACTTCGAAAATACAACTTGAACAAATTTTGCTATACTTGAACAAATTGCAACTAACTATGAACTAATTATCTGTAATACTCAATTTTCTCTAAGGCGCAATATTTTGCTGGGGTTACGCATACGATTTTTTTGGTTAGATGAAGTCCCTACCTATTCCTCGGTTGTTTATTAATGTATGTCACCAAAAATCATTGTTTATAGCAGTAACGTTATAATAGCCCATTATTGCCCATGATACATAAAATAACGAAGACGCAGAGAAAGCACTATAATAAATTCATCACTTTGGCTACGTTATGATTATGAAGATCTATACCCAAAGTCTCAAATTCAGATAATTTATGTAAACAAAGTAATGTCAAGAAATTTCATTTTCAAAATGACAGGACAGTGGTGCAAAACATTTTATCATTACATTTTTTGTATCTATAAAATTAAAGTGAATTAATTATAAGAAATATGCGAACAAAATACCGTTGCCAAACAATATTTTGTGTAGTGTGTCTGAGACACGGCATATTATGATCGTCATAATCAGTTCTTTTAAGTCCACTGCTAGACGTAGGCCTCCCAAAATCGATTTCCACTCGAAACAGTTTACATCCGTTTTCATCCAACATGTGGCTAGATATGCTACTTACAATATAAATCTATGAATGAGAGTTGTAATATTTGTGTTGTCGAAGATGTAAAAAATTTGAAAATGTTTGGATTGTTACCAGTATCATAAAATATTTTATACCAGAAAATCTCCTTTTTTTTATAACTTTGTTTAAAACCGAAAATTTATAAAAATCATTACGGTATTTTTATTTCTTAAATTAGTACTTAAAAAGAAAGTGGAACCTTTTTTCGCCATTTTGTGTGAATTACCATTACGAAGATTTTTTTTTGATATATTATCCCCTTTGTTTATATAAATTATCTGAATTTGAGACTGGGTATATAAATCAATGACGACCCTTTTTTTTAGCGCGCAATGTTTGGAAAGAATATGATTTGCACCGCTCGGCGCTCGCGTTCTAAATCGTTTTAGAAAATGTTTCTCTAGAAAAATATATTTTCATTGTTCTTGTCGTTGAGACGTCTTTTCTCCTTTAAAAGAATATTGGATCGCAGACACTGTATTATCTTTCCATTTCAGAATCTTGCCGTCCTCCGTAACGATATTTTTACCGGTGCAGTTTTTCTTAGACACTGCTCACTTTTCTTTTGGAGATACTTTTTGATATTTAGGATATTTGCAAGAAGTTCACCTATTTTGGTTAAGCGGCTTGTGAAATCTACTTTTTAGGCGAAATATGTTTTAAGTTGCAGTTTTAAACGAAGCAGAATATTCAATTTAGAAGAACCCCGGATGTAACAATATTTAATGTATAGATAACCGCGAACCGATACACTTCCGCAAAGTTCTGAAGATTTTACACCAATTTATTTAACCGTTTCCCCATTAGGAATTTCTTCTGTATCGTGGGTGCATTTACAAACATTTAAACTCACATACACAAAAAGCTAGACCCGGAACAACTACTTGTTGGTTAAACAAATATTTATTCCGTGCGGGAATCGAACCAGTGACATGCAGCGCAGCAGTCAATCGCTAACCACTGCGCCAACCGTGCTGTTTTCCTGGGACTTGTTAAAAAAAATATTGTGTTTTTACTATCGTAAAAACTTGATGGACAGACTAGCTAATAGATTGTTAGAAAAATAGTAGCTGGAGTATTGTCGCTCATATCTTGCGGTGCTAGATGTGGCAGGTGAACTGCCATGCTCCATTTGAAATGAGGTCAAATGAGACGCGCCGTCAGACGGTGGGATGCCACTCAATTGAAACATATTGAATGTAGGTGGCACACTAGTTTCTTCAGAACGGTGCTTCGTAATACACCTGATTAATTAATGACAAAAGCCAAGAGGCGTCCCTCAACTTCTGCTCTGAAATTGCTTTTTGATTCAATTATTGCGTTCAAAAAATTCAATCATAATGCAATTTTCTTTTGAGATTAGAGTGTTTCATTGTTTTAAAAGTTAAATAACTTTCTAAGTGGAACGTGCCCAGTGGTTTGGTGCGTAATTAGATATGAACCATGGAAACAAACAAGTGAAACTTATCCTGTACTTAGTTTGTCCTTCTACCAACTTTTTCCGTTCTCTTTGTCAAATTCAAGTTGTTTATCCCTTTCTTCAAAATATTTCATGTACGGGTCTCGATTTCACCACAATCCCATTCTTATTTTGGTCTTCGATGTAGGGAGCATTTTATTTCTATCATCAATCATTTAGGCTTCTTCTCCGTCGTATTCTCCATCTGTTAGCTTTAGCATTAATCAGCGAAATAAATTGCATGTTAATAACTATACAATAAAAGCTGTACTATTTGCCTTCAAATTAAAATTAAAAGCATTAAAACAAACACATCTAACACTGGCACATTGTAACTCACATAATCGTGCCAAACTTGCGAAATTAATTCGTCACCAAACACGCTAATGTTGGTGCTAATTAATATAATAATTATTTAATTTCGATGTTGGCTATTGAATCTTCGTACACCGTCATTGCGACTGACATTAGCACTGGTCCTGCAGGTGTGGTTTACAGTACATACATACATAATAATGCACATCACACTGACTCATGCGATAGCTATACCGGAACTGGTGCTCCAAAGTTCGGACTTCTCACGCTTTTGATCACCAGCCTCAACGCTGAAATATTTTACATATAAATTGGGATTTCATGGTCGAAATCAAGCTGCAATATCCACATGATCCCATGAAACCTCATTTAAATGTAGCCGAATGAATCTGAGCACTGTGTTTTGTTGTTTAGATGTTATCTACGGTCCATTTATTGGATTCCTTTTCAACGAAGCTATTCAATTTATTCAACCCTTTGCACATTTAAACACGGTTGTATTTTCTTTGATTACCTATGTAAATCCCTGGTTAATTAATATTGAGAGCCAGGAGCCATATCCAGAATATTGTTGAAACCAATTAGTATAATCTGCTGTTACGCCTAATCTTCAAAGGGGTTTGGGCTGTAAAGCCATCGTATTGATTTATTACCAATTCCCAATTGTGTCTAAGTTTATATGTAATTTGGAAGCCGTAGTTTAGAGCACACGGTCCGAATTTCACATTATGTAGCCGTCTCTCTCAGAATATAGCGTCCTATGCAAACATTTGCTCTCACCAGTTCTTATTTATTTGAATAAAAATCATTTCGTATTTTTCTTTAATCAATTCTTCTAAATAAACAATCTCAACAAACGTTTTTGGGTTGTACTAACACTAAAGCTTTCGAAATTAGATTTTCTTTCTTCGCTTATTTTTTTTTTTCGTAACGAAACACCTTGCTCATTTTCTGATATAAACTTTGGACTCTTCTCATTATGCTACTTATGCTCTACAGCCGTGGAGCCGACATACCACTTCAAGGTGCTGGTGCCGTCCATGGTGGCCGGCGCCATCATCGGCAAGGGTGGCGAGACCATCGCCCAGCTGCAGAAGGACACTGGTGCCAGGGTCAAGATGTCCAAGTCCCATGACTTCTATCCTGGTAAGTGGATTTTTTTAATTCTAATTACAATTGATGCGAGTAACGTGAATTACAGTACAACTAAGTTTATGAAAATTGCTTAAAACCTACAAGACCATGTTATGATGATACAGAAATGTTTGAAATTAAGACTGAAACGGAACAAAAAATGATTTTGTTGTTGTAACTACAAAATGGAAAAATTCATAAATAATAACCGTCAACAAACTCCAGCCAAACCATTACTCTTCCGAACATCAAAATTCGCCGATTTTCACATAATTTTCCATTTACGGCGATCCCTTAACCTTATCTGCGATCGGCAGTCGCTGAAGCGTAATTATTCCCACAACAGTTTTCAAACGTCGGCAATCAGGCTAACAAGGTTTGATAACAACTTGAGGTCCATTCAGCTTACATCATGCGAGATTTTGGCTTCAAATGGTATAGGTGTGTCAAGGTCTCGAGACGTGTGATCAGATTTACACAACAACGAATTGTAAGAAGTGTGTCTAGTACGTGTTAATAGACGAAAGAGTTAATTAATAGAATAGAATTATCTTTACTCAAGTATCAAGACTCAAAAATGATTAGAAAGACTTATGTATGTTAGTAACAACTGAGACTTCACAAAAACAAACAAATAGTAGTGGATCACCGCTGTGGCAACCCATGTGAGATGGCACAACAGTGACCCACGAAAACACAGAAACTTGTCATACTTAGGATACTGTTAGAGCTGCTCCACACCATGTGCACCATGGAAGCGCACCTTTTTTTTTAAATTAGGTAATGCATATTCTATGGTAAATTCTGGCTAAGGAATTGTTGAATTTATGAACTGTGAAGATCATGATCGAAACGTTAGTGATGAAAGTATGTTGTTTTTTGTAGAAGATGTAGAATCTCTTGAGAAAATATCCTACAGATGCTTTATCTATGAATATTATAAAAAATAATAAAGGGAGGTTATCCTCATTATGCTAACATATCCTGAAACCATGCTGGAAAATAATACAGATTTGAAACAATAGACCAGATCTTTTGCCTCTATGCACCTACGATTTTCAACAAAACATTTGCATACACGAGCTTTACTACAAAACGTAACATAGAAATAATAATGCGCAATACGACACAGTACGCTTCATTAGAATGTAGGTCACAGTGTCAGGTTCGATTTCCGAGCCAGTGCCGTGCCTCGCAGCGATGCGCATAGTCAAGCAGCTCCTGATTGGACATGTCGCCTTCCTTCGCTCGCGCTAATATTATCATTGTGTATTCATCTATTGTACGGATAAAAATGGATTCTTCTAGTAAGGAATAGTCTGAAAGAAAGTCTAAATTTTACTTCGGTTAAATCGTAGAGAAAATACTGCACCAGTATTTGCCAAAAGAAGTGAATCCATTTGATGCGGTGGGAACCTAGCACCATTTATCAAGCTGAAGCAATTTAAGCCTTGGTCAATTTATTCAACTGGGAATGCACGTCTTTTATATAACGTATCTTCCACCGCTATCAAAATGATATCCATCCTCTTGGCTTACCCAGTAAAAAGCAAACGAAAAACTAGAATGCTCAAACTGACAGTTTTCACTTAAATTTTAACAGAGCCTAGCCCAGATGATTAAAATTGTCGTTGCTTCAGTTGATCAACAAACTAAATATAGGTAACCACTTATATTAAAGCTGATTTTGTGTGGGTAGCGTTACCATTATAGTATTTATTGCATAAAGTATAACGCCCATGCATGCAAGCTACATACGCGCCAGTATTACAAACGTCAGATTACGTCACTCGCTGCTATTTCCGAGGCATTGTGTCACAGATTGAATTGTTTATTATTATTATTATACGCCGTAGTTTATTTTACTTGTTTGTCATTTTATTATTAATAATTGTGATTGGAAGACAGTGACTTGTTTCATTTAATGAAATAACTATATCATCGACGTAGAGCTTTCTGCCGTAGCGACAAATGTCAATTTATGCCTATGTGCTAGATAATATTGTGGTACGAACCTGGATAGAAACGACTGTGACTTCTGACTCATGCTCATATTAACATAGTCAATAAAACACCTATTGTTTTGTTTATCTATAATTTTCTATATTTCTATTTCTGGCTCACTAAGTATTTAGCTTTCTTCACCGCATTGTATTCCTTGAAAATTGATTTGCACCTTAGTGGGTAGTGTAGTTTTTTGCTCGTTGCTCCTGTATTTGGGTATGGGCTTGGGCATATTCCATTATAGTACCAACGTTGTGATACTTGTGATATACTTGTGCGTGTGGTAAAAATTTTAGTTTCATATTGTCCCAGAACACAGAATGAGAATTATAGAATAACCTGATGGTCCTGAAAAGTAGAAAGAAAAATTCTTGTTGCGATAGCATATGTATGTAGATGCCACGCTGGCATCCTGTCAACTTTCATTCCATTTTTAAAACAAACTATATTAGTACACATATTACAAATACCTTAATTATGACGTTACAAGTCGCGGGGGCATCCTATTTATACAAAATACATTATCAACAAAATAGTCGAGTAAAAAATAGCAATGACCAGGGCACGCGCAATGAATGACATTAATTATCCTGACCGTGTCCTGTGCCAAATTGGTTGATGTAGTTTTGTCAAAAATTTAGGTTAACTGGTCGCCTCCACTCATTTGATGATTGGGTCGTCTGGAAATAAACAGTAAACACCTATTAACGGATCCTGTGGCGTTTTTAATGGTAGAACAGTTTGTAGTGGTTTGGCAAAAAAAACATCCATCTGGATTACACACATCAAAAAAGTCTAAGTAACATGTGCGGGTTTGAACTTTTGAACGAGTTTTAAGATTGTAATATCTGTGCGTCCTGTGAAAACTGATACATCTCGAAAATGTCAACTTTACAATATAGTAGTTTTTGTGTGTAAAAAATTATAAAATTTTGTTAGGATAATAATTTTACAAAAATAGTGACATAATTTGTATTTAGTGTCGTATTGTTTACAACCTATTATGTTCCAGCTCAAAAGGCGTTACTGCAGGAAGAGATATTTAAAAAAAGCTATATGTTGTATCAAAACACACCAAATGAATGATCGTGTATAATGATTCTAAATGAGTTGTATCAATTGTAGTTGTATGCAACAATATCACCTTTCACCAAAGCTTCACACAAAGTGTAAAGCGCACTTTGTGTGAAGCTTTGGTGAAAGGTGATATTGTTGCATTGTCAGGTAGTTTTATACGAAACTAAATCAACTCCTGTTCAAAGCTGTCAAACAAACGAGTAATATTTTTCAGTCGGCAGAAGCACTGTATTCTCAAAAAACTCGTATTCTTCAAAACTTAATGTTGTCTTCATTATATTTTTTCATTATAAAGTTTTGTTTAAAAAAAAAACGTGTAACGTAATAAATATATGTGAATAATGATATGACTTGAGATACATCTTAAAACACAATTATTTATTTCATAACTTGAATATTGTGAACGATACATGTCAATATGTATTTATTTACACAAAAATATTTATCAAAACACGCCATTTCGTCTTAGATGTACCATACGATCTTGAAAACTAATAGACGTATCAAAATGTTAATTAGACAGAATAATAGAGCATTTTTTTCTGATGAAGGTGCAACAATAATATCACATTCGATATAAGTTGACTTATATCACTTTTCACAGGACGCACAGATATATTTATATTTCTTTTATATATAATAACTAAGCATTTTTTGATGCATTAGTGACTATATCAACAAAATCCTTCATTCAATTGTTCATTTAATCACAATAATTAACATTATGTGTAACATGAAGTATAAAATAAATTTCAAACGAAATTAAATTTTCATGTTTAAAAAAATGAAACAACGATATTTTTTTATTATTTGGTCATTTAATACCAAGTGTGACCGCCTTTGTAGTTTAAAACTTTTAGGCAACGATTTTCCATTGAATTTATAAGATTGTTTATCTGATCCTGCGGCAATCGCTCCTAATGGAATTTTAACAAGTCTTTCAGTTGTCCCATGCGTGCTGGATGAGATTGAGGTCTGGCGATTGTGCAGGCCACGGCAATAACCGGATGTTTTCTATTGCCAAGTACTCTCTAGTCCTCCGAGCTGTGTGCGAACGCGTATTGTCATGCATTAGCGTGAAATCTGAGACAAGGCTAACAAATGGGTGAACATAAGGCCCGAGGACCGAAAGATCTTCAACGTAACTTTCAGCGTTCATATTGCCATCTACAAAAACGAGCTCAGTTCGTCTGGTCTTCATAATACCCGCCCATATCATCACTCTGGAGCCACTGTAAGGGTGCACTTCCTGTACGCATCTCAGCCGTTCAGCATTTTTCGGACGACGATACACTCTTACCCTTTTCGTATCAGGCCTAAATCCAAACCGGGACTCGTCCCATTGCTCCTGGGTCCATGTCAAGTGTTCCCGACACCATTCGTTTCGACGGACGCGATTCCCATGGCGTATAGGTGGGCACCTCATTGGGCGTCGTGCTTGTAGGCCGTATTCATGCAGCCTATTTTTCACGGTTTGGTGGCTAACAACAACACCGCTTGAGAATTGTAGCCCGGGCGGTTAACATCGGCTGACGTCTTGCAGTCTGTTGTACCCCTTCCACGTCCTGGGTGCTGCCCAGCAGGATCCCCTGTATTAACGTAACGCTGGCAAAGACGACAAATCACTCTCCTATTGACACCAAAATGCCGAGATACCTGGGACCTGATTTCTTCCCTTTTGTTGCATTCCTACAGCTCTGCATTTCATCAGCAGTCAAATGGAGTCGCTCCATGACATAAAAAAATACACACCACAATTTTTTTTTCAAAAACTGTTTTTCTCAAAATGATAAAAGTGAGATAAATACAAAAATCAAGCAACGATAACACATGAATCTAATTTTGTCTTATTTTATCTAATTTGAC
The DNA here is from genome assembly GCA_947523025.1 of Dryobota labecula. Lineage (NCBI taxonomy): Eukaryota > Metazoa > Arthropoda > Insecta > Lepidoptera > Noctuidae > Dryobota > Dryobota labecula. Next base: position 1,450,038 of record OX383301.1, read on the forward strand.
CAATTTTGGATTACTTAATTTAATTTCATAAAATTGTATTATGTGTTTTAACATAATTTTATGATTGCTAATATTGACTAATAACTTGTATGTGTGGTGCAAACTGTTAGTATAAGTTGGTTATTAATAAAATAAAAATTATTATAGTAATATTTTGGGGGAATTGCAGTGAACGAGAAAGGGTATTCAGAGCCCAAAAATATTAAAGATAAAAGATAAAGATATATTTATTGCATAACTGAAAATAAATTTCAAATAGATTATATTGCATTAATTCAACAGACAGCCTGTATTCCTATGTTTAAATCCCTAAAATTATTAACCTTTCCTTCACTTTATAATCTGGACGTAGCATTATTATCCATTCTTGCCTCATGCGAAACTAGTCTCAAACTTAATGATAAATTAAATTCAATACTTGACGCTACAACTCTTTGGATGACAAAAATAATGACATTTTACCCACGACAAAAAAAACCTATACAAATAAATTTCAGTTTTAAAAATTACAATTTAGAGCAAGTAAATAAATTCACCCTATTAGGACTAGACATAGACACACACATAAATTGGAAGTCGCATATCCAAAAACTAAAAGCAAAATTATCAAAATTTTCATACGCCCTTCAAATTCGCCCAGGAAATCAAAAAAACTACAGACATAAATACTGCGTTGGTAACATATTACGCATATGCCTATGCATGGCTTAAATACGGTGTCATATTATGGGGTAATAGTACAGATTCACCCACACTATTCACCCTACAAAAAAAAAACTTATTAGAATTATAGTCAATATTGAAAAACGGATAGCTGTAAGCCCCACTTCCAGGAACAAAAAATTCTAACCCTACCGTGCCTCTATATTTTTGAAATCTGCATATTTGTACGTAGGTACCCGAAATTCTACACAAAAAGAGAAGACATACAAACTGAAATTACTTTAAGACATAAAGATAGATTAAACATACCTAAATCCCGATTAAAAATGCACTCTTCAAGTACCTATGTCATGTCGATAAAAATATATAACAAGTTACCGGAAGAAATAAGAAATATAAATAAATACAACATCTTTATCAATAAATTAAAATTATTTCTATTAAACAAAAGCTATTATAATGTAAACGAATACTTGAATGAAAGACTATAATTACAAAGAATACATTCTTAGACATATTACACAATCAAGAAAATTAAAAAGTATTAAGTTAAATAATTAAAATTAAATAGTATTTTAAGAAAATAGCTACCTACTTACCATTATTAGAATTTTTTATGTTATTGTTATTGACTTTTATGCAAATCTAATTACTAAGTTTTATGTATTATTTTAATTAAATTTTTATTATTATGATATTTATAATTAACAATAATTTTGCTGTGCCCTTACAGGGTCTACAACGGCTCTTAGCTCTAAGCCCTTTGTTAACATCTTTTTACCTTGTGGAATGCAAATAAATGAATATGAATATGAATATGAATATTTGTTAAAACAAACATAAATCTTTTTGAAACAATGATAAATCATTCTTCAAGACTACATTACTGAGATGCCAATACAAAGGTCTATTACATACAGGAAGTTTCAAAACAGCATTATTAAGAAAGAATATTATGCATATGGGACCAAGTATCTACAATTAAATACCTAACGACATTAAAAATGATACAATTTTTTTTTTTCAAAAAGTAATTAACGAAACTATTAGTTGAAAAATGTTATTACGCTGTCAGTGAATTTTTAAATGATAACACCCTATGACATTGCTCGAAAATATTTCAATTTATTAAATTTGTTATATTTTTATTTTGTATTCATGCATTAAAAATTAAAATTGTTTATTGTGTCTCAAACAGTTACATTTACACATGTGAATGAAACAGCCCCAGTAAGTAATTAATAATACTTTATTGCATGATTATTATTTTTCCGGTGTGAACTTGACTTAAAGAATATGACATTAAAAACTGATTACCTGACGATTATGATAGATTTGTAATACTTATGATTTTTAGTGCTTAATGTTGCATGCCTTACGGTAGAATGTACTGGATCCAATTGTTTTTCTTTTTTACGCCATCAAACGTATGTTTTGTTACCTACATTCTTTGTACAAATAAATGTTTTTTTTTTTTTTTTGTTTTACACACAACGGGGAACCGCTTGGCCTTCATCTCACCTGATGGTAAGTGATGATAAGGCCGAAGATGGAAGCGAGCTTCACCCGGAATCCTCAACCACAGAGGAACTGGCTATCTTACCTCTAACTGCCGAAACACAACAAGTGTTGTTAACATTGTTGTTTGGCGACAGACTTAGATAAGATGGTGGTAGCTAGCCAGGCGGACTTAGAACAAGCCCTACCACCAACCAAACCGAGTAGAAATTTTTGCCCCCGCTGGGAATCGAACCCGGGACCTCTGGATCTGAGACAGGTGGTATCACCACTAGACCACAGAGGCGGTGGTTTCTGATTCTAAATAAATGAAATCGGGAAAAAATAATTAGCTTTTATTTAAATGAAAACAACACAATGGAAAAGTTTATATTTTTAAATCATCCAGTATATGTTTCCGAGAACTAAAAGATTGTATACCAATCTACTTTATTAAGAAAAAAATAAAGTTTCAATTAATAAAACATGCAGTTTCTGTAAATGATGCGTGTGTTGCTTAAACTTTTTTGATGTGTGCATTTGGTGCAGAGTAATATTCTTTTCAACGGTAGCTACATCGACCTGGGTGTAAGCCCTAACTTGATCCAGCTATTTCCTACTGTCTAGTACTATTCTTATTTAATGCAAGAACGACGCTATGATCTTATTTTACTACATCTACAAGAATTTTATTTTCCGTCTGAAATGCTCTACGATGTCCTCATCTTATTTCATATTTTTTGGAAGAAACGCACAGTGTAAGAGTTATAGAACGTTCTTAGATGTTTCGATCATCTATTATCCAATATTGACTCTGTTTATTAATACTAACCATTAACTAAGCGAACAAAAGTCCACAAGTACACAGTGTAAGGATTGATATCTCCTATTTTCTTTGATGTTGTGAATTATGTTAATGTCGAAATGATGTGCTCTTCGTTTGTTCGCGCCCAGCTAATAGTGCTCGCTAAAGTAGGCGCCAATACAATATAGACTAAACAAGCTACCAGTCTGTTAGTATATTAGTGCTGTCGATGTGGGGACACTGATATTGTGTCATATAATTTATTGGTGGAACATTAAGAAGATTTGTGATTGAGCAGAAGCTTGCTTTTATTAGTCTGTTGGGGATTGTTCTGTATCAGTCTTCTTGTCCTTTTCTTGTATTAGCTTCATAAACAACTGTACCTTGGCCGAACGTACTTAAGTATCGTCACATTTGTCACTCATTAAATCACCGTAATATAATAATATTTAGTAAGCAGCTCCTACTTACATAGTGTATCCAGTAAAAAAGTAAGATATTTTCTTTTTCCTTCGTCGCATTAATTTCGACCTAAATGGCGCGATGGTGTACGTCTGCTCTGTGTCGTGAATTTTATTCCCGCATCAGATTTTTTTATGATCCTACAGAGTACAGATGTACATTCCGTGTGTGCATGTTTGTGTATGTGGTTTGTGCTCGTAACGACTCCCAAGAGTCACGACACGAGATAATCCTACTGTGGGCTATGTGAAGTGTTTATGTTGGTATTAATGCCACTGTTACTCAACCCTTCGGACTGATCTCGAACAAAAAACAAATAATTCACGACGTAAGGTTAATTAGAAGAAGAGACAACATTTAGATACTATACACGAATTATTGCCATTCTTTTCTGTACAAGATCCGTAGTTTATTTCTGCCTAGATAAAGGTTAAAGAGAAAAGAAACAGTAATGTATGGGACTGTCATCAGCATTCCATTCACAATGATTTCGACACGTTTCCAACAATAATGCTTCGTCTAAATCTAATTAGAGATAGTGTACTATTTCTCAACCCATAATATGTTAGATTTTAATCACTGCCAATTTATTTCTAAACAGTGCAAAAACACCTTCAAAAGTTGACACACCTTTTCCTTGCTCAACACACGTTATTAACTGTAAAATAAATTCATAATTAGCTCGGCCTGGCCTTGACCTACGCTAAAAGCGTGTGTAATCTGTTGAGCTTGGAAAAAACAAGCCCGACTGTAGGTATATCTGGTGCATATCGACGGAGTTGGCGTGCCTAACACTCCTTTTGTTTGTAGCTTTATTTATACACTTAGGGTACTCTGCTCATGTGAGTGATGTATGATGCCCAGCCATCGACGACGTGAGAACGGCAGCCTGAGGTCCTTCACGAAGGAAATGGTGGCCTAGTTTAAAGAAGTAAATACGTTTTTATTTTTCACTTTTTGTTTTTTTTTTTTTTTTTTTTTTTAAATGAACGTGAAATGATTATTATTGAGTAGTTCCGGTGCCCATCTGTGGTCTTCATCATCAGTTCTACTTCACCAAATGGTGCTTACCGAGAGCAAATCCACGTGTTACTATATAAAATTACCCAAATCGGTATAGGTGTGCTTTTAATATTTGAAGAGATCCCTCGATTTCTCCAGGGTCGTCATCAGATCCTGACAACGGCACCACCTAGGAAGTATAATCTTTCAATAAAAAAAATTTATTCCAAATCGGCCCTGCCGTCTTCGGGTAATCGAGGTACATCCATATTTTTTTATTTTTTTTAAGAATCTGCTGAACTGAGAACCTCCTATTTATTTTGAATTTTGTTTCCGTTTTGTAAAATGACTGTTTTTCCCTTCAATCCCTCTATCTCAAGAAATGTTTTCAGTTTCTTTGCGACACCCACAAGTAATTTTTAAGGTCATCAGATAACCTGACGCGTTAAATGCCTATGCTGCTATGTACTCGTATTCCACAACTTTCCTCGACAAGTCCTTTACTGTCCTGGGGCTTAATGCCCAAATACTCAAACGTTACTTAACTTTAAGACGTTCTTATAAGTGTTTCTGTCGCTACAAAACAGTTTAAAGTGACAGAGACAGCATTAGACTTAACGGCGACTTAAAATTGAATTGCGTTTGAGTATTCGGCAGTAAGTCTACTAATTTACAAACGTTGCAATGGTCTTGCCATTGTGAGTATTTGACAGTGTTTGTATGGCAAAAACTCACAATGAAGAGACCATTGCAACGTTTGTACATTAGTAGACTTGGCCCCCTGGGCCTCAAGTCTGCTATTACAATAGTGTCAGAATGGACTCGCCATTGTGAGTATTTGACAGTGTTTGTATGGCAAATCTGTCAAAAACTCACAATGAAGAGACCATTGCAACGTTTGTACATTAGTAGACTTGGCCCCCTGGCCGCTCGTTTGTGGAATGCATTGCCAGTTCAAATAAGACGCGCGCAGTCGTTGCTTGTGTTTAAAAGACTTGAAGGAACATTACTTGTCGTTGTGATCTTGTTCTAGTAACTGATAATCTATAGTCTTCTTCGATCAAATAGTCTTCATTTATTTTCGTTGCTTATATATTTAGTATGTATGTATTTATGTATCTATTATTTAGGATATGTATATATCTGTGTAGTGTGTATCTATTTTAGTATATTGCATACCTGTTATTTGCACCAACGACAGCCCCATTTTATATCCAGACAAATAACTGTCCACTCCAAGGTTGCCTGGAAGAGATCGCATAAGGCGATAAGGCCGCCCATTGTATATTTTGTAGTGTTTGATTTATTTTTTGTTATGTATTTATGTGGTGTACAATAAAGTATATTTATAAATAAATAAAAAGAAAATGCGTTAATTGGCATAAGATCAACGAAACACCAAGTAAGAATAACAAAAGCAAAGAATAAGTAAAGACGTAGCAGTGATGTGAATAATTATGAGTATACATCTAGATTGTCAAGTTTTGTAAAGCTCTGAACTAACCAGGAAAGTCACTATGCAATAGGGCGAACAAAAAAGGCGATCAAAAACATGCAGGAAAAACATTTGAACAAGTATTATTGTATACATAGTCGTTCATTATTGAGATAGAACTCCGGTATTCAAGTTGAAGGTGGTCCATCCTTGACTACTGCGATGTCATCAATGCGTCACCTTGTGGCAGGGAGCTTAACAACAGGTTCTTCATTAGCGATGCTTAGGGTAAAGATCGTGCTTATACTTTGTCATTATGACACATCGAAGGATTTCATAGTGTCAAGTTTTAAATGCTATACAGACTATACACCAGAGTATAAAATATTCGCAAAAGGAGGGCTGCTCATAAAAAGGCCTTAAATTTTGGATTGGTTTGTGACGATGGCTCATTTAGCCTGCTCCTGTATGAAGTCAGCTTTTGTAGGTTTATATTCAAGTCAAATCTTTCTGTTTTGGGCAGTTTCAAATGTGTCAACTGAACCTATTTACTTTCACGCGTTGACCGTGGGTTCCGAAATCATTTCCAGAGTCCGAAAGTGTCAGAGTAAAATCCGTACCCGTTGAACTTCGTATTTATAAATTTTTAATTAAATTCTTTTATTTCAGATAACTAAAATCCATACAATCCGATATTAAATTAAAACGAAATATTAAAATAAAATAAAGTACAATTATATTACCCGCTTAATAAATGATCTCCATAACGGGGAAGAGATCCTATCAGCTACAGTCTTCAGAATTCCGTTGCAGCTGCCACGCATTCTGCAGATCAGGGATACAGTTTTCTTGCGAATGACGGCATGAAAGCCATCAGTGCGATACAGCATAAACATCCCCGATGCACTACAGAAGCGAGGCAGCCCCAACATCATCCTGAAGATGTTATTATACTGGACGCGCAGGATCTTTTGGTGTGGCTAACCCACAGATTTCCCGTATAAAAGCTTTGACAATACGACTTAAACACCGTTATCTTAACTTGTTAAGAGCAGCGGGAGAATCTGCGGGCTAGCATGTTACCTCTGACCGCTAAAGCCCTGCGATCCCTCTCAATATCCAGGTTGTCCTCAAGACCTTCGGTAATTAAATGCCCCAGGTATTTGAATTTCGTGACAAGATTTATGCACAAGCCGTTTAGGGTAATATTATGTGAATACCCGGGACATCCGCCGGCGGCCTTGAAGACATATATTCGGTTTATTTATTATTTATGCTCAAAAAACTTCACAAATGTTCCAAATTGTCCGATTTTCATAAAATTCCAGTCTTTCAGACCATTTGAGAGTACAAAGAGATATTTTCCTTGGTATAGCATTCGTATAAAACGAAGATTAAAATATAATTCGGGTGTGCTCGGGTCAAAGCTGAAATGTTTGAAACAATCCTGACTAGTGTTGTTGCTAACATTTTATTTGCCCTTCTCACGTCCAACTCTCGGACCGTGTTTTTATTTAACAAATAACTTGATAAACTGTTTTACGGTTAAATGGAGAGTAAGTAGAGACGGTCAGTTTAGTGTCAATCACTGTGATAAATTATTCTTGTCTCCTTTTTTTAGCCCTACAAGACAACTACAAAACCAACCATTTCAAAGGGATGTCTGAAATCGTCCGCTGTCACACTGCTCAGTTTGAAAGACATAAAGGTTTCATTCCATTTTGGTACAACGTAATAGCAAGATAAACCTTCAAGTAACCAGTGAATACAAACAATGTGTCCCACGAGAATTAACTTAGCTTTGAACAGTTATTTATATTCAAAACACTGCAAGTGCAAATCCAATTCAACAAATACCTTGTTTTTCTTGCCCGACTTAATCGTTTTGTCGCAAATAATCCCCATCTGGCCTTGCAACTAGTTAAGAGTGACGTTACAGTAACTGCCGTTATAACCGGCGACTATGTAACTAATGGCCGCGCAGGCGCACAGCATAACGCTGAAAGGGAAATTAGCATTGATTGAAAAAGGCGTTGGTTCAGTGCGGTAATAGATAAAACGTGTTTTGTTTGAACTAGTATTTCCTTTCCTAACGATTATGTACAAAGAAGCAATGTTTCTTAATCTTTCTTTTCATTCTTATTAAAAAGCGCATCTTGTATACTAAACTCTTATCATTATATGAATTTGTCTTATTACCACGATTTCAATATCGACGGTTTCATTCACCTTTGACTGACCTGATGCTATCTTTAACATTGTATATCGAATGTTGAATATTGAGTTTCTTGTCATCTCTATACTATTTGGCCATTCTATTTTTATTTTCAAAATAGCTATTTCTTCATAATTTACCAGAAACACTGTTCACAATTTCTTAAAACATTGTATAAAAGTTAAATCCGTCTATCGATCATAAATGTAAATGTTAGCACAAGTTATGACATTTAAAATATGTATTCTTTATTCAGACCCAATGAGTAAGCACACTCATCAGCGCTTCACATTTCTCTGTCTTATCTTCCACTACTTAAAGATGATAATCGTTTGTGTTTTCAACTAGTTGTAATACAAGAACCGCACAGATTGTACAAGTGGTAGGTTTTTGTGTAATTTAATCGAAATGTATTCGCATATCGATTGGGTTGCGTCACGAGTTGTCGCGAGCAGTCCGCGGTCCTTGAACAATATGTTGTTCCCTCTAACTTGTCTGTTGAAGATAACTCTGTTTTATTACCTTATCTTTTTGTACTTTATTCTATATTCTTTTCTATGATTTTGCATTATATTTATTTATTTCCCGTCTTTATTTCTTCCAGTAATGTAGTTTGTCAGTGATCATTAAAATTTGTTGTAGACTGGAAAAATACTGGAGTATGTCGATACTTTGTACCTGAACATTTTTTCCCAGTGTTTGAAAATTCCGTAAAGAATATTGCCAAAGTACGATTAATACTAACGGACGAATAAGCAAAACATCATTAACATTTCCGTTTGTACTCGTGTAACTTGAAAAACCACTTTGAATTTTGATGTAACATTAACCTGATTAGGCAAATAAAAGAATACAAAATATGTAAGTACTCTAACCGTACTTCATTTTTAAGTATGTATTATAAATATTATGTAAGTGAACCTATAATAATCAAAGTAATGTTAACGGAACATTTGATACTAATACATGTAACATGACACATGTAGTTACGTCATCTTTAAAATAAACCAACACTGCGTGAGAATTATCGAAGCATTATTTAAACAGAAAAATATTGATACACCTTTTCTGTAGGTACATTAATTGGACACGATTCACGAATCTACGCGTCAAAAGCTTTTTGAATTACTCGTGTAAGAGACTGCTCCGATACCAATTATAATATGATCCAATTCGATTCGTATCATAGGTGATTCCGCCGATATGCCCGTCTCAGTCTATTATGACTACCCAAAAGCACTTACAAAATTGTAATTTTACAAGATCAAAGAAAATATGGTTGTCACATTCGTGGTCCATTAAAAATTAAGAGGTGTCGTTCGCCAGTGATCAATCCAATGCGGCGAGAGTTGTCTCCAGAAATCACCGCATTATTACTTCGATTCGTACAAGTGTTTCCTTCGACGTAACTGTGTTTCAAAGTAAGTAAGCCATTAAGTAGATGACTGCGGACTTAAGTCATTACGGACTCCCATGAGGATTACGGGATTTCAGACATCTTTATCAAGCTCTGTGGTTTTTAGAGGAAGAAAATAATGTGTCTCGAATGTTTCCCTTGGAATTGAACGTTAATTACTGTGACTTTCTGAATTTTTATGGTACTTTTAATGAATATTTCTAGCTCAGCAGTCAGTCAAAATTCTAACAGGACAAAATTCTATTCCGACAATATAAATATTTACAATGCTGTGGTCATAGTGTACCTGTGGTTTATCTCGCGTGCAAATCGTGAGAGTATTGAGGAAAAAAGGTTGCAAATATTGGTGCATTGGGCCGCCTGGCCAGTCCCTGCATTCTTTCTGGGAATTCAATGTAAGGTTTACTTACTCATCTGTAACTTAATTTCCAGTTAGTTTGTTTCGAGTGATACGGTTAATTAAAAATATACTTTTTGCCGATAGCATAGGTACCTATAGTCAAACCATTAAATCTTTGAAATAGGCCGGAAATATACTCGTTTAATCATTCTTGTATATTTCCTTTCCAGCTTAGTCTGGAAGTCTTATTACTACTATCAGTAAACGTAGAACCATTTCCTTAACCTAAAACATTTCAAGTTTCCAAAATTTGTAACTACAACCGTCATACAGGCGCTCATCTAATTTGTATAATGCCTTCGACCCCCCCCCCCCCCCCCCGTCTTTACGACACCACGAATAATGAAGATGAGCTCTAACCCACATGACGCTTATGAAGACGCATTACAAAACTTATTTCAGTAAGTAATAGTGCAGAAATCTATTATGCGAGGTCTATTCTAAATACTGCAATCTTCCAATGAAGAGTGAAGGCGAGGCGTACATAAGACTGATGTCACCGTTGCTAAAATAAAAGTGAATACATGTCTGCTAACTGTAATAGAAAACGTTTAAAAATGTCCAAGAGTTGGCTGAGAGTGGCTAGTGTTAATTGCGTAATTTTCAAATGGCGAAAGAATTTGACTTTTAATTCGACAGCAGGCTTAGCATGACGCTTTCTATTTCTACGAAGAATAGACACAGCTCTTTTTATACAAAGTGACATTTCGTTTCTCCATTTTTGACATTGCGCCGTAGAAATCCTTCTACAATCTGTCATTTTCTCTACGATCTTTGTCTAGGTCATATTCACAACACAATAAATGTAGTTTTTGGGAAATCCCTAATTTGTTTTTATTATAAACGAAATTCTATATAAGAAGAATATTTAATGCTCAATTTTATTTTTATGGAAATTAAAATCTAAAGATATTTTTGACCCTTTGACTTTGAATTTATAAGCATTGTGACTCTCTTGTTGCCGATGTGCGATATGTAGACTATTTCAGAAGAAATATTTCTATTCCAAACTGTCAAAATCACACTGACAACGGACAGTTGTCTAAGGTAGTGAAGACAATTTGATTTTGTAATCGAGACAGAAATCTCAACACAGTAGAAAACTTTCTACTCGACGACCACAAAGTACATACGGTTATCATTCTACAAAAACATGTTAATTTTTCTCTCTTTTGGCATCACAACGTGGTACTTGTTTGCCCTACCCCGTGAATTTTTTTAGAGCCGAAGGCGCGCGTATTTTATATGCAATTTTTCAGTTTTGTATGGAAAATATGAAAAAAATCTAGAAAAATTATTGAGTGGAAAATCAGATGCGTTAAAGTGTTTAAAACAGTTGTGTTGGGTATGAATTCTATATAAATAAATATGAATTGAATAAATGAGTTAATAAAAAATATCTTGAGGTACTTTCATTTTTACAGTTGATTGTACTTAAATTACTTGACCAATAGCGTATTTGGCAAATATTGTTTTGACGAACTACAGCTTTGACCGATATCAAATTTGACGAATCGCCGATTTGACAAATAGCAGCTTGACCAATGTCGTTCAACCCCTAACACCGCCACTTCTTCCCGTATACCTACATGTAAAGACATAATTTAATATTTAACATAATATTAATTAGTGGGGTTAAGGACCAAGAGTTAAGAACAACATTAGCAATCTTCTGTTAAATGTTATCAAAATTATCAACATAATTGCGTAATGCTGTCGTCACCAATCTGTTCGCCTAGTGGCCCGGCCAGTAATCATAGCAGAAACAAACTCATTCCACTTCATTGCTTCATTGTAACTTGTAATAATTATCACCAAGATTGATGCACATCTCAAACTGTACCACACAATTATTATCATTCATTAACTACATAACTACAAGTACAGGTTTTTCCATAAGTCCTCGCCTGTAATGACATTAGAACTCGTTCGAACAATAAAGGTTAATTACAAATTAATGTTGCCTCTTGAACTCGACGATATGTTTGTTCCATTGTTCAATCGTCGTAAAAACTAGATGATTTACGTATACAAGCATTTTTTAACTCCCGACGGAAACAGAGGGGTGTTATAAGGTTAACGCATGTATCTGTGTGTCTGTTTGTGCCATCGTAGCTCCCAAACGACTGAACCGATTTTGAAAGCTGATTTGATCGGGAGTTCTTAGATATGATTAAAAAAAATCGGTGCAGCCGTTTGAAGAATATTAGCTCTTTTCTAGTTGATGAATGGATGTGAATATCTTCCACAGGTTTGAACGATTCGAAATTTGGTATTCTGTTACTTCAATTATATTAAAAGGACATAGTAACCTTGAAATGATGCTGCAGTATCAAATGGAATTTGCAGGATACCCAACTAACTCACCAACTTACAAGCTCAGATGTCGTGTTTGGGCTCATTGGAATGGTTGCAATGAATAGGTTATAGATACATGGTGATCAGGGTCTGATGATGGAGTAGCAAATAGAAATGAGGATAAATTAGTAACTAGCTTCACTGTGAGAAAAATACGTACAGCTGCGCAGATTTCGGCGAGCCACGTGTCGATCGTAGCGTGTCTACTAGTATATTATAAAGTTTAAAAATAAGGAAATAAAACGTAAATTAAAAAAAATTTAAAACCCCCGACAAACAAAAACTTTTAAAAAGTACATATTATATTTTTACTTTTTAAATGTTTTTGTTTGTGTCGGGGGTTTTTAGGGTTCCGTAGTCAATAAGGAACCCTTATAGTTTCGCCATGTCCGTCTGTCTGTCTGTCCGCGCTTTAGCTCAAAAACTATTAGTACTAGAAAGTTGTAATTTGGCATAAGTATACACGTTAATGACGTCAAAAAAGTGGTAAAATAAAATTATCAATTCATGAATTGAGAATTTAAAATAAAATTTCAAAAAAAAACTATTTAGGGTACCTCTCCTACATGTAAAGTTTAAATTATTTTTTCGTCCTTGCCATAGTGTGGGATATCATTGGATAGGTCTTTCAAAAATAATAATTTTTGATTAAGTAAACCGTTCGTGACTTATCAAGCTAAAAAGTACCAATTTTAGTACCAAGTGTCCCCCTTCTACCAACTAAACGATTGTATTTAGAAATTCAAATATCACGGCAGTAGTACAGTCAGTATACACAATTAGCTGACCCCCCCTTGCATAAATGGTTGAGATTTTTTTTAATACGGATCGATAGAATTTAATAATTCTTAATTTAATTTAAATAACTATACGAAATCTACCCAAAACTAGAAAAAAAAATTAAATCGTACGATTTGTTAGTAAAAAAATGTCAACCATTTATGCAAGGGGGGGTCAGCTAATTGTGTACACTGACTGTACCTATATATAACGAAGTTAAAAGGAAAACTATCACAGCTAAGAAGGCTTTACAATTTACCGAGTAATTGGCGACCAACTTACATTTACAGTTGAAAAAAATGTTCTCCCATACATTCTATATAGGAAAACATGTTTTTCGACTACATGATAAGATTTTCTTGGGATAAATTCATCCCAACTACGGAACCCTTCATTGGGACGGTTTTTTATTTATACTATTATTCAGGTTCCTTTGCATAATGTAGGCTACAGAGCCATCAGTGTTACACAAAAACGACATTGGATCTGATATCTTTTGTCATGCTTGGTTGGAATGAAAATGTAATCATGCATGACAATAGGGGATTATCCTCGGCCCTACAATGGACGATGCTGGACAATGTTGGCCTTAAATGGGAGGTACAAGGGTTGCAGTGAGTAGTGACCACAGGCAGAGTAAATTGTGTTTAAAAAATTTCCTACCAGAAGGACGGACACTATACCTATCACTGTCTCTGTGTCTCAGGATTAGGACCAACAATTTTTAAGAAGGTACGAACAATAATACTCTAGTCAGAGCTCTACATTTTGTATTTTCTTAGATTGTAGTTTCGTGAATTGTGTCTATTTCACATTCCGATCGGGTGTTTCTGATTCAAAAGGAAGTTATGGAAACTGGATATTATAAACGTAGGTATCTATAGGTAATTCTATAAATAATTTGTATTGTTGTGTGTTTAAATTGGTGCAGGTATGTAAAAGCGGGGGCGAATTATGGTATTTGTACAGCATTGTTTAAAGCGTGTTTTTAGTTTTTTAAAGAATAATTTGCTTATTACTAGCTTCTGCCCGCGACTTCGCCCGCTTGAAATTTCTTTTGCCCCGTTTCCCAATCCGTTCTAGAGATATCATCAAAAAAAGCCGTTCCTTACAAAATGAATGAGCATATTTTTTTTCGTGAATTTTAAGTTATTTTGCTATTTTTGGAGACAAATCCAACAAATCAAATATAAAAATCGCGTTAAGATTCCTTTACAAGCATACTGGTGGAACTAATAAAATAAAAAAGCCGCCAATTTTCCCGCTTGGGTGTTAACGATGAACCGGTACTAAAAAGCAAAAATGTATGGTAAAATGAACTAAATGTAAAAAATATTTTTTTGTATAATAATATAATAATTAACGAGAAAATTAATGTTATTGTAAAAAAAGCGTGGGGTGCTCGATTTCAGTTGATTGGGACATTTATTTACATTGGAACGTTTTCTAAGAGTTAGTATGAAAATATGGTACAAAGCATCCCACGCTTTTTTACAATGACATTAATTATTTTATTCTTATACTAAAAAATATTTTTTACTTTTTAGTTCAATTTACCACTAAAGCGTGTTTTTTAAGTTTTTAAACTATAATTTATTACTCTTTAGATTAGGGAATACATAAGGCCCATAACATACAAATAGTTGTATGTAGTTTTTCTCAAGCAAAAGCGGGAAAACAGCTTCATGTGAAACTCTAAACCCTTTTTAACTTTTTGTTTCCTAGTAAATGTAAAAATATTAGCAAAATTAATTTAAAATACGAATAATAAATAAATAAACAGTAAAAATATATGACAATCGTTGTATAAACATTTGTTTTTATGTGATCGTCGACGCTCACGCCAATGTTACGGTAGAACGTTTTACGATAAATTAATGCACTCTACTACACATGAACTATCTATATCTACTATAAATTATATTTATTTTTATGACAGTCGTCCGATGGTGAGGTTCACAATGTCATAGAAGACAACATTTAATCACTTCCTTGATCATCGTTTTATTCACACTATATCTCAGAACCTGAGTTTCAGCGTCACTTTCGTTATTATTCGAATTTACTGACAAATGTCACAAACATTACAACATTCTAACTTTCAGACAAGTATTACTAATAAAAGTATTTGAATTGGTATTTACCGAATCACCTTGACCGACCACATTCAAATGAGCAGTAAAAAAACTAAAATGTTCAAAGCTTGTACGACTGTTTGTTCGTCATTCGTCAACGGTCTTGTCATTCGCACGTCGAAGAAATATTAGAATATAGGTTGGCTGCTGGCTTACTTCTCGAGACCTTGACCCAAAAATAACAAAACATTCGTCTTGACACCGTGACATCGAAGTCTAGAATACTTTTTGTTCACGAATGTATACGAGCTATTGTTCTGCTGTGGAGATCACTTTCAGTTTTACCTACTAGGCGCCCATGCAGCCGAGGCGTTCTGATACAACGTCGGAACGTGACGCGAACCTATCCGTTACATATTAATGACATTTTTCAACTGTACCAAAGCTATGCAAATTAAAAGACAATATTTGCACTCGATGTTCAGAGCAGCAATGAATTCGGATTCGTTGCCTTGATCTCTTTTTGTAAGCATAATAATGAATATAGAATCGGTTATTATATAATTGAGTATTATTCTGCTTTCCAGTCGATTGCAAATATACCGAATAGCTATGTTCTTTTAGACAAGTTTATTGTATACGAAATCAAGGATTTTATAACTATCAGCGTGCCATGTGCTGCCACCTATTAACCGACTTAGAAATAATAGAACTTAACAAGTTTCTTATGTATGAAGCAGGAAATATTACCATACCAGCTCCCTCAAAAAACAAAACCTTATAATTATGATTACTTAACAAATACGAAAATTCCTCAGTGAATATACTAGTTCATACCTACGCGACGTTAGACATTGCTCGCGGTAAAATATGAAAATAAAAATATTCTGAATAGCTGACCTAAATAATATGAGCGTAACAAAATAATGATTTATAGCAAAGCAAACCACTTGATATTCGAGTGTTTCGTAACGGAGTGTGTAAACACGCGGAATATCTTCGCGAAGTAAGTACTACAATAACTCAATAGCATGTATAATTGGATAATGGTGATAATCTTTCTTTATGAGCGCGGCCTTGCGCTGACCGTGTCGGCAACCCGACCGAGTGCGATGACAACACCGCGCGCGCACAATGCGATGCAACTACACAACATTACAATTTAGCATAACTGCACCAAACAAATGTTTGCGCCAAATGCGGCAACAGATTTTAATACTGCTCACATTTGTGCCAACGCATTACCAACCTACCTATTTCTAACGCGGTACAGTTTTTTGGCCCACTGTTCTCAATTCTCATAGCATTGGACTAATACCAAGCTATAACGATAATAGGCATTAAAGTTTTATGGTTAGAATTTAGAATTGTTTGTGTTAGCTTCCAATGTTTCCAAGGTCAAGGGAGTTACTCAATAAGACCGGTTGTGTATGACACTGTCTGTTCGTTGCATAATTTCCCGCGGTTTATGTTCACGACGCCAAAGATGTCTCGACATACTCGTTTCTATAATTCTTCCATTTTACGTATCAATAAAAAACCTTTTTTTATGCGACATTGCTTTTAGTTTTCCTAGATTCGAATGTGATGTGGCGGATGTGACGCAAGCGGCATGTTATGCTAAGGTCCAGGTTTGCGGGTGCGGGTAATTATAGATATGTTAATGAGTAACTGTGTTTGACAAGTATTATATAAATAGGTAGTCAAAAGTATTTGTAGGTACTCGTAATGTAACACAGTAGCCGATGCCTCATAGCAACGGCCTTGGATACAACAGTTATTATTTTATGGCGTCAGTCGATAACATTGCACTTCGTTGTTATCCATTGGAAATATGCACTTATTGTTTGGAAGCATAAAGGTTTTTGGCACTAACAATTTTATCAATTTTCGCCAGAACAGCGTACCTACCATTTTCTAATCTTATGGTTCCTGGAAGCGTTTTAGAAAATTGTCAAAAAAAATCAAACAAAATCTGTCTTATCAGGGAGCCGTTCCAGAAGATTTAACCGAAAGTGATCTCACTTCTGTCTACCTTCAAAGGTAAGCCGTTTAACGAAAGCTTACAGATCATAATTTGGACAAACAGTTTTAGCAAATCATATAATTACACGTTGCTTCCGTTACCCAATACATTTGTCCAACGTTGTGTTCTGCAACAGTCTCCCTAGACTCTAGCAGAGTGCAGGCGCAGCCCATACCCATTAGTGCAAGTTTATGATGTGGTGATAAATAATAGAGGAAATTCTATTATATCCAAGTGGAAGTTAAGGGCCATATCTATAAGGAAATACAAAGCAGCTCATCGAGGGACGATAAGTATTATTCCAAAGGCGAGAACATTATGGCTCCATCAAGGCGCTCGAAACAGGAAAATATAAATGTTAATTTGGCCGTATATCGGAATTTATAGACGTTATCAAGGTAATTGACTAATTCCAGCAACACTCGCTAATAATAATCTAAGTTAACAATACTTTTTTTTTATAACTTCTCCCGCTCTGGGCGGAGCAAGAGGGCGTATCAGAATTTTACTGATTGAAACCCACCCGTGTTCCTTCAGTTGCCTGTGTGCCAGGCCAGGGCCACGGTATGTCTTTTCGACAAATCCGCAACCCTGGCAGGCATCGGACCTAGCGGACCCCGACATCTCTTTAAGGCGCGCGTGGAACACAACGTGCTGTCGACCCGGGCCTGGTCCTTACCGGACAGTGAGCTATCCATTGCTCGCCGTCCGCAAGCCCGCGCCTACGGTTGCCGGGAATCGGCAATTTATTCCCGACGCCCAGGCCGTCTCCTGCGGCGACTAGGCGTGTGAGGGCGCACAGACTGCCCTCCCTGACGCGCTCCGCCTCCTCCATCGTGAACATTACTGCTTCGCAGAAGGAGGTGACGGCTTCACCTGCACTCTCGCTCCGGACCATGGCCTGGACCCCGCCGCCGCCGATCGCCTCTGTGAGGACACGGCGGTGCTCCACCCAAGCCAGGCAGACCTCCGTGTCCTAAGTTAACAATACCTGCGATATAATTGCATTCATGATTATTATTGTGTTCTCTAAATGTCAGGAGACCAGTCTTTGGAGTCGCATCCCGGAATGGGTAAAGATTTGATGAAGTGATTTAACATTTTTGGAGATCAAAGGCTCTGAATTGTTTCCCAACGTTTTATTTTTCTACAAACAAAACGTCTATTAAATCTAACGATTCAATCAAAGTTTATTCTGTAAACGACAGAAAATTACAGTAAATTGGTCAAATTAAATTGCAACAAGCTCCGTCATTGATATTCTACGCAAGTTGTAGTACCAATAGAAACACGTTTACACGGCAGGTGTAACGTAAGCGTTGCATCATCAGGAGGAACAAATTAGCTCATCACCCAGAAATATTGAGAAACACGCCTGTAATATTACTTGGATTGCGATGTGGCTGATACGATTCATTAATCAGCTACATTCATGAAATCATTTGATAATTCCTTTGATGGGGAAATACCAAAATAGCGTAAAGAAAATGAAATGTTCGCTTGAGTTCCCATTCCCAGATTACTTTTCAGGACGATTCTGAAGGTCGCCAAACATTCTCAAACAAAGAATAAGTATTAAACTCAAAATTATCGCATTTATCGCTATCATAAATTCACAGGGAAACATTAGTTACAAACACCATTAATCTACCATCGAACTTAGCAAAATGAAGTCTTGATAAAATCACAATAAAACTTTGGCACAAATAACGCGTGTCGGTGGCCTATTCATTTGGGCACAAAGCTAGCCCGCCCGGCCGAGCGATCAATAATGCCGAAACACCGGGTGCCGATCCCCATAACCCTCCAGCGCTGATAGGCGACCTCTAAACCTTGATTAGCTTGAACCTCCACAATAGGGATTGGAAAATTGGAATCTGAACTGTAATTGTACAATTTGGAGCACTCTGAGGCAATATATGTATTTTATTTAAGTCACATTTTCTCTTTTATGGTTCAGTATAATTCCGAATTGTTTTCGTCTGAGGCGTGTCGCGATTGAAATTCAGAACAAAGAAAAGACGGTGATAGCCGTGCAACCGTCAATAATAAATTTTGTTTACTTCATATAACTTTAACTCGTTAGGATAATTCGCAAATAATTTAAGAACTACGGATAAATAGTAAAAGATAAAATTTTAAATGCTTCTTCATTAAAATAAATTAGATCACATCAGCATTCCTTTCAATTAATGTCAAAATTTCCTCTTTGCTTATAAAGTGTACCGGTTTTAATGGGCTCATATAACTCAGTGCACCACCGGCGCGCCGCCCCATATCGATATTCTGCCAGATTCTGGCGAGCGTTTGATCGCTATCCCTCATTTTTGGGACTATTTATAAATTGGAGGTAAGTGCTCTATTTCTGGAAAGCGCAGTTTCGTAAACGTCCATGGAATGGTCGTTTAAAGATACTTATGGATGTGCAAATTCAGATTTACCTTACGAGGTAAACTTCAAAGAGTGGAATCTGACTGGAATGGGTGGTACAAAAATGCATTTCAATTAATCGAAATGTATTCCCAACTTGCTGAATGCAGTCCAGAACTCATGGGAAGTTCTGACTACTTGCTATCCTAATTACTTCTTCTTTCCTTCTTCTTCTTTTCTTTTTTTACTTTAAGATAATTTTGAATTCCAGATTGAAACATAAATTGATTAAAAATTTCATCAAGCGGGCGGAACATATCAGAAGATTTATAATATATAATCAAATATGCTTTCATAGAAGTAATATTTAAAATTGTTCTCGTAATTATTTGCAGCATTCGCTTGGATTCATATAAATGGTATATTCACATCGCGATCATCAACATTACGTTATTTATCTACAAGAATGCTTAAGTTTTCCGGTAGTTCAACACATATACTTTCGTTTTTTCTGTTTTGATGTGAATACTCGTATAAGCTACTTAAATAAAAAACCTGGGTTAGGAATGTCCTTGAATTTTATAGTTAGACTTATGCGGTAGGTATACATTGATGATATGCTGTTTGCTTAAGAATACCTCTGAAAGGAAATCCCTACGTACGTACCCTGAAATGAAGCAAAATTTTCTTAGGCGGATAAAGCAGCGTCATTATTAACGCTTATCTTCCCATCCGGTCCTTTGCGAACAGAAGGACCAGAAAATTTCCGGTTGTTTTATTCCAGTGCGGAGGAACATTTACAAGAACAATAATAAGATAGCAAACAATACGATTCTGATTAGACGATTAGAGGTTTTGCGTGAATTTAACATGGTCTTGTTGGTGCAGCAATTTCTATGGGGTTTATTCATAAACGTTGCTTAAAGTTAAGTGACGTTCAAACGTCAAAAATTTATGGTTAAACAGTCGCTAATCATTACTTAACTTTAAGCAGCGTTTATAAATAAACCCCTATATGACTATCTCTTGTTTCTAAGTGGACTTCAATAACCTGGTCTTTGGTCTTTTGTCAATAGGCACAACAGAGAGAGCATGCCTCATCACTGGCTCCGTCGATGGCATCATGGTGGTCCTGGACTTCATCATGGACAAGATCAAGGAGAAGCCAGAGTTGGTCAAACCCTTCCCGGAAGGCGTCGACACAAAGATGCCTCAGGATAGGGATAAGCAGGTATGGCTGAACATTCCTTATACCTACTAGGAAATTTTAGAAGGTGAATAGAAGGGGCTCTGTGGAAATCTATAGATACTAAATTGTAAGTCAGTTTCCGGCTGCGAGGAAATACCGACATAGAAAGTATTAAAAGCAAACGTGCGACATTGAGCATCTTTTTATGATCGTGAAGACTTCAAACTCCTACAAACTTTTACAGTGTTAGCTTGTGCAAAACTTTACTAAGAAGGAGATATCAAAAACTGTTTTAGACACTTCGGAACCGGCATTCTGCGGCCTTTTACATAATGGCATCAAATATAAAAGCAGCCATTCTTACAACAAAACATTAAGGGTCACTTCGGGTATTTTAATGTACGGATGTGACCTTTTTGCCGTGCATAAATTAGCCAGTTTCCGTCCTGTTTTTCGACTTAGATAACCCCCGAACCATATTTGATAATGTCTCGACACGTAAGCAAAAACTGGGGTATCTTCGGTCTTCAATCATCGCATTAGGCCTGTCATGGCGTCCGCATACGGGAACGTGGAGTGGCGCATAAATTGTAAGCAACGGCACGGTACGAAACCGAGACAAATGGCCACCATTTAGACGAAACGCCTAAATAAGTGTAATGTTCGACTCGTCTCGTGTATCGTTCCATTTTTTTAAACGGATTTTGGATTTAGGAAGTGTAGAATACGTGGGTGGCTCCAATT
The DNA here is from genome assembly GCA_947523025.1 of Dryobota labecula. Taxonomy (NCBI): domain Eukaryota; kingdom Metazoa; phylum Arthropoda; class Insecta; order Lepidoptera; family Noctuidae; genus Dryobota; species Dryobota labecula. The sequence continues at coordinate 1,471,476 of OX383301.1, forward strand.
TTATTTCTCTTTTTTATTGGAATAAATTATCCCTGTAAAGCATCCGTTTTCATTTTACTCTTTCTTCTATTGGTTCCTTTAAATCAGAACTGTTACCAGCAGTTTATTGGCACATATCTACTCTATTAACCCGCCCGAATTTTAACGGCTCCTTATTTTGCACGTAAGTATTGCTGCATAAAACTCGCTATACAATCTAAAGGGTTATAAACATTTTGTATTACACCGAATCATAAAGTACACAACGTAAAAAAAAAACAGCCGAACAGTTGTACCGAAATGTAACAATTATGTACTTATACCCGTTTCCCGAGTACTGCGCCTCGAATGGCCCGCGCCGCGCTGTGCCAAAACTGTTATATATTTACATATTTGTTCAGCCTCTTCGTTACATTGTTGTGTATACTATGTGATGCGTACTATGTATGTCAGGGTGGTAGAACCGAGCCAGAAGTTCGGTTTCGTGGAAGTCTGTGCGACTGCGGGTAGTGTGTTCTTCGCTGTTTTAATACCAAGAAGCATGGTGATTTAGATAATGGCAATTTTTGGCTTAAATCGTTCACCTAGGAGGAATTCATGTTCGTCTTTCTCAATGGGCTTTTCGCTACCTGTAAAGATAATCTTCACAGGCACTACATTCTTTGCTATTCAGCAACAAACTACCTCTATAAAACAATTTGTTTCTAGTAAAACAGTTTATTCATTGCAGGGAAACTTCCTCAGAACCATTTAAGCCAGTGGTGCTCAACTTACAGGGCAGGCTTGTCTGTGCGGCAAGCCCAGCTTTTCACTTTTGAAAAAAGTAATTAAAGCTACTATTAGTTGAGAGGGAGCTATTTGTGCTCGTTTAATATTATAAACTATTATTGTAAGTATATTTTGAAAGCAAATTCTGCGATGGGAATTCAGTAGAGGCTTTAGAACAGTTAAAATCAAAAAGATGTACAAAACACAAAATTCTAAAATTTGTATGAAGAACATCTTCATCAAGCGTACATTTGGAAATTCGGTTTAAAGAAAATTTCTCAAGAAGAACATACACACACAGTTCATTTAAATACTTATGATATCTTAGTAATAGATATAATTGTCTTTCGATCTATCAAGTACATACAGTAATCATTTATTATTGTTGGTTAGCCAAAATTTAGAAAAAGAAAGCCCTTTTTATGCTCTTCTTTTGATGGCTTATGAATGTTTCGTTTATCGATGAAAAAAACTGTGGTCAACATTCCAAAACACGATATCGATTAACTCGTAATAGACGCCTATTAAAAGTTAAACAAATTTTCTTCACGTTGTTTCCCGCGATGGCGTGAACGATTTTAAACGGTATCAACGCTGGCATATTAAATTAGCGCCGACCGAGGGCGCACCACGTGCTTGGAACACGTGCCCGGCTTACTGATCACAATGATCAATAAATCATAATTGTATAACGAGGAAACATTGTTTTAAAAACGTTTTTATAGAAATTGTTTTTGCGGTACTTATAGAACCTCTCTTGCGAACGTGCACGCCATTAATAAAGGAATAATTACAATATTGAAATAATTGGGAATATGTATTTATTTTTGTTACGTAAATTAATTAATGAAATGCATCGACACCAGCGTGGTTTGACCAGACTCGATTACTCGAATGAACCCAAAGATTCAAACTAGCCCCTGGAGCCTCATTTTTCACGGGGCTACAGAGACCATTGCATATCAGGGAGTAGTCCGGGGGGCGCGATAATGGTAGGGAAGATGTGCCCATAGGATATGGAATGATGCATCCTAAAGTAGGCAATGGAATAGTGGAGAGACGGGTGATATTTATCGGGAGGGGCATCTTTTAACGACGTCGCCGCCAGTATTTATTTTAATGACGTAATATATTAAAATCTGAATAAATCCTATATTTATTCAGATTATTATATTTTACATGAGATACTAGGTAGATATGCTAATACTAAAAGGGTTTGCGATCTAGGTCGACTCGATGCGAGTGCTACACCAAACATACGTGTAGTGTGGTCCGATCACTGGTTACTTTCAATGGGTTTGACGCAGAATGTGCACTTCGCAGAATGTGTACTTGACGCAAAATGTGCACTTCGCAGAATGTGCACTTCGCAATATGTGCACTTCGCAAAATAGCACTTCTCAAAATGAGTGTGAATTTTATCACAATGGGTTAAAATAAAAACCGTTTGCTTACAAAAAAAAAAACTCATTATTTTGCACGATGACAGTAGTTTCTTTTTAAAAAATAACTTTAATTTCGGAAGTCTCGCTCATTGTCCCGTTACGCTCATTGTACGCTTGCGCCGCATCAATGTTTTGTTTATGACGTTGTCACGTTTATTTTATTTTATTTTTATTTTTATTCAAGAGGAACAACAAACAGCTACAATATAAATACAGAAACAAGAAAATACACAAAAATTTGAGACAATATTGCAGCCCACAACGCTGTTCACAGATTAACAATAGGATACAATACAGTGAGAATAATGAAAATAATCGCTAGGGTTACAAATACAATATATGTATATATTTTACTAACTTATTAAATTAACTTTCGTGTTTAAGATGTATAATACATGTATATAATACTCAAGAATATTCAACAAAAAAGAAAAATATTGAATAAAATTTAAGAAAGCTCCTTAAGTATAAGACTTTTGAACCCATAGGGGGGACAGGCAAAAATGTCTATATGTTCAAAAGTCCTATTGTAGGAATCGACCATTCTGCGAACAGGCGAACGCAAGCCAGAGTTGGACTTGCAAGTACCCACAGAAAATAACTGGCCAGCGCGCACCTTTCGCTTGTGGACTGTCCTAGGAACTGCATAGCATAACATGTTGGAGAGTTCAATGCTGTCAAATTTATTTCTAACAATACTGTATAAATTCATAGCTTCTAAGTACTTACGTCTATTTTCAAGTGTTGCGAGCTTATACTTTGCAAGCAAATCTTGGTATGGCAAATAATATCCATAACATCTATAATGCATGGTACGCAGGAATTTATATTGAACACACTCAATCATTTCAACGTATTTTTTATAGTATGGACTCCAGACGGACACGGCATACTCCAGTTGAGAGCGTACTAGAGACTTATACAAGCAAATATAAGAAGAAGGCTTTTTAAAATCGACTGTTGATCGCATTACAAATCCGTATAATTGATACGCTTTATTAACAATCTTTCCTATGTGTAGGTCTAGGCAAAGCTTAGAATCAAGGATAACACCGAGATCACGAATAAAGTCCACTTTAAGTAGGGGGGCATTGCACAACGTGTATGTATGGTTAATTATTGTTTTATTTTTTGTAAAATTTAAAAAGTTATATTTGGGTAAACTTAGTTGCAACTTATTTATTTGGCAATAATCGGATAGTCGGTCCAGATCTTGTTGCAGTAGAAGGCAGTCATTTGTTTGTCTAATGGCTCTGTATACCTTGAGGTCGTCGGCATATAGTAGAAACTTGGTATTGCGAAAGCATTGGCAGATGTCATTGATGTATAAGACGAACAAAAGGGGACCAAGTATAGATCCTTGAGGCACACCAGAGGTCACCTGTGCTATGTTAGATTGGTGACCATTGATTACAACCCTCTGACTGCGATTGGTTATGTAAGAGGTGAACCACCTCAGAAGATTACCACGGATTCCGTTGAACGCTATTTTATTAAGCAGTATTTCATGGTCTACCTTGTCGAAAGCCTTACAGAAATCCGTATACACAGCATCCACTTGTACACGGCTGTCGACACAATCAAACAAAAAACTAGAAAATAATAATAAATTAGTATTTGTCGACCGCCGTTTGACAAAACCGTGCTGTTGTTGAATTATGATATTGTGGAGAACAGGATAAATTCCGTTATGGACTAACCTTTCAAAGAGTTTCGACAAGGCAGACAGGATGGAAATAGGACGATAGTGTTCTACGCTGCGTTTGGATCCACTTTTGTGAACGGGCACAATATACGCATGCTTCCACAGTTTAGGTACAACTCCCTCTGATATACATTTATTATAAATAATAAATAGCGGTTCGCAGATGGAGGTTGCAGTATTCCTAAGGAAGTAAGGCGAAAGTCCGTCAGGTCCCGGGCCCTTCGCTGGATCTAGGGATCTAGATCGTTAAACTATCTAGTGTTCTGTGATCGTCCGTAAACCAACTTTACAGATAACCAATTTTTTAAATAAAATGAAGTTATGTATTTTTTTGTAATGCAATAGCAACTTATATATATGTTAGTATTATATGTTTAGGGTATGATGGGACTGTCATACGCATTGCGGTTATAAAAGTCCCTAATTAAAACAGAATAAAAAAAATAAAAAAAGTTATGTATTTATATATTTATTATAATTAATAAATATATGAATATAGATAGCATTTAATATACTTCCTAATTTTCCTATTTCCTATTTTTGAGTATATTGAGTACAAAATTTACGAAATAATATTTACCTATTTGTAAGCGTGATCAATACGATTAGTTAAAATAATAAGGTTAAAATAACATATAATAACAATATGTTTATTAAAAAAAATACAAATAGATGCAGTGCACATCATATTACAATGAATGGCTGGAGTACTTTTATTATGTGTATAGCTGACGTGTACTGAAAATACATTATCAAACATTTCCTGAACGTGATTAGTTTTTACAAAGAAACTACTGTTATCGTGCAAAATAACAAACCAAAAAAAATTTATTACCAAACGGTTTTTATTTTGACCCATTGTGATAAAATTCACACTCATTTTGAGAAATGCTATTTTGCGAAGTGCACATTCGGCGTCAAAACTACTTAAAATACAGTCTGAATCGTCTTTCTTTCTTGCTGTTGGTGTTCTTTAATCAATACAAATAAATAAAATTGAAGTACTTATCTGTTTGTAATGTCAAATTAACAACTTATCTAAATGCATATGAAAGTATAAACGGTACTTAACACAAAAAAAAACTTCTTTTTTTTGTCTGTCTGTTTGTTCCAGCTAATATCTGAAACGGCTGGACCGATTTTTTTGGGACCTTCACTGGCAGGTAGCTGATGTTAAAAGGAGTAAATTAGGCTTACTTTTTTTTTTTTGAAAAAGCCACGCGGGAGTAGCCGCGGGCAGCAGTTAGTAAATAAATAAATATACACTTTTGATACTTTCATCCTTTTATAGCTGCACAAAGATCTTTTGGCGTGTTATAAAAATCGGAACTGACACCGCCATCTTGTTTTATCAGTAAATTTCACAAAACAATTGCACAAATATTTACCAACAGCGCCCGTGTCAACGTCATTCGAGCGAGCGTCAAAAGATTAGAGAAACTTTTATAGCTGCAGACTCAGGCTGCAGAGAGAGTATATCTCCTGTCGTAGACCCCAAGCAAAATAAACGATGTTTGAATGTTAAGCAGTACAGAAACAGCTTTAATGTCATGTGGCTAACATAAAATGAGTTTGTGTTTATGTTGTTAGTGCAGCTTATCTACACAGCCGGCACTGTTGCATTAGATAAAATTAACAGTCGCCTTTTTAGTACGTATTGTGTACTTGATCAATTTGTTTGCTGACGTCATCAACTCAAACTAGCGATACCTATATAGCTGGATATTATGTTCTACCAAATTGCAACTCTATCGGCCTTCCGCATCCAGTCTTCTTTCAGCAAAAGTGTTCGGTCCATCCGACCTATCATTTTCTGTATATTATGTTATCATCTCATACTGTTCTACTACTGCCGCATTGATCGCTTCTGTAGCCATCACACTCTGTGTTGTCTTTTCTGACAAATCCCTCATGAACACATTTAAGTAGTCGCGCTAGCTTTTCTTATTTATTACATCCATGAAGTTCGATCTTCCAAAATCTGACGATCGATCGTTGTTACTTGGATTTGTTTGGCCCATGCGCTTTTCCTGAAATCCTTGCATTGAGCAATCCTGCTTAAATCACCTATTACTGAGTTAGGAATTCAATGGCACATCAAGGCTCCCACACACTGACGCGATATCGCGGGCGCGACAAGGGTCGCGCTGCCTGTCGCGCCCGCGATATTGCGCCAGTGTGTGGAAGCCTTCAGTCGGGATGGAAAAACAGTCCCATGATCGGCATATGTCGCTACGGTTCAATTTCTACATAATGGGTAATTTGTATTATCGTTTTCCGCTACGGAGCGGTAGCTCTGACGATTTCCTAACGAAAGGGAAAAAGCCTTTCGGATACGCGCTCGCTCCAATATAATAATTTCGTTGAGTTGTATCGGTATCGACGGAAAACACGACGAGGGAAATTTTATTTAAACGAGGTTAGGTTGAGAGATATCAACACTTTATTTTAAGTGAAAATAATGCTTCTCATCTTCGAAAACAGCTCCACTTTTACATTAAATAACAGTTTCAGTAGTTCTAATCAATGAACACATAACCATTAATGTTTCTGTTCCATTTAGCGCTCGTCAGTGATAGATCCAATGCAATAGAAAGTGATTACGCGCAGTAATTTGATGTGAGAACATTATCCTGTGTTCGCAGCAGGTTAGCCAAATGAAAATCAAATTTTGATTGCAAGCAGAAACCGTTAGGCCTCCATATCAGACGATTTGCATGCAAATGGCCGCCCGCAGTTAAGGGCCAACTTTGTATTCATAGAGAAGAGTATTTTTCTTTATTTATTGAGGTAGGCCACTTTGTGTGCTGGACGGTTTCAGAAGAATGTGATTCCGCGTACACTATTCGGTATAAATATAAACACGGGCGACGAAACTGTATGAAGCAATGGAGAATTTGATGGTACGGCGAGATTATCGCCGCGATTCTCTTAGTGTTACTTTCCCGATATCTTTCCGTTAGCCACAGAAATGGGAAAATTTTATTTACAAAAGGTTCACTATTAATCGAATACCCATCGAATGACCTTTAAGAGACTACCGTGGAAACAGAATTTCAGTGGGCAGTTGGGCACGTGTACAGGTCAGCTGTGGCAGCCTTTAGAATATTCCAGTTACAATCTTGGAAATGGGTGGACAGCTTTTATAATATGATTCATCAGCCCATAACATGCTAAATATGGCCTCCATAATAAGACACTCCAAATATTCGTTCATAGAACTAATATTGACATAATCTTACGCTTGGCATACATGCTGGAGATCTCGGTATATTCTAACTGACGCACATCTGCTTCCAACCTTGGTCCTTCGACCGTTTGATACAGGTAAACATTGTCAGCCCATCATTTCTGTACGAAGGTTCCCTGTCTGCATATCCAACTACCATTCGATTGTTTCTTTAAATTGCATTTCGAATGTAGACAGCTTCTATGTTCAAACAAAATTGATGAACCATCGCTCAACTGTACACAGGACTATCTTATGCATTTCTTTTGTAAACATAAATATGTCTAAAATTCATCATCAGCCTAGTAGAGCCTTTTTTCCAAATATGTTGGGGTCGGCTTCCAGTCTAACCAGTTGCAGCTGAATACCAGTATTCTACATGGATCGACTGTCTATCTGACCTCCACAACCCAGTAACTGGGTAATACGACTGGTTGTCAGACTTTCGGGCTTCTTACGACCCGTAATAACTGTCACAGATCTATATAGAAATGACAGCTGGGTCCAACGGCTTAACGTGCTTTCCGAGGTATGGAGGCCGGAGGGGTGCCTTGTTATGTAAAGATGGTCATCCATCCACAGACCAATCGCGGCAAGCGTAGCTTAACCTGATCGACCGACCCGTGCGGCTGTTATTACATAGCCAAAAAAAAAAAATTTTCAACAAAAACAAAATACTCTTATTATGTCTCAAATTAAAATCGGCAAAAACAACTTGCTCAGATTTGAGGTTAAAGATCAAACCATCTTACCTTAGCGATTTTCTTAACTTCTTGTCTTTCAAGCCAGAACCTTTGAGCGCCATCTTATTCTATTATTCAGCCTAATCTGTGAAATACCTGCAAAGTTTTAACACTTAGAGGGTAGATAGAGGTCAGAGTTCACCGCAATATAACAATTTGGAAGCATCGCGTGAAAACACTTTCGCGGACGGAATCACATCCATCACGAGTGATTTATTATTACTGTTGTTATATTGTCGTTATTATCAGAGTGGAGGTAACATTCGTTGATCGCTATGGGAAAATTACGTTTTCAAAGCTTATAGGCGTTGTGGCACAACTTTGGCAGAGCTTTAGGGCGTTTCCCTTTGCTCCGATCATTATAGGCCCGAAGCCCCGAATGAATGAATACATCTTTGTTCCTTGCTAAGAGCTGATTTTAATTATCTAATTTTACAATATATCAAATAATATTATCTTTAAAAGGGGGCAAACCAAATAATCCGCTCGAATTAATTCTTCGACAACCTTTCAGTAGAGCTACTTAATGATAATGTACCTAAATAGAACGTTACGTGTTATCTATATTACTTGTCAGTGGTGTATATAACCGTGCGAACGTGTATGTTTGTATCCGACTGTTAATCAATATCACCCACTTGGGACTTATGAGCGTGGAAATTAGAAAAGGGACAGAGAAGTTATCAAAGGTTTAATATTTTATACTAGCTGCAGTCCGCGGCTTCACCCGCGTGGCTTTTTCAAAAATATCTCCATAACATCAGCTATCTGCCAGTGAACGTCCCGTCAAAATCGGTTCAGCCGTTTCAGAGATTAGCCGGAGCAAACAGAGAGACAGACAAACATTTAAAAAAATACTTCTTTTTTTGTTATTAGTACCATATATCCATACTAATATTATAAATGTGAAAGTAACTCTGTCTGGCTGTCTGTCTGTATGTTACGTTTTCACGCCTAAACCGCTGAACCGATCGTCATAAAATTTGGCAAAGATGTAGCCTGGGGATATGGAGAAGGACATAGGCTACTTTTTTACGCGATAACCGACATCCACGCGGGCGGAGCCGCGGGCAAAAGCTAGTAATTTATACTTTCTTAGTCATTTAGTAAAAAGTTGTTGTTTTGACATTACAAACAGACACTTCAATTTTATTATTTGTATAAATATGAGGTAGAATGAGGGTAGCTGGTGATAACTATAAATTATTATCGAATAAACTGAAACCAATTAATTATTTCTGTCAAAGTGACCCCATATGTCCGTTGGCCCTTTGCGTCAATAAGGAGTATAAGATGAATGAATCTAATAACGCTATCTAAATTAAATATCGAGGCACATGAAACGTTTCAAGTCATCAAAAAACCACACCATTAAAGAATTTAAGTACTCACAAATTAAAATGCTATTACATACAGAACCGCAGTGGGAACGTACGTCACAAAATTAAGTCTGAATTATGAAGTAAGCTATGTGCGCTCGTGAAACCACTAAATGCATATTTATATTATGCATGAGCTTCCGTTCTGCTTGCGGGGAGAAAAAACATAAATCACGTAGAGCTTGTAATGTACACACACGTAAGGGACACGTACAAATGGCCTGTACCTATGTGTCGTAGATCGATTCGATCGAACGATGATTTATCGTATTGTTAATTACATGAGCGAGTTATATTTGTGGTCTGAAATGGCAATGTACAATAAAGTTACGTTGCTAGGAGTGATGTCGTTATTATTACATAGCCAATAATAGCAACGAAACATTCGCCTCAGGAAGAAAATCTAAATATTTTCAGTTAAAGAGGTGAAAGACACAATTATTAGGTTTCACACTGGCTAAAGTAGACTCATCCTTCATGGGGTACTGTTTAAAATGTTACAATAACATACCGAGTAATTGAGTACCTCCCCTCATACTCCCAACTGAATGAAACGCAATTTAAATCTAGTCAAGCCTACATATATTATTGTTATGAGTTGGGGGATTACATCTCTGTCAAAAATGGTTGGCTCAACCAATCAATCAAGGACGCATAAACTAATTGATTAGCATTCGAAAATATAGTTGGGAGTTGCTGGATATTGTTAAAATTGTTTAAAAATATTTAATATTGTACATTTGTGTGACTATTACCTACTATAAAGCTACCATTTACTGGGTACGTCTTTCATTGACTTGAATGTGCCCTGGCGACTGAGAGTATGTCATGCTCACTCATTAAGTTCCCTTCAAAATGGTTGAGCTGAATGGTGCTGATCCATGCGTCATGTTTGTGAACGGGTGCCGTCAGTGGGGACTGGTCATCTCTTGGCTTTGCCACGGCTTATTTTAATTTACTTAACTTTTTTTTATTGATTTTAGTTTTATCATTTTATTACGGACGCTTTTAACGTGCACGTCTTTCTACATTGTTCTCACATGTATAATTACTATTGATGTAACCAATATTTTGAATTAAAACTATTAAAAGAGTGTCCGTGGTTTCTTGCCCGTTCTTCTCCATAGGAACCTACTATGCTTTGGAATGGGCAACTAGCATCATCTTTCTGACTGATCGTGAAAATTCAAAAGTGCCTGTAATTGGTTTATTTGAAATAAATAGTTTGAGTTGAGTTTCGAGTTTTGAGCAACCGAAAAAGAAATATTGACCCTACTCCTAGCAAGCGACAAGCAGCAAGTAGCAAGTGACCGTAGCCCTAGCAAGCCTAGTAGCCCTAGCAAGTAGTGTAGTTCAAGCTTTATTATCAAGTTGGTTAGCTCTCATAGCGACACTTCCAACACTTCTAGACCTTTCAACATAGAATACTGGCTAGGAAGGAGCAGAACAATTCTGCCGTCTATCGTGCCCAGAACTTCATAAAACTGATCATAAAATTGTCGGACTGTTGCACTTAAAATGAAGTATATTGTAACTGCACCAAAGTACATTAGAACAAGAAGTGTGCAAGCTAAGTAGTCGTCGCAAGGTCAAACGCGGGCGAATCACGTTCCGACACTATCGGCGCACGTACTTAATTCATTAGTGCGCCGCGATAAACACCTCGCTGTGTGTCTGAATCTATGTTGTGTCAACAATTACTTGTTGTTAGAACCTTTAAATGTCTTATTGTCCTTAAAAATGTCTCCAGATGGTTCCTAATGTCTTACGAAATTGTCCGAAGGCCCAAAGACGTGTGGTCTCTAACTACGTTGCGCCTTGTCGCGTATTTACTTGGCCCACCCAAGTAAATACGCGACAAGGCGCTCATAACTCTTTGTAATCCTTCAAGGGTCGCGCAAACGTATGGTTCTCTATGAAACGGTGTTGCCTGTGCTTTGTTCCTTGGTAATAAACCCTCTTCGCTTTCGGTGTCCAAGATATTTCAATTAATTATGCTACAGAAACAAATCCAATATTTGTTAATGTATCGTCATATCAGCCGAAAAACTTCTCCGAAATTCCGGGGTTGGTCACATTGCAAATTTTTGCCAGGTCGTATCAACCATCAGGTACTGTTCAATACTTCCAAGCAGTACGCCACTGCCCAATTAAGACCCTGAAATCGAGTAAAATCAACAGACTATTAAAACTAACCATTACACCAATACACCATAACTTATGTAACAGAAGCCATAAAGTTAGTTTCTAAGCGGTTATCTTCTCGGCTGATTAGAGTCAGCGGAACAGTGCTCGATATCGCCATTCGCCGGTCCCGAGTGTGACCGAACACGTGCGGTGACGTGCGGACGTGCAGGGTCATAGATCAATAGCGTGCGGGGAAAGGTACGAATGCCTGGGTGCCTGCTGGTGCCGAGCACAAAGGAAAACGAAGACAGTATCCCAGTAATGCAACCGCAGTTGAGTGCTGTGTCTATAACTATACTTGCCTGTATCGTCTAGTGTAGCTACTCTTTGGTTTTTTGGCGATTCGATGCGGACTCTGCGGACGTTACATCATTTGTGGGAGGGTCCTGCTGTGGGCAATGCGGATGTTAACTTTTAGAGTAATTGCGACCCCAATCTCGACAAAATATGGGGAAAATATTAGAGGGAAAATATTTCTCTGTAACATAGTAACGAATGTATTGGTTAGGCTCTAAATAGTGTTGTGTTAAGCCTGTACATAGACGACTTCGAAAATAGTTCTTAAGCCTTTTGCAGGCACGGTTGAGCAGAAGATCAAGGATAATTCAGTTACTAAAGATGCCATATTCTAGACCCAATTAAAATTATTACAATAAAGACGCATAGTACAGCTTCGCTTTACCTTTGTGCCGGCTGGCGTACGTCTGCATCATAATATCGTGTGTCGCAAGACTATTAATTAACGACTAACAGCCACCGTCACTATCAGTAAGAGAATATGTACGGAGGGATTATATCTGCGTGCTATTACCGTAATTCTGCTAACCACTAAACGTCCAGGTAAACGTGATGCTAGTAATAGCTACAGAGATTATATCATATTATATTATTCATAGATTCGTAAATGTCTAGCAAAATAATTTGTCTGAAATCTAAACAAGCAATTATTAAGTAAGCACTTGTAGCTCTGCCAGTCGTCGTAATTGAGTAGGCCGTATCTTTAAACTTGGTGCTTTCTCGTCGTTTTCGTACCTATTCTCTGTTATGTTTCACCAATTTTTGAAATGGAATGATCTTGAATTTAAACTATAGACAACAGAGACAGGGGGTCTACTCCCTAAGCACGAAGTCCGTCGTTTCGGCCTTCGTTTCGGGCGTTTCCTACTCCCTATCACCAACGGACGGACGATTCGTTCGGGGCCCAACGAAGAATGAATGACAACACGATTTGACAACTGTCCCTACTCCCGATGCGTTTTTGCCCGTCCGAAAAGTTGAACTTGACGCTTGTTTTGACGGAACCTTATGTCAGTTGATACGACATCAAAATAGTTATCGTTCTGTCGACGAACGATTATAATTGTTTACACTATTTAGAGACAAAGTAAGGAATTCCAAAGTATGGCTGCTTTTTTATTGCTTGACGAAGCTATAATATAGGAAGAGCGGAGGCAACGTTGACAATATTTACGCCAAGAATTTAGGTTGGCGAGTATTCCCGACGTTACTGACTTATCTTAAAGCTATTTGGCAATTTTGCTATTCTGAATTTGACGTTTTTAAACTAAAATTTAGATTTTCTAACTAAATCTGACTATTATTAATCGCGATTAAAAAGATGTTGAATAAAATATGAGTTGTAGTATTAGTTGTCATGAACTAAACTTCACACCAACATCTCGACTACTGGTACAAAATCAGTACTGTTACTGTATATATTTTTTTCTTTTCTTTTGCTTATATCTCGAAAATGGTGCGTCCTATCGCAAAAATAATGAAAATTTCGACCCCCTTTTAGAAACCCCTAACCCCTAAAATTCAACATGATAGTAATTTTATTTTTTTTTCCACACCAAAAGTGAAAAATTCTATATAAAGCACGTTGAGGCTGCCCAGCTCCTGCGCGCCTCCGGCCAGAGTCCGTGTCCGTGAGTTTCTGCAGCGATTGGGGCCATTTTACGAAATGAATAAGAAAGAAACTAAAATAAAATAATTTTTAAACTTCCCGGCTAGTATCGTTGAATTAATTTGAAAATTTCCGTCAAAATGTCAAAAAGAAAAAAGGCAAAGGTATCAACAGGATAATGCCGGTTTCCGGACAAAAATGTCAAAAAGAATTCTAATCTTTATAATAAAAAGTATATTGTTAAAAATGTAGTCATTTTTTAAGGAAAAAATATTGATTTTTGTTTATTTAGCTTGAAAACCACAAAATAATTAAACCGGTAATCGACCGGTAAAATAGCACAACAATCGCCATGCGTCTTTCGTTCACGAATATTGTCTACGATTCCGTTGGAAACTGATGAATCCGAAATTACTAGGGAGTAGGGTTCAGTCCGACGTGTCGGACTACTAACGGACGGGCCCGTTACTTCGTTGACGGACTTAGGGAGTAGACCTGGTACGAATTGTCCATTATCGTAATAATGCCAGTAAAAACAATTGGTTTCCAATCTGTCGAGACCATCAAATGACATTTAAAACTGCTAAATAATTCATAAACAACAATTACGAATGCCGTTTTAAATTCAACAATGCTAATAAGCTATTCCCGTGGCGCCGCGCCGGTGGATCCTTCAAAATTATGATTTCTCAGCAATATTGCCTGTTTACGTAAAAGCCATTTAACATAAAATCAAGTTTACTGTGCATTTAGCTTTTATTCACCCTTTGTTCTGCCGTACCTTCCATTTAAGACCATAAAAGAGGAGCTGTTCAACTTTCAAGGCCTACATAAAAATGGAGTTTAAACGCCAGGCCGTGGCGTTGGTTTTATTCTAGCTCGTTTGGATCGTCGCTGTCGTAGAAAACTAACGTAATTAATGAAAAGCTTAGATTAGCCAGCGGGGATCCTTGAGTGCGATAGGACACTAACTACCTTAACTGTTTGCCTCTATCTTAAGTTTCTGCACCATCTAGTAACCTTTCATTTTATAGGTTTCTTTCTATCTACGCATAAATTCACGCAAAAAGCTTGTATCGTTGGGTCAAAATTCGCCGGTTCCACTCACGGTCAACCAACATTATAACCACACAGCAATTTCACGTCTTCTCATTCGCCTCTTAACATTTCCATTACCACAGCCACGTCTTCTTTCCAGGTGAAGATCCTGGTGCCGAACTCGACGGCCGGCATGATCATCGGCAAGGGAGGCAACTACATCAAGCAGATCAAGGAACAAAGCGGCAGCTACGTGCAGATCTCGCAGAAGGCCAAGGAGCTGTCGCTGCAGGAGAGGTGCATCACTGTTGTCGGTGAGTATCGAGGTACCAGTAACCACCATCATCATAATTATCAGACCAAAAACTCCATGACAGGCTTACACAACTGTTCACATATCATTATATTCACCTTGGTAAAGGATTGGTGATCGTCTTTTGTTATTAGCAGACGGGAGAACGCTACTGCCGATCTTCTGGACTCCAAACAAGCATCAAGGAGTCGCCTTCAACATTAACGACGAAGGGTTCCTTTAATTATTGTAATTAAGTGGGTGCTCTACCCAGGTGAAAATAGGTGCTCAATTAATTAAATATTAATGGACTGCGGGTGGATATCTGGGATCACGGCGAGCCTTATTAGATAAGCAGCCACTTAAAGCGTTCATTTGCAATTCACCGAATTATTCTATCTTTAATATTCACAGATAGGTGTTGTACCTTCGCTGTCTCGGTGCCCCACGTTAGGACTTGAATTGAAGGGATTATTAGTTAGGCGCTTTCCATCTTCCCACTCGCAATCCTATTTATAGTGTTATAGGAGTACAATAAGTGTCCCGAGAGCACGTTGAGCAGTCGGTCCTTGTTATGACACGGATAGCTGCACGTGCCAATGACAGTTGTTACAGACAGTTATTAGCCCGGTAGTTACGCTGCGGGTCGCTCTTTACAATATCGGTTCCTCCCTTGTAATTTGGTTGCGCAAGTTCAGATGACATTTGCTTATGAACCACCACCACGTATGAGGTATTATTCGTATGAACTCAACACAGCAGTCAATTCTGCTGTTTTATCGATCACAAGCATCAGCTTGTGATTGATAAAACAGCAGAATTGAGTATTCCGTTTCATGACAACCTGCTTTAACACACGACTTTGCCGTTCCTCCATCTTTCGAAATAAAAAGCACGCAGCTTTGCCTAAACTTATCTAGAATTCATCACTTTTCCACTCATAGAAAATTCTTCTAAACTACGTCTGAATATCCTATCTGCCTACGTCTAGCTGTAAAACAGGCAATGAAATAGAAGATCCTGACCGGAGATTATACTGACGAATGGAACCATAAACAAAAGTTCAACGCTAGAGCTTTATGTTGACCTAGTAGACCCGATCCTTATCTTGGATGCTAAGGCTGTTTTTAGATTGGTTTATTAGCACAGTAAACCTGCATGGTCAAATATATAGGAATCCCGTTAGATCGATACAAAGAAAGATCGTGATCGAACTCTGCTTAATTTCAACAATTTAAGGCCGGGATCTATAACTGTTACGTAGCATGTAGTTTGGGTTAGGGTTACTCGCACAAGTGTCAAACTTCAAGTGCATGATATAGACATTCAGTTGTCTTTTAAAGTGAAGGCACGAGAACATATACGTAAGAAGTTATATATAGCTGATTTGCTGGATACATTTTCTCCTCTACTGATCGTTATTTCTCTTCTAGTGATCGTTATTTCTCCTGACCAAGTTTATTTTGTTTATATGTATGTATCTATGTATTATTCTTGTATTATTATTTTCATTTTATCTATCCCTTATGTTGCACCTGCTATGTTTCCTCTCTGCATCACCCTAAGGTTGACTGGTAGAAAATGCCTCAGGCATTAAGTCCGCCTTTGGTTAGGTTTTTTTTTTTGCATAATGTTTTGATAAATAAACATGTCAAAGTCAAAGCACGAGCTAAGTAACGTTTATAGATCTCGACTCTAATCTTTAGGAAGAGTCTCTTATTTCTGAACTCACAACAGACAGGGCTAACTCCAGTTTTTAAGACCACAGTTTTATGATAGTCTATAATTTAATGCAAGCTGTAAGTTTATTTCTTCTGATTACACAATAGAGGGAGCGACTTCCTTCGAGTCCATACGATACAGTGGCTAGTATAATTTCCAGTTCAATATATATTTTTGCGGACAGCCATTGCAGTTAGTCGCTGATGTGTTTAATTGCTTCATCGGACATCAGCGTGCAATAGGCGCCCAGCCAAATGTCCGCAGTTGCGATACGTAACACCATCTATCAATAATGGTCACGTTTACACTTCATATGGGAAACACGAGGATACTCTCCTTGAATGAGCTTTCTAAAGAAGGCCGCGGGCGGTTCCCCCTTTTAAAGATATTTATCATAACTTTTCTAGGCAATAATTGCCACCTATTATAAAATTTAAGTCGCTTTTCGAGTGTCTGTGACCACGTCGTTCTTCTAAACTACGCAACGGATTTTGATGCGGTTTTCCCAATCATTAAGAGATTTTATTCCGGAAGGTTTACATGTATAACACATGAATTTAAGCTTACATATAATAAAGAGAACTCGATTTTTTGTCAAGTCGTAAAAGCCGTGCGAAAAAGGGGCGGGTGGCTAGATCTCCAACAAGATATGCCAGGATGTTTATGAATTTCTACTGTTTATAATGATCCTCAACGTTTGCTAAACAAAATAGAAAGTAATAATAAAATATTCTTAGTTCTATTATCGTTATAGTGTTGTAATTGTCTGCCAAATGTGTCCACGGAGTGAGAGGATGTATCGGCTTACACAACGGCGTCTAGTCTACACTTTATGGATCAGTGGTTTTGCTTTTTAAAGCTATCTCTATGATTGTAACTTGACGCTTTCGTGACACATTACGAAAAGCTTTTGAAAAGTAGAACTGATTTGGAAGCAAGTTGCTATCGTAAAATAATTTTGGTCAACCTTTGAACGCTTTATTCTACAAAGAATTTTTTCACAATAATAACACCACGAAGAACGTAGTTATTTTTTTTTGTTTAACCACATTTAAAGGGCGAACGCATTGAAAATCTGATAGTTTTTTAGCTAGTGCCCTTCACATGCGCGAGGTCACATTGCGGGCATTGTGTATAGTATCATTTTTGTTAACGACATAATTATTTACATATTGTACGCTGCAAAGCTTGTATGATGATTTGATGACTCTCGATTTTTGATGACATTTTGTATACTGAGCGTTTTGTATACCCTCCGTGAGATTGTCGTAACACAAGGCGTTGCTGGCCTTCCTTGAGGAGCTGGGGTGGATCGATTAATCGTTTTTTTTTCCCACCCGTACGCAAAATACGCGCATTGGCGTGAACGAGCGGATACCAGCCCGTAATAACTATACTGAGTGTAAAGTGTCGTCCGGAAATGTAAATAAATTTTCTTACGAGCATCGCTACTTGAAAATATTATGAACTAGCTTGTCCCCGCGACTCCAGTCGGCGTGGAAGTCAACTATACGGGACTATACCGTAAAACATATGTCAATATTGTAGCTTTCTAACAGTGAAAGAAACTATGTCATCAGATCAGCACTTCCAGAGTTAACCTCTTACAAACACACAAAAAAAATATTCTTATGCTATGTAAAATCTAAGTACCTGATATATTTTGTTTTTGAGCATTTTTCAATCGCCTAACAAGTCAAGTTAACCGATAAAACTCCTCGATATTTGCTGATATTTTAAAACTTGGATAAACGGCTGACTAGCTGAAAGCCAGATTATCTGATATTGGATTTGCGGCATCCATATCGTTGTGGTGCGGATGCGGCAGGAAATTGTGCCGGATTGCGCCGGATAGGTAACCGTGCGGTTAACGGGGTAGCCGTTACCGCTGCGGGCATGGGATTTGTATCCGATAAGATAAAACGTAAACTGGAAATAAGAATATTGTGTCGGTGATAGCGCTTTTTAAAGCTTTGGTGTCCTAGGAAAGCGGTTCCGTCATATAATAAGGAAATACAATGACGAAATAAAAAATATAAGTTTATTTCATGATTTTTTATTGTGTACTTTGGCTATTGGTATCCTTACTCGTACCTTGTTCTTAGAATACTTACGAAACGAATTAATATAAAGAGGTTATTCTATGAAGTTGAAGTTGTTCGTGTGGCTGTTGGGCCGATTGCCTTGGTCTTCGACGAAGATTTTGCTTTATGGTCTAGAGCATAAAATGCGAATTTATTTCACCTACGCACGACATAAAGACGAACTTTTAGAGCATGAGAAAGTGAAAAGATAATTTAATTATTATTGATCCTTTAGTATACGTGTTTTATTAAAATACCTTTTGTTTTATGTATAACAAATTAATAATGCGTCTTATTTGGGACAGCGCTCCTGGATGGGCGAGTCCTATTACTGGCTGGACGTACGACGTGTTGCATGAGCTCAGTACAGAACACGCAAGCTAACCGCTCAAGGTCACTGGCATAATTATATCTGCGTCTTAAGGGGGATGCGCTAAGGTGGCCCGCGGAATTCAAAATGTCTTACGTTTGAATTTCGCTGGCTACCTGGTGGCTGGTGTCAAAAAACACTGTTTATTTTAGACAGCCGTTATTGTGTGACCGTTCACCGCTTTCAAAGGAAACCAAAGTTAACGTGAAGGAATTTGTATTTCTTCTAGTACAGTTTTTAAAGAATTGTTGAAAATATTTAGTTGGAAGTACCAACCAAATTGAAGATTGTAATTTACCTGTAAATCGTAAGAGACCATAAACTTTTGAGATGGATATGGGTATATAGGCTAGTCCTT
Organism: Dryobota labecula; assembly: GCA_947523025.1. NCBI lineage: Eukaryota > Metazoa > Arthropoda > Insecta > Lepidoptera > Noctuidae > Dryobota > Dryobota labecula. The sequence goes on from OX383301.1 coordinate 1,490,681, forward strand.
AATTCACTGTCGCGCGTCGTAAGCAATAATGCAGGCAGGACCAATGGATTTCTTATTTTTCGTTTTAAAAGATATTTTTGTTGGTCCAAAGTCCTCAGTGTTCAACTAGCAACGCAGATTCAATAGTTAACATAAATACACACTATTCCACCGACAGGTCCAGCAGTGCTAAAGGTCAAATCACAACGTGTGGTGACAATGACTACTGACATTATTCCGATGTTTATTCAAGGTTGTACTACTTTATGTGCCCATAATGTTTTATTTGCCATTGTTTAAACATGTTTTATTTGTGAAAATTTTACACATTTTAATCTAGTGTAGCTAGTGGACTGCTGAACATGTGGTTCCATCTTCGATCAGGTTTTTAGTTAATGAATTTTTCAGTAGACCGTTCAGTACCGTTCCGTGGCAGTAGAGTTCGTGGTCCGGTCCGATGACTTGCCTGTTTAATGGCAACAGGCTATGACATGGGACATGAAACAACTGGCGAAATGTAGGTGTGGGCAGAGGTGTATAGTACATACATTGTACAGCAGAAATAATTTGCTAAGCAAGTTGACTTCCAACTTAGATAGTCCGTACATTCAAATCACAATCGTCATTCTTTGACAGCTGTATGAAATGGCTATAAGGCTAGGTTCACACGGCATTGTACTGCACATTTTTTTGCGGAATAAATGTTATTGAATAAGTAGCGGCGCATACATTGAGTATAGACCCGTTCAAACTTCGTTTGTACTGCAAAAAAACGTACATAGATACATTTATCAATTACTTACCGGACTTGTCAAGCAAACCGGATGAACTTTAACGTATTCGGTCTGTAGTAGCACAAAGTATTACACAATCAAACTGTGGCTATTCGTTTTTACGCGAAGAAAAATGTATCGTGTGCAGCCCGTTAAGTCAAATATTGTAAATAACACATGGCAAATTGACGTAGCGTGTCGTTTTGTCTGACAGTATTTAAATGATTTAAGATTGTGATAGCTACTTAGCTAGCTGTGAGTCTACGACCGGGTGTTAACAGAGACATTCGTAGAAACAATGCATGAAATAGTGCAGAACTTGCACGCCGCTGGCCGCCTGCCCGGTTGCGACATGCTATACTAATAGATAATTTATATCCGTTTATATACGGAGTACGAACGGCGCGTGTGTGCTGATGTGTGGGGCCTTTAATAGATATAGAAGATTCTAATAAACTATTCAAAAACGTGATCGAAATATTGGAGAGATGTTTTAATTCAAAACGAGTGTCAATGTTTCCAAAAAAACGTTAACTGCCGAACCAATGGCTTGTATACTGCTAATGTTTTCTTAGTTTTGACTTCGTTGAGGGCGTTAAATCACTAAAAGTTAGGTCCGCTTGACGTTACCGAGCTATGATCTGTTCATCGTATAAAACAAAGTAGCTTTTCGTGTTTGTCTGTGTAACAACTTAGTTCTACTAAACTACACAATGGATTTTGATGCGATTTGCACTATCATTCGGAGCATTTATTTCGGAAATAAATCTCGATGTTTTGTGAAGTCGTAAAAACCGTGCGAAGCTGGGGCGGATCGCTAGTTATAATATACTCCAAACAATGTTAGTTTGCTTGTCCATTTAAAACAAAGAGCAAGATCCCTCAAAATACCTTTTTTCTATCTAAATGCATCAATGCCATGCATACATTTTCTCAGGCCCGTTGAAGTACTCACTAATGATATTAATTCTCGTTGCAGGCGAAAAGGAGAACAACAAGAAGGCCTGCCTGATGATCCTACAGAAAGTTGTCGACGATCCTCAGTCCGGTTCCTGTCCGAACGTGTCGTACGCCGACGTGGCCGGGCCGGTGGCCAACTACAACCCGACCGGCTCGCCGTACGCCGTGCCCACCGCTGAGGTGAAAGAGGTGACCTCTCGTACACGCTCCTTTGTCGTGACCTGTGGCCCTAAGCTTGTGGGGGCGCTCCGCAGACGGTTCAACGGCTGGTGTGTAACTGGCTCTTGAATGAAGAGTAGGGTTTTGAAGATTGATGTCTGGTTTGTGGTTCTTGGTGTGTGATGCAGTCGTTTCAGGCGCATGGACCATAAAGTGCCCCATAATTAAGCTCTAGATTATTGTTAAAGGAATTCATTCAAATAATAATAGACCTGTATTTGAGACCACAGAGAATCCATACAGTAGAGTTAGTAAAGAAAACTTATGTTAAAAGCGCATTCATTTGATATGACAATCAAAACCATAAAAGAACTAGATTATCGTTGAAATTGCGTCAATTTAGTAATTCGGTGTGAATTATAATAAATAAGGAACATGACGTACTGCTAAGGATATTTTTTTACCACATCTTGCAATAAGTACTTAGAGATCGCTTTCCTGTAGCTGAAACCACTATCACCACATGCCAACCAACATAACCTTAACAATTGATTCGGAAATCTTCGCCACCACTAGGATAAGTTACGCACAATCAGCGGAGCGCCCCCTGTCCGTGTGAGGCACGTGAGCGTGTGCAAGTGGTTGCTCCGGCGACCGACTCGCTCCACACGCCGCACTGCGCTCCATACACTAGCCCACAGTACTAGCCCACGAACCTGCTAGTTGCTTGTTCACTATCTATCATCCTACTCAGTGAACGCAGCACAAGCAATGCGAAACGATGTCAATCAGCTTATTAGTTAGCGAATTTTATGGTGATGATTTAGATTTTTTGACATAAAACATCGACGCTTTTCGCTACAAAGGGCGTAACTCCAAATCCTATACTTTTGGCAATGAGCAACGATCAAAAAACGAAAATACTTTGTTAAATAGCTTTTTTTGTTTTTATACTTATAAAATTGAGCCTAGGAAACTCAATTTAATAAGTGTAAAAACAAAAGAGTTATTTAAGAAAGTAATTTTTTTCTTCGTTTTTTGCTTTTTGCCTTGGAATTGCCCTTTGTAGCGGAACGCATCGATATTAATGTGTTATGGAAAAGTATGTACGCCGGGAGGGGACGTCCTAGGAGGACAGAGTAATTAACGTTTAGTCGACATTTGACAGATTCTACTTTTGACATCATAGTCTACTATTGACAGATTCTACATATGACAGATTCTACATATGACAGATTCTACGTATGACAGATTCTACATATGACAGATTCTACTTATGACAGATTCTACGTATGACAGATTCTGTATTTGACAGATTTTGAAAAAGTGAGACAAGTAACGGACACCTTGTGGAATCAAAAATAATACTGTTATATAGTAATCACTATATTTATTGATAAGCATAATTTGTTTTTATAACTAGTATTAAATGTTTGTATTATAGTACTAATATTTTTAGAAACAGTCACAATTACCAAATTAACGTTAAAATTTTTTTTTTTGTTAACATAATTACGTATAAACAATCACAGTGAAAACAGTGGAAACGTTATTAATTAACAAGCAACAATCATTTTTATAAAAATAAAAATTACAGGAGCAGTTGTATATAAATTATTTTCTTAAAAAAATCTTCGACCGATATTTCATCGCTTTGAAGTTTCTTGACAATTTTGCTGTATTTTTTATCAAAGTTAATGTCGCGGTACCGACGATTTTTTCGCACAGATTGGAAGAGGCTATTACGAAGCTTAATATTGCAGTGGTGGGCTTCTTTACGCAACTTTTGGATAAAATTGAACAGGCTTGGTCGCTTTGGGATTAGGACGTTAAGTCTGTGATGCCATCCTTCTAATGCATTGTTCGTTCGATGACGTTGGTTGGCACAACTTAAAATTGAAGGACTCAAACTGGACCATTGCCTCTTGTAATAATTACTGAACTCTTGCATTTTATCGGTATGAACAGATTCCATTTTGTCCAAAATCAATTGACGCCCCTCTGAAATGTACTGGGCTGGTAGTAAAGGTAGGATGGCAGCCATTCTTACAATTCGTCTTTCTTCACTAGTCCTATTTACTTTTATTTCTTTGGCTTTCTTCCACACAGCTTTTTGATAGTGATAGTAGCATCTGATACAAACTCAACAAATATAGTCCCTGTGCTATACGCGTTACTGCCGAATAAATCCCAAGCTACATACATTCGACTTTTTGAAATAATTAAAAATTTGGGTTTTAGTATCCGTTATTTCAAATGCGACTACGAAGTAGGCATTATGAATGCTGTAAGATCAGTTTTCCCGGAATCAAATGTAAGTGGATGCTACTATCACTATCAAAAAGCTGTGTGGAAGAAAGCCAAAGAAATAAAAGTAAATAGGACTAGTGAAGAAAGACGAATTGTAAGAATGGCTGCCATCCTACCTTTACTACCAGCCCAGTACATTTCAGAGGGGCGTCAATTGATTTTGGACAAAATGGAATCTGTTCATACCGATAAAATGCAAGAGTTCAGTAATTATTACAAGAGGCAATGGTCCAGTTTGAGTCCTTCAATTTTAAGTTGTGCCAACCAACGTCATCGAACGAACAATGCATTAGAAGGATGGCATCACAGACTTAACGTCCTAATCCCAAAGCGACCAAGCCTGTTCAATTTTATCCAAAAGTTGCGTAAAGAAGCCCACCACTGCAATATTAAGCTTCGTAATAGCCTCTTCCAATCTGTGCGAAAAAATCGTCGGTACCGCGACATTAACTTTGATAAAAAATACAGCAAAATTGTCAAGAAACTTCAAAGCGATGAAATATCGGTCGAAGATTTTTTTAAGAAAATAATTTATATACAACTGCTCCTGTAATTTTTATTTTTATAAAAATGATTGTTGCTTGTTAATTAATAACGTTTCCACTGTTTTCACTGTGATTGTTTATACGTAATTATGTTAACAAAAAAAAAAATTTTAACGTTAATTTGGTAATTGTGACTGTTTCTAAAAATATTAGTACTATAATACAAACATTTAATACTAGTTATAAAAACAAATTATGCTTATCAATAAATATAGTGATTACTATTAACAGTATTATTATTGATTCCACAAGGTGTCCGTTACTTGTCTCACTTTTTCAAAATCTGTCAAATACAGAATCTGTCATACGTAGAATCTGTCATAAGTAGAATCTGTCATATGTAGAATCTGTCATACGTAGAATCTGTCATATGTAGAATCTGTCATATGTAGAATCTGTCAATAGTAGACTATGATGTCAAAAGTAGAATCTGTCAAATGTCGACTAAACGGTAATTAATTTGTCTGTCTTTACTTCACTTTTCATTATTTTTACCATATTGTGGTACAGTAATTTTATTCTAGGTACGTCGTCTTCATATAAAGTTATTAATTAATGTATACAAAATATTGTTAACATTTTAAAAGAGTAAGTACTTACTTATGGAATTTCTTGCCCATTCTCCTCCATACGTAATTACCTTTTGGAAGGGGCAACTAGAATCAATTAATTATTTTTGTAATTTTTGACGTCCAAAAGTGCGTTTTATGTGCCTATTTGAAATAAATGATTTGAAATTGACATAAAGTGACCTAATTACTGATGTTCTTTAGAAAGTCAGGTGCGTAGTACTCGCAACCGGCGTGCGTGTTGTATGAAAGTAAACGAAGTAAGCGTAGCAGGTGGCGTTCTATAGTTTCTGCCTACCCCATGGGAAGAAAGCGTTAGTTTATGTATGTATGAAAAGTATCAAAGAAGCTTTCATGTATGAAGTCAAACTATCTTGTCAATGTGAATAATTTTAGTAATGTTTTGTAAAAACGTGATGGGCTACTGTATGGAGTAGCTAGTGACACTGCGACACCAACCGCTTACACTGTATACATTAGTACTTGTACATTATACTAACTCCTACCTATACACATATTTTGGGTTGCTCGGTGAACTAAAACAATAGTACATTGTGATACAAGGGAGGAAAAAGTAGGTTACTGCAAACGAGCTGCCAAGAAGCCCGAGCCGAAGGCGAGGGTTTTTAATGACACGAGTTTGCAATAACCTACACACCCGTGCATCACACGACGTTTTTCAATACCGTTGTGGGAAATAGTAAAAAACAAATCAAAGAATTAAATATGTTTATCACACAAAAAATTAAAATTTTCAGAAAATGGCGCGTTTTTGTAACTGGTTTTTTTTTTTTTTACTACGAAAACAGTCTGTGCCATTCGAAATTGACAAATATTGATGTGAAAAAAAAAATTAAACTGGTCATTAAATATATGATAAGACTTTTGAGAATTCAATGCTAAGACGTACGGACTCATTATTTATATGGATAAGTATCTATATGCTTTATGTATGTATGTATTTTTTGTATATGTAAATGGTACACCACTGACTACCTGCAGTATTGCCTCTCCTTCTACTTTTTGATCTATCCAAAGGTTGTCTGTTAAAGATCTTTTTTAGCGATAAGACCGCCCATTGTGACAACCTATGTAACAGTTATACATTTATGCATATCTGTTTTTTTTATGGTGTACATAATAAAGAGTATTCTATCTATCTATCTATCTATCTCATTCATTTTTCCTCGTATAAAATTTATCTCATTTTATTCTATGTATGAAAACTCCTTGCTACTAAACTTTTTAAATTGACTTAATAAATTTAAAACTCAACAAAAAAACACGACCGCGTAACAGAAAGATGCCTTTGCAAAAGATTTAATTTTCGAATCATAATTATAGCCTCTGAAAGTACGCCATGTGTAACAACTGTAATGAAAATATATTTTCGCCCTACCTCTAATACATATTGAAAAAATGTTTGCTTTGGGAACTTTTATTGAACATTTGAATTTTTTACGAGAATTATATATTATTTAGGGGGTTTTTAGTTCTGTTTGTATTGATATACACAAGGTGCACTAAAACATAAATGTCTATTGTAGATTGTATGTTGTAAAAACCAGTGTAAAGCACGATGGTCACTTGCAAGTTAACATTCACAACTCTCTGTACTGTACTGTTTATCAATGTATTCTTGTCAAGTAACTAAAATTACCTAAAAATTTGTTTACGCAATACAGCTTGCCAGTTACTTCTGTGTTTAAAGCTGGTTCTACCAGTGCTGTGTCAGGAAGTTTGAAAAAAACTGGAACAAAACAATTAGATTGATTCGTTTCTGGTTTTTTCCTGGATTCCTCGCCCAGCACTGGTCCTAAAGGTGCAACTAGATTGCAGACGATTAATGATACACAGGGTCTCATTTAATTAGTGAGGTTATTTCAAATCATAAACAAAAAACTGAAACAATCAATAAACTGATTTATTTGATTTGAATAAAAAATCTTAATTTTATAAACTCTGAAGTCTCACCAACTCATTTATTTTGACCATGTATAAGGTGACCTCTTTTAAAGCGATCAATAACGACAGGTCACCGTGGATCGACTGCAGTCTAGTTGCACCTTTAGGTCCGCTTGCACGATAAATCACTAAATGTGTTTCGCGCTTTAAAACATCGTTCTGTTTCTGCCAAATGTTTGAAGATGACAGAGACAGGTACACGTTTTAAATATGTTTAGCTTAAAACGCGGTTAGTGATTTAAGTTGCAAGCGGGCCTTATGGCCTGTTTCTGGAATGAAAATTATCGACGCGTCGAAATTAAACGGAAGTCAACTGACGCGATTCCGATTGGCTGTTGACAATTCATTCAACCAATCACAGCGGTTTATTCGCGCTTGTCAGCAATGTTTTGTTCCAGAAACCGGTGTTAAGTGTCACATTTGTATGTTATCCGATTAACAAAACCATTGAGTCATTATTGTTGTATTCACGCTCCTCCTCGCCTCCTGTCACAGGGCATGGACATGTTACAGAGCCACGGGCTGGGCGGCGGCGTGGGTGGCGTGGGCGGCGTCCTGGTGAATGGCGCCGTGGGCGGCGGCGGGCTGGGCGCGCTGGGCCTGAGCCTGAGCCTGGCGCCGCCCGGCAGCCAGCCGCCCGCGCCCATCACGCAGCACACGCTGGACCACATCAAGGTAGGCTTGATCTCATTCCGGCAACGATGGTTTGTGTCCCGAGACGAGCGAGTGCAGCGATGTGTTGACTTGCAGGTGGCGCTGCGCCAGGCGGGCTTCGGCGAGGCCGCGCTGAGCGAGATGGGCGCGGCGCTGGCGCTGCTGGTGAAGCACGGCGTGCTGGGGCTGGCGCTGCCCGCCGCGCTGCCCGCGCCGCCGCTGTCGGCCGCCTACTTCCCCATGCCCGCGCAGGACCCGCCCGCCGTGTTCGGGCCCATCGGGCAGGTCCCGCTCGGTATGTACTCAGGTTCGGACCCCAGCGTTTCTATGTAGCCTAATGCACACTTCTCTTCATTTTCATTGGTGCGCTATCAAATAAGCCTCCGACCGCAGCGCGTGTAGCGTGCAGTACCGCATTGTGTAGATCAGGTGGAAATTATTTCTCATATAAGATAAAGCACTCACAAAATTCAACTGTTAAAACACGCGCTGCAGTTGCGACTTTACAAGCTAACATGCCGACGGCGTATAATTAAAAAAAAAACGCTGTTTTTAAATTACTGTCGTGCTTTTTGAACGACAGCCCAATATATTGTTATATAAATTAACATTATTTTTTATTGTATAAAACTTTATAGTCCGAAACAAAGATGCTTCCTCCATAAAAAAACAATATTACAACAAAGTAATTCATAGTAATAAAATACAGTTCCTAATTAGACCAAACATCATAAAATTTTAAAATCTGTCATACATTGCCAACCTCTTTTTAGTATTACAAAATGTATATTGATAAGATCAGTAATTATGTAACGTGATTACAATAATACTACCTAATTAACTCACTGTAACTAGACCTTGACCTTGACTGCCTCTGCCGAGTATGAGGTCCAGGGATAAATTCTCTAGTCGAGCAAGAGTGTTGTTGGATTTTTCCATCTGGAATTTCTCAGTAGCAGCCCAGAGTCTGGTTTTGTGCCTGTTTGATTCCAATAGGCTCACTTCCTATTACATGGGACTTACACATAACCGGCGAAATGTGGGTGTACTACCGGTACAGCTCTGCCTAACCCTTCGGGGAATACAGTAATGATAACTAGACCTTGAAAATAACTCCCTGTTTATTATGGAAAATAATCATTTTGCATTCCGTGTTTTACTGGTTTTATCAATGAATTATATTCTGTGGAGAATATTAATAAAACAAAATTGCTATAGAGTCAACAATGCTTGCCATCTTTCTCTTGCGAGAGTCCATGTTTTCTCAAAATACATACTATTTATGGCTCCTAAATAAATATTCTCCATAGAATAACTTGTATAATATGACTTTTTGATTTTGAAACTTAATAATGATAGAAATGTACTGAAATGCGGAAATTCTCATTTCCTCCCAAAATGACGAAATGACCACAATTTCAGCATATTTCTTCCCAAAACTCCTCTTTGAACATTTCGAACAGTATAGTTGAGCCAACTTGTTCCAAATTGAGTTCCGCCCGGGCCGGCGCGAGCCCCGCCTCGCGCAGACGATGGGTCATGGTACCCATGGTGCACCGGCTATGGTACCATACCTCACACGCTTCCAAATTCTAAATTTCACAACGCTTGTCATTCTGTCTTGGTATCTGATTGGCTGTCGTGACAATGATAACTTTCAATTATGCTTTTGTTCTCACTCTGCCGTGTTTTATTTCAAATGAGAAGTTCAAAAAACGTTTTCGTTTATTTTTGTTATGTTGTTGTCTAGTTCCAAAACAAAATTAAATCAAAAAGGGTTATTTAGACCAAACCTAGCTTGATTGAGCGCAATACAACTGCATGTGATCCAAATTGAGTACCGCGGCGCCCTTATTCCGGGCTGGGACACACGGTGTCCCGGAACATAGGTGTCTAATACACAGACGTTTTTCAGGTGTGGATGTGATTTCAGATTACACACAGCAAATGATGTGGGCCTATAAGTGTTACCAAAAAGACTAAAACATATCAGGCATCTAGTAAAATCCAGTGGGGCGTGAATATAATGACTTTTGAAACGAAACACGGTTATATTACTAAGAAAAGACTATGTATACTATATCGTTATAATTGCATGCTTAGATATTTTTTATGGTGTTTCAAGTGTTGTATTGCTGATCCAAATAACACAATTGGCTTACAGTTTTATTTTTTGTTTATTTAATATCTATCAAAAGTTTTTCCAAATTCTTGACCATCGCTTAACCATACCATTCTGTCGGCAATACATAACATGACATTGTGTTATGGACGGACGTTCATATTCAAATATTATTAGGTACCCTGAATTCTTGACTAAATTATAGAAATGGGTACCAAAGTCTTACAGTTGATTAAAACTTTCATTTGTAAATTGTATAAATACATTGTTGACTGGATTTTCTCATTGTGATTATTCAATAACAGTGGATTTTGGATATGTTTGCTAGCTGTACAACTTCAAATTTTTCGCACTTTTGAGTACCAAGCCCGTCCATGACACAAATAATAGAAAGAACAACTTTAGAGTAAAATGTTCTAAATTAGAACAAAGTTCTGTAAACTGAAATGTATTTATTTAAATTACTCTCTGTAAAAAGATCATTACGCAATATTATATAATATTTTTATTTGGATCGTATTATAGTTTTGTCTAGACCTAGCGAAATTGTAAAAAAAAGAATGTAAATAAAGTTAAGTTTTTTCTATGAAACACCAAAAAATACGGTAATCGGTAAAGTTGTTCTTTTGTGTTGTATCATGTATCTTCCGCGACAGCGCCCCGAGCGGCCCGTAGTCGCACAGTCGCACTGCCGCACTGCGCTAGGTAGTCGTGTCTCAACACTATCCGATGCATGACAGTACAGTATACGTAGACTCACTTAGGCACAACTCTAATATTTCAGCGTGTACAGATATTTTTCTGCATTTACGATTCATTTCTTTGTGCATTTTGCACTATTAGATAATTCAATCTAGTCATCCTTTCATCGTAATTCGATGAAGATAGTCTAAAAGATAAAGTAAAATTTTGCTTTATTTTATTATCCTCAATAATAATTATGATCCCAACTGGTTTTCATAGACTTAAAAATCTTCAAATGCTAAAATGTCGGAGCCAATTTTGTTAATTGCTGGAGAAATTGGAACATAATTTAAATTTGACAGGATAATTAGCAATGCACGCTGAAATATGAAGTCCCTTATTCGAGTATAATCTTAGAGCTGGTACAGTAAATCACAGTCGGTAGTGAGACTAGTGTAGAGCGCGTTCGCGTGCCAGTGCATAGGCTAGCGCGTGCGGCGCGGTGTGCGGGCGCCCGGCCGTAGCGAGTACGTGTACGTGTACCGTGTGACGTGGCGGGCCGCCGGCCCCGAGCCGCAGAGTGCGCGCGTGACGAGTGACGGCCCGCAGGCGGCGCGCGCGGCGGCTCCTTAGAGCGTTTCGCGGACGTTGCATTCGAGGCGCTTCGCCCCCCAGCCGTGGCGCCCATCTCGCTGTCGGGCGGCGTGGGAGGCGTGGCCGGCGTGGGCGGCGTGGCCGGCTTCCCCTCGGCCTCGCTGCTGCCGCTGTCCAAGAGCCCCACGCCCGCCGACGCGGGGGCCAAGGACTCCAAAAACGTGGAGATCGCCGAGGTCATCGTCGGGGCTATACTAGGTCAGTCACTAATTCATCTTTTACCCTTTCATACTGGTATTTCGAAAACGTCGCACTACCAAACGTCAAAAAGCTAAATTTAGGTTTAAATTCAATAAACTGGCGAAACTTCAAAGACGTGACTACGTTTCGCGATAATTTAATAAAGAAGAACATTATTTAATTATCGGGGAATTTTTATTATTTTTTAATTCTTAAAATCAACATATTTCTCTCAAGTGCGCATATAAGATTATACAGGGCCACTTAAGAAATTTCAGAAGCTAAGTGCGGGAGGATAGTGTAAGCTTTTCAACAAGTACCAGCGGAGTTATTGCGTTATTTACGTTGTTGTGCAACAAATTGTTCGAGCTAATGAAGCAAAGTATTAGCCATATCCTTCAAAATCATTCAGATTGATTGATAGTGTGTTACGCAATCAGGGTGCAGGTACTTAACAAAATCGATAAAACTACAGTCTGATATACTGTTTGCGCTGTAGGATGGTGCGGGTGACATTATATGAAATCCTTTTCAGTCCAGAACGTCGCTGCGATTTACAATTATGACCTGAATATTTTAGCTGCACTTGCACCTGCTGCAAATGTCATAGTCGTAAAATACGGAATCAGTAATAACTGTAGTAAATCAAATAAATTTACCTTACCAAAATATTATTGTCTAAAAGCGAATCATACTGAAAAAAAAAATAATAAGCTATGTGGCTATTCGTGTAACCTAACGCCATAGACATGTTTAGTGATGGGATGTATTGCTATGATAGATAGTCGATATTTTTTATAGAAAAAGAAGTTTAGTAATGTACTTTAAATTTTTATTGTTTTCTTTCAAAGTAGTCTCGGAGGCTAACCTCCCTTGTTTGACTCCCCAAAACAGTTTTTTTTTTGGGCTTAGGCATGTTAATTATTATCACAACCAAGTAAAACAACAAACTTAACAAACAATAACAAATAACAATTTTAACGCAAAAGAAAATAAACAACGAAATGGCAATACGTGTCGCATACAAGGCGCTAGCACTCGTACTGACGCAAAATACCCGCCGACGCACGGCGCCACATGGCAAAAATATTAATACGAATATTTTTTCTTTTTTAAATTTTGTTGTGCTTTGAATGTGTTTCGTTTGAATGTTTTGAACAAAATAAACTACGTCATAAAGAGAACCAGATTTTAGCTGTAAGAATTATAGATAAAATTTAATTGCATAATGTCACTGACCTAGTCATGCGATACTGACATCTGTTACCCGCACCATCCTACAGCACAGACAGTGTAGGCCTACAACGTTCTCACATCCACAAAATAGAAAATAATCTAAATAAAAGTTTTTTTTTTTTTATACCTATTTAAACCAAATGACATGATTGCTACACTAACTACAGTAACAAATCTGAATAAATATCATTTCCACAAAAGCCACATATAAAGAGTTGAAATTAGAATTGTAGGTTTTATTTATTTAACAATTTATGTACACACATATAAACAGACAAGAAGAAAGGAACAGAAAAATACGTACAAAGGTGATGCTTATTTCTAATAAAATCTTTTCCAGCATACCTGCGATAGGAAAGTAGATATAGAGATGTAGACAACGTGTGTAAGAGTAGAAGAGAAAAAAATATATACATAAAATCAAAGTAGCTATACACTAATATAAATACTTATAAACATACAAAAAGAGAATATACTTACATACATACTTCTAAAATAAATATTACTCAAATATATACTTAGAACTACAATGTAGTGGAAAATAATAAATACATAATAATATGCAACTATGACGAAGTGGAAAGATAGCTTTTAAAGGCTGCAACAGTTTGGCAGTCCCTAATGTCAGGTGGCAGTGAATTCCACAACCGAGCCGCGTGCACAGTGAAGGAGTAGGATAATGTCAAATAATGAAAAGAATATGACAAGGAAGAATGTCAAAAAAAAACATCGTAATTTGGGAGCAGCTAATAGATACTTACATAGTTATGACGTTAATGAGGTACCAGAAGCCACATGTGCAGAAGGAATTATTGCCAAACTTCCTTGTCTTCAACATAGTATCTTATGTAATTTGCTTTTTTGATAAGGACGTTTGATGTGGGTTTTGAAATTTCCATCGCTAAGTTTTGTAACAGACTTTGGCAACTTCTTATAAAAGAGGATATTGTTTCATGTTATTATTGTGTGTTGTTGTTGTGTATTATTTATATTACAGAAATCGCTTCTTATTTTAAAAAGTCGTAAGCTTTTTCAAACATACAACTTAGCTCATAATTTCAAGGAACTACACTACCAGCGGCAGCAGCTGTTGACCATAAGCAGCTTTAGTTATTTCAAATAAGAGTATAAAAAAAAAAATCTTTCAATGCCGTCCCGTCTGAGAAGTTTTGCCAGCTAATATCATTGAACCCTGTATAACCTCTTTGAATACATTGTAGTAGTCCCGGGAAAAATACTACCCCGTAGAAAAATATCGTGTTACCAACCCACTCAAATTCTCCGAGCAGTACGATATTTTTCTGAAAACATTAATATAGCGCGTGATCCGCTGACCTGTGGACCGGTTCATTTCGCAGGCCCCGGCGGGCGCAGCCTGGTCGAGATCCAGCAGATGTCGGGCGCCAACATCCAGATCTCCAAGAAGGGCACGTTCGCGCCGGGCACGCGCAACCGCATCGTGACCATCACGGGCACGCCCACGGCCATCTCCAACGCGCAGTACCTCATCGAGCAGAAGATCCAGGAGGAGGAGCTCAAGCGCACGCGCCACAACGCCATCTCCGGCCTCATGCAGTAACACGCCTCGCCCGGTACGCCCCGCCCGTACCGCCTCCTCTATCTCGTTCTAGCGTAGTATCTAGTTCTAGTCAAACACTGTTGGATCACAGACCGCGTTACTGCGTCGTCACCGTTAACATTGGCGCGAGTTACCTGACTCTAGTTAAGAAGTTTGTTTTGTTTTATCTGACGGAGGATATAATTTATGCAGCTCTCGATATGCGTCGTGCGCGGCCTGGGACTGTGCGCCGCGCCGCGACACATATCGACACATAGTTACCTATTTACAATCATACAATTTATGTATATTGATTTTATGCATGTAACATAGATAGTGTTGGCGTGGTGGGGATGTGCCCGCTGCTCACTACTAGCTCGGGAAGCTAAATGTTCTCAAGCTGACTATTTCAGTTCAACGCAACACTGGATTGTTGCTCATAATAATATGGAAGTACAATACTAGTGAGTCCATCCGGCGTCGCTCCCCGCCACACTTTATTTTACGTTCTTATCGTGATGACAAGTAATTATTTTGTTCTGCCTAGCAGACGGTTATTGTTGTTTAAGATATAATAATGAAATATTGTGATATCTCCTATCACGGAAATTCCTATTCCATACACATATTATTTTTGTATATTATTCACCACAGCATACATTATTTTTTATTTACAAAGTTGATTTCATTGTAAATGTTACCATTGATAAGTTATTTTTCTTTAGTTTATTAGGATTCGTGATGTGTTTATTTGATAAATCTATCGACACAGTTACGTCCCGCTGGGAGTTGTTATCGATACCCTTCGCAGCACTAAGGGAGTTTAGGAGCTAAATCCTACCAAAGTTGTTTTATTTACTGACATATTATATGACAAGCATCGACTTGGTTACGGCCCTTGTACTGTAGACACAAACCAAAACAAGCCAGAGTATAGTAGTATGGAGGAATTTGTGTGATTATGTATTTGAAATAACATGGATGTTTATGTTGAATTCATAATCAGACGCATCGTATTCTGGCTTGTTCAGATTTGAATGACTTATAAAGCTGGGAAGCCTGTTCTTGCAATAGAGTTTCGTGTAATTCGTTAACAAGAAGAGGGTAGTCGTCAAGCTGGTGCGCCGCAAGTACAAGACCCGAACATTTCACTGCACGCCGTTTCACTTAACTTAGTTCGAGTGTCACCCTTGTTTAATATCTTCGAATCTGGCTAGCAGAGTTCTTCATTCCTGATTTTCTCTCGGTAAAGATCTTTATTTTTTTATACATTTATAAATAAAATAATAATTATCTAATCGTTTTAATATTCTTTTGTTATTAGGAATCTTTCATAGTTATTCGTTTGTCGTCGGTCTAAATTTGTCTTACGATATAAGTACAATTTAAATAATAAAATGCATGTCCAGAATAGTAGATGAAAAAAATAAAAAATATTTTAAACATTTTAAATGCAGATTTCTATATATCGAGATGACAATATAAATGATATATTCTTATTTACAGTTACTATATGATTGAATATTTTATTTTTTGCGCCGTCGTTTAACCAAGACATTCTTTTACTGTCTGTTAGTGTCCGCACGCCGACGACTTTTGGTCGCACGACTCAGTCGCATCAGCGTCTGTGAAGCCTGCGATGGTGCAGAAACTGATCGACTAATAGTTTAATCATAAAAAGATTAATTATCCTTTTCGATGAACTTTGTATCGTCTAGAAGTCGTGTGCGTGCGCTTTACGTTAGATTTACATAATATTATAAACTGTGATTGTTTTCGTCGACATTGTCAAGGTACTACGTGTCAGTCTCCACTTAGTTTAGAAGCCGTTCGGTACTTCGCCGGAGGGTAGTTATAAGTTGTGTCCGTTTACCTCAGAAGTGCCATCGTTCTACAGGATTAGTGAGGTGAGCCTCTTCACATCTTCAGACATACGCGGTGCGTTGCGTTTTATTGTGACTTGTTACAGCTGGGGACCCTTGGTATAATGTAGTAGCTTTCACGAATATCTCGAGCAACTGACAGTCTACAATCAAACGTAACAACTACCCGCTAAAAACCTATTTTCGTGTACAACACCGGCCCCGCGTTGGGCGCCAACCCGTAATACGGTTACAAGTTCATGCAGATACTAATGGGTGATAACTTACTACGAAGGCGGTGACTACTATCAAATGTGAATAAACGTATGAAGTACAAAAGAAAACGTAATCATAATAAAAATATAATAATTTGAAATCGGCTTAATGATGAAAGTTAATGTACGATAGTGTTTAAGAAATCGGAATTGAGAGACAATTTCTCAGCTAATTCATTCACAATTACGCGATTATAAATAATAAAATAAAAGTATATAAATATTTTAACTAATTAATGATTAGGGAAGTGAGCACGCTCGATTCGCCATAACCTCGTACTTCCGTGAAAAGTGAAAAATAATAGTGATTATAGCGTTGTTGTAAGTTTTCTCCGAGCGAGCCCCGCCTGCGCGCGCGGCGTGCGTGTGACCCACGCAAAGCAATAACTGTCCCTCGCAGCGCGGGCGCGTCGCTGTCCGACGACATCTCGCTGATACAAGTTGTGGATATTGTTAACTGATCTATTACATATATACGTGTGTTATGTAGTTGACATTGCGCAGTGTAGTGTGGCATTACAGTAGCTAGTTAATATATATTCAATCTTTAAAGTGCGTATAGATTACGCTGTTGGATAAATTTCCGGTGTTTTTCGAATTTTTCTCATCTAAACTATGTATATTGGGGGTAGGTACAGATATCGTCTTGTGTCAATTAATAAAAATGTCAGTTTGTGCGTTCGCGGTGGCTAAAGTATGGAAATTAGTTAAGAACTGAATGGATACTTCGAAGTAAAAATGAAACGTACGTTTCAGACTATGCATAATATAATCGAGTAGAATTGATTGAACTGATTTTTAAGAAATGGATTTTGAAATCTTTGTGTGTTTAGATATGGTAGTGATACGGGATGGGGAGTAGTGATGCGTGATGTGTGAGGAGTGTAGTGATCGCGAACACACAAGCGACGGTCGTGTCGGCCACAGCCTGAACGCGTATCGCCTGTCACGTCGATTTAACAAGCTCAATTTTATCGGAACTAAATCTCGATTAGTCGGTACGTATAAGTCAAATGCGTCAATTAAAAGAAATGAATGGTTTCACGGTTCGGGCGAGCTCTGGGGGTAGACAGTTTCCGTCTCGTTTCTTCACTCTCTCTCTCTCTAAGTTACTTGCGTCTATTGTTGTTCGGGGCGGTGTCGCCGTGTGTCGGACACATTCCGGCTAGAGTTAAGTGTTTCTCGTAGAGGGCGGTTGTTCGAGTGTCGTGACACAGCGCACCACGACACGTTCTTTTCTTTTCATGTTTCGAAGGAAGTAAGACGTCTATTAAGACAGTCACTGTCCTAATACATAAAATAATTTGTCTGTATCCTTGCTGGCTGTACAAAGCGCCTTATCTCGACACATCGCGACCGCCGCGCCGACATTATGATAATTATCAATGGAATTCTAGTTAGTTATAATTAACATATTTAAAAATCAATATAATGGGTATAATTAGATAATTTTTAAATTAAAATTACTGGGAAATGTTAATGTTGTTATACTGAAGTTGTTACAATATTTGAGAGTATATTAACGTGAGTACAGAATAATAATTTTAGTGCGGTAATCATTATCTGGATAAAGTTTATCGCGTGGAAGATAATAAATAGTGCAACGTCGTCCCGATACTTGTAATAGTGCATGGCGGTAGACTCGCGCTACTGCCACTGTCCACCGCTCCGGACTGTTCTGTGATACTGAGTGCACGCATCACCGCACGCTTGTAGCACGCCCGCACCCGCACCCGCACCCGCCCGCACACGGACCGAGCACTGTCTGTTACAGGTTGTGTCAAATTATATAGAGCTCAGTTCAGTAGAGTAGAAGTACTGCAGCGGGTCCACATGCGCCCGGCATGCGGCAGTCCCGGCACCCGCGTACCACACCCGCACTCTACGATCATTATGTAATGCTGTTACGATTAAGGAATTTTCAATGTTGTAGGATAAGGTAGCTAGTTGTCATTCTTCATTTGTCGGATCTAACGGAGGTCTCAGTTGGCACGTCGCCGGCTCCTCCGCACGGTGGCCGCGCATCTCATCCTCCCATTTTAATTTTAATAGCTAAATGTTGTTGAATTTGTTGATAGAGTGGTTTATTGTAATTACTATAGGTAGTTTAGTGGGTATACACGCGAAGGTGGCAGCCGTTGGGTGCGCTAGGCTAGAGTAAGGTTCGATACTGTGTTTAGGAAAATGGCTGTGCGTTCAAGTCGAACTCAACATTAAGACATCACCATAACGCTTGTTTCTGATGGGCGCGAATCGCACACGACAATCGCGCGCTCGCCGCTCGGAGCTCGCTCTCGGCGCACGCTCCACTCACTATCTGTATATAATTGCATAACATTTTTCATTTACGTTATTCTCCTTGCTCATTGTCATCAATTTATTAAAGACTGAGGAATCAACTCGCGCATATTGACATCGTCACGAACGCGTCCCAAACGGTAGGGATTAATTGTAATATATAATTGTTTATTAATCATTAAAATAAAAATTTCGCTCGGTTTCATGTGGGCTCGCTGACCAGGGCGTAGTCGTGTGCGATTCCCGCAGTACACTCGCGGTGTTTAACGTTTTGATTGTTACACGTCAGTTTTATTGTTAACGCCCAAGTTGAAGATTTCCATTAGTTGGCCGCTACTGCGAGTGTGCGCGTGCGACGCCGCGGCACGGGTCGCGCGACCTTCGCCACGGCCCGGGTCGCGCAGCCCGTAGTGCGACCTTCGCCACGGCCCGGGTCGCGCGGCCCGTGGTGCGACCAACACCACGGCCCGGGTCGCGCGGCCCGTAGCGCGACCTTCGCCACGGCCCGGTTCGCGCGGCCCGTAGCGCGACCTTCGCCACGGCCCGGGTCGCGCGGCCCATTGCGAGACCGACGCCGCGGCGCAGTTCGCGCTGCCCGTGGTGCGACCAACGCCACGGCCCGGGTGGCGTGGCCCGTGGTGCGACCAACGCCACGGCCCGGGTCGCGCGGGCCGTGTTGCGACCAACGCCACGGCCCGGGTCGCACGGGCTGTGTGGTGCGGCCAACGCCACGGCCAGGGTCGCGCGGGCCGTGTTGCGACCAACGCCACGGCCCGGGTCGCGCGGGCTGTGTGGTGCGGCCAACGCCACGGCCATGGTGCGACCAACACCACGGCCCGGGTCGCGCGGGCCGTGGTGCAACCAACGCCACGGGCCGGGTCGCGCGGCCCATAGTGCGACCGACGCCGCAGCGCGGGTCGTGCGGCCCGTGGCGCGACCGGCGCCGGCGCCTCTCAGTCGTTGTCTCATCAACCTTTACACATGTTGAGATTGATATGTTATACTAATTCTATTGAATTATAACTTGTTGCGTATTATAAGTATGTATAGAGCGAGCTCCGGCTCCGTACGTTATGTGTAAATGTCATACGTTGATAACATTTGTTGCTGTACAGTTCAGTGATGGAATTTTTATTTTTTATTATTAATATTTTTTGTTAACTTGGTTTACGATAAACGGGTCTGCAATGTTATGTAACGAGAATATAATTTTTAATTAAGTTTGAATTTAAAAAACAATGTTGAATAATAAATATGTTTTGAATTTAAAATTCACTATATTTTAGTCAATGTTTATTATTGTTTAGTTAGTTGTACTATCAGATTGATTTTCTAATGAAGTGTTATTTTGCAATGTTGTAAATGATAAGAGGTAAAAATGAAAGGTTACAATGTCTTAGTGTTTAAAAGCTCGAAACCAATTGAAAGGTACCTTGAACATTGTCTATATTATATTAACATTAATAAATGCAAAAACTAAATGTGTCGTTTTATTTTGCAACCTCTATTCTCTCTGGCTCTGCTCGACCCGAAGCGCAATTATTTGTCGTGAGACTATTATTCCTAAAACACCTACCTATGTCGGTACAGGCACTCCTTTGTACATAGTCCAGTTCCTTTCACTATCCGCAATTAGGTACCCAATAATGAGCCAGTCTAGACCTTTAGCATTCTTAGCAAAAGCTAGACTACATTTATACACTGTGGCATTTTAGTCGTCTTACAAAGGAAGTCCACTCAATGTATCCGACATAAAATACCTCTAGGCGTTATTAAAAATTTGTTACCATTAATTAAGATAATAGGTGCAAAGAAAAATAAATAATGCATTAGAATTATGAACATCCTGTGTATAATGTTTACGTATTAAACGGTAGAACACACCTACCCAGCGCACGAGCGAGTAGATCATTCCATCTCCATTTTCTATGAGACAAAATTATCGTAAGCCAATCTAGCACAGTCCACGTGGACTGTCATCCAATTAGAAGTTCTAACGCTATGCGGCGCGTGCCACGCACCCACCCCTTTCACAAAAAAAAAAATAGGTGACGGTCACTCTCACAGTGTCTCAGTTGCGTCCGAATACCGGAAGTGGAAGTGCACGCCGCTCGGCGTCTCGCTGCGCAGCGAGGCGTCGTGTTGCCAACGATTTTACTATGCGCCTCGCGACGTTGCGATGCGTCTCGCGGCGGCACGCGGCGCAGCGCGAAATCACTGGCCTCTTCCAGTATCGTCGCGTCTCGGTGAGCTGACCCTATGAAACACATTTTTACACTAGGGTAAATGAACTCTGATAAAGATGTCGCCGCTCCATTTCGCGCCGCCCTTGGAACGTATGGCTCGGACCGCGATCGTAACAAAGTGTTTCAAATTGCGTTATGCGTCATACTTATTTAATACTATTTAATTTTTTTGAATTATTTAAATGGTTTTTATTTTGTTATGAATGATTAGTAGTCATTGGATACATGACTGGGCTGCCGTTGTAACACGGTTAAAATGCCACGGTCTATTGTGACCGTATCGGTCTTTGTGCCTATTCAAAATCTATACAAATAAATAAAATTGAAGAGTGAATGCATACGAAAGTATATACGGTAGGTACTTATAACAAAAAAATTGGTTTGTCTGTCTGTTTGTTCCGGCTAATATCTGAAACGGCTGGACGGAATTCGACGGGACTTACACTGGCAGATAGCTGATGTTATAAAAAGTAAATTAGCTTCTTTTAATTCAGAAAAAAGCCACGCGGGCGAAGCCGCTGGCAGCAGCAGCTAGTAGCTCAATATAATGAGCGGTATAAAGACTGCACCAGGCAAACTGCTGAGAACTAGAACTAAATACTGGGAATCGAACCGAGTGACTGATGTTGATCTGTTGAGTCGTTTCTATTTTTGCGGGAAAGGCGGATAAATATGTAAAAAAATACCTTGTCGTCACGGGCAATCGAACAAAGCCCAAAAAGTCTGATAACCGGCCTTGCCAAAGGGTATCGTGTTACCCAGTAAATGGGTTGTGCAAGGCATACGCAGTTGCTTCCGATACAGTTGGGGAAAGGCTCGGCTGATTGATTGAAAACATGTTATACGTTGGTTATCATTTTTATTATCAAAAATGTCACTTGCATACACATCATAAAGTTCACGCAAAAATGAGATTTCGTACAAAAATACGAAGTAATGGACGGAATTCCTTATCAGATCACACAATAATTAACCAAAAGACCTAAATAACGAAATATACGATTAATAAAAATAATCATAATGATGTATAAATACTAGTAATAAAAATAACATGTAAGTATTTCAAAACAATAGCTGCCAAAGTTACAAAACGTGTATGTATCTCCAAAGAGGATGGTGAATACTTGATATTGCGTTGTGCTGTGCTGTGCCTTTTACGCACTAGTACGCAACGACATGGAAAGTTAAAAGGATACTGTTTCCTTTTATCTCGCATCGATCGGGCGTTTTTAGCTTTATCAGACTTAACGACTGGTTTTTTTAAATTCAGATTACTGGATAGGTATTATAGCAGCATGTCCCCACAGATATTTAATTTAATAAATACCATAAAATAGCTATCATATTAACAAGCAAAATTTCTGAGATTCTTCCTTCAATAAAACTTTAAAATTAAATATACAGATAATGTAGAACTAACACTGAAATGGTTCCGCAGGTTTTCACTGGAAGAGATTACCTTACATACATTGATTGATTTTCCGTTATAACATGGTACCAAATTGAATGAATGAAACCAAAACTTGCGACTCAGTTTGGGAAAATCGCTGTCAGATGCCATCGCCTAAATTGAATCGTTAAACTGATGTCATGGTACGAATTAGAAAAACAATTCAGTTCTAAAATGGATCGCGTTAAGAGCTTGTGGTAGGACTCCAGATCGTGAAACTAAATTGCTTGACTTATATACACTTATTTTATCTAACTTATGTAAAGTACATGAGTTATATTATTTAAGGCAAAAGCGTGAGGGTAGTCCGCGAAATTCGCGAATCATATTTTAATCAACATACAACCTGATGACCTGCAAATTGCAAAAATTATTAGATTAGATTTTTTTTATTTCGCGGGCTACTTCTGCGCATACCCTTAAATTGTTTTTAACCTACAGTGAACTAGCCGAAGAAAGTATATCTAATCGTCGTCGTCGTCGCACGCCAAATTAAAAACAACAAAAAACACGCGAATCTTGTTGATTATCGATTTCATTTATTGCTTAATTCGCCATGATTTTTACAAGCATTCACGCTAAACGCATTCTATTTTCAAGAATTTGGGAAATTTTCCACAAAACTTGAGACAAAACACACAGACTCGTAGGTACTTTTACACTACCCTCAATTTATAAGTAGGTACCTACTTTCTACGTAGATTCGTTCAGTTCAGTGTAGTTTTTATAGGAGCTTTGAAATGTTCGAAATCTTCCAGAGATTGTGCTCTATTTTTAATCAATCAGACAGTTTCCACGTGATTAAGTGCGGCAATTCATAAATTCAAATAAAGATCCATCTACCATCATTTAGGACAGCTACACGATCATTTCAAACCTCCTTGTTGATGCTTCTCTTACAATATTGAAGACTTCCATACTAGTTTACTTACAACTAATATTATTAAGTCTATATTTACGAATTACGAGAAAGGTAACATGTGTTCGAGGATAGTCACCTTCCTACGTATAGCGTCTACTATTATAAAATTAGTTATTGTTATACTTGGTTAGTAAGCGCAATCTGACGAAGTAATACTTTGCTGTATGAAGTTAATAAGTTAAAATGTAATTTAATACTTTACATTTTCTACTTATAGAAAAGCTACGAAAAAAAAAAAATCCTATAAATGCATTCACAATAATCAGTTCGATACAATAGGTTTTGTGCCACAAAATTATAGTTTAACATTTACTTTGCCTAACTTAGCTGTCATTTTGTTGCAAGAGCCATTCACCGTAATCCAATGGGTGCTTATTATAGGAGTCGTGAGCGGTCGACAGCGCGTGATCATTTGTTCCGCGTGACTACAACCGCCAGTCGCCCCGATCGTTAGCATAAATAGAGGAGAAACAATACTTATAGGTACAAATAAATGTTAATAATAAAGAGGTCGAAAAGGATATTACCAGAGATCGGAATAGGGAGTTTATTTACCAAAACTTTCTAGTAAAATACATACGAGTGGATAACCCCTCCTCTAAAATCTCGTATTATTATAATGACGTTTAAATCCCGGGATTTAAAAACCACGAATTATTTATTGGACTTTATAAGAAACAGGATCGATTGGCATCAATAAAGTTTGTGAAAATGGCCCATTATCTTGCTGACTGTACCTACATTTTTTTTTTAATCTGTAAATGTGTCCATAACTCCATACACATAAGCCTCTATTAATTTGATATTTATGGTGAGATACCTATCTACCCATAACCTGGAAACTCAATATATAGCATAACTTTTTGTTTATTTACGTTTTGACGTTTTTTATTTTTGCAACAAATTAAGACCATTCTTTTGATGCATCATTCGCTTATCTGCATTATTTAGTTTCTGTGTAATCACAGGCGTTGAGTACGGCAAGTGGCGGTTCTAGCGGCACACTATTTTTGGTCATAGCGTCTTAGTTTTTTTTGCAATTGCAACAAATTCAGGAAGAGGTGTGTATAGTAACAAATTACCACTAATTCCTAGCATAGTTTCATCCAATTAATTTTATGAGTCGGCCGCGCGGTTGAAATGGACAACATTTTCGGGTTTCGTACCAAAACTATTAAAATAAAGAGCTTTATTTTACATATTTTAGGAAAATAAATTCTTGAAAAGTTGGTTGGTTATTGTGTGTATATTATATTGCGATAAAGAGTATTATCCACTCCATGTTCCTTCCTCGAAGTTTAGGTAAATAGACACCTATTCCGATCTCTGGATATTACTTATAATGTTTTTCAAGACAATTCCTCTACAGTAAAATATTGCGATTTTTATCTAGATACCATTGCCGTTGACTTCGCCTCTAACTAACATCCGAGTATCAAATATAACTCTTTGGATCGTAATAAAACTATATTTTGGTTAGTTTCCTAAATACTATGAGACGATTTCGTACTGCGGTACATGCGGTTCGAAATCGAAACCATTGTAATGAGTAAAGCTTAGACTCCTGCAGCCGGGAGCTTCGGCGAATGGCTTCAATTCCTGAACCAGGCTGGGGAATGCTGGTCTCTCATCCGGGTCTACCTGCCAGCACTGCAGGCACAGCTGGAAGAGCTCGTCGCCCACATACGACGGCTGCGACGGCCGCATGCCGCGCAGGATGCGGGCTGCGACGTCTTTATTAGCGCTATGGAAGTAAGGAGTGGCGCCTATCGTCAGAGCCTCCCACATGATGACACCAAACGACCAAACATCAGCCTTAGGGTTGAACCTCGTCTGTCGTAACATTTCGTGGGAAGTCCATCTGGTGTAATCTGGGGTTTCATGCAAGGGTCTCATGTGGGATAACCCAAAACCGGAAACTTTTGCGACGCCGCCGCCGTTGTCTGCGAGCGCGATGTTACGGCAACTCAGGCGTTTGTGTAAAATTTTCTTACTATGCAAGTATTCCATACCTCGAGCAATATCAACCAAGTACTGAAGCAATCTGGTTTCAGGAATAAGACAGAATTTGTTATTTTGAAGATCCCTGTGTCTGCTTTGAAGTAGCAAGTCTTTCAAGCTATGTTTATTATCTTCTAGGACCACAAATAAGGTTGTATTAGTTTCACAGAAGCCTATCAGTGAGATCACATTCTCATGTTCACTGGACTTGATGAGCTGGTCCAGTTCTTGCAGCATCTGCTTCTTGTCGGGTCTCTCCAGCTCCCTGTCGGCCACCACTTGCACGAGCCCT
The DNA here is from genome assembly GCA_947523025.1 of Dryobota labecula. Taxonomy (NCBI): domain Eukaryota; kingdom Metazoa; phylum Arthropoda; class Insecta; order Lepidoptera; family Noctuidae; genus Dryobota; species Dryobota labecula. The sequence continues at coordinate 1,516,375 of OX383301.1, forward strand.
GGGGTCTGTGCCCCATGCTGTTGTACTTTCCCTCTAGTAAACTTGCCATAGCTGCCAACACCAACTATGCAGGAAATATCAATATCTATGAGGTTTCTCGGTATGTTCCATAGCTTTCTTTTTAAGTTGCTGTAATAATCTACTCTTTCATCTTCTTCTTGAAGGAAACTTGAGTTCTCAATCTCCATGCATGGTTCACTCATACTCAAAGGCATGGACTGGGAGCCTCTCTGTGATCTTACTATGTGTATCCTCTTTCGTAGGACGATGAGCAGCCCTACTCCAATCAGCAGCAGCACCACACTGATAGCTATGGCTGCTCCAAGTGCTACCACCATTGGGGAATACTCTTCAGGCTCATTTATATTTAAAATAATTTTCTTAGCTGATTCTGCATACCTGATTCTTTTCACATGATTTTTTTCACTTACAACTCCTAATGACACATCTATATCATTGGTTAATGGCAGCGGAGCATTGTAGAATCCATTGTAAGTACTTCTGTCTCCAATTATGAAATCATGTGCAATGTCATCAGGGTCTAACTCAGCAGTGATGTAGTAGGGGAGCCCATTAAGAGTGGCATACGTGTAGTTCCCGAGGGTAGCGACTATAAACCCTTGCTGGTATAATTCAACAGAGACTACAATCCTGTACATAGATACAGGTCCATTCACATTCTTAGCTTCAGGGACATGTACCACCATCCTGTCTCCTCTTCTCTCCCTGATCTCAATGTCGGGTGGGCTGGGGTCTGGAGTACCTATCACTGTTTCTACTGTTGTTGTAATATTTGGCCCTTCAAAACCATCATTGACTGCAACCACTCCTATCTGGTACTTAGATCCTGGTTGCAGGTTCAATAGTTCAGTGTAAAAGGTTTTATTTGATACTCTCCATTCAAGATCTATCAAGGCAGCATCTGTATAGGTCTCAACAACAGTGGCTTTTATTAAATAATCAGATATTGATGAGAACGCATTGGGGGCAGTCCAGCGCACCCTCACTGTTGTTTCAGTTATGTTAGTAATGTTGATGGATGCCGGTGGTCCTGGGGAGAAAACATCGGTATCGTAAACACTTGCGGCGTTCTCGCCGCCGCATTTTTGAGTATCGTTCTTAGGGCATTGGGTACCGCAAGAATCTTGAGGCAGTTGGAACTTTCCGGGCGCATTCCCACAGAAACATGTCGACTCGTTACCTATGATAGCGTATTTGTAGTACACTTGCTCGCAAGCCGACAAACAGACGTCCACGGACTGCCCAGTGTGAGTGTTGAGCACATTTTCAACCATCAGCTTATAGCAGCCGATGTAGTCGCCTCGGTCGCCGCTGCACCCCCACGAGCACAACATTATCAACACAAATATGTGACACTGTTTCTCCATTGTGTTCCAATGTGCAATTGACTCATTCAAGCCCACTTGACGTTTTGTAAACGCCCGAAACACAAATTCGTTTCTTAGAACACCCGTTTTTGGAAATGGTAATTCACAGTTGTAGAGTATATAAATAACATGACGTACATCATTGTGTATCACTGGAACTTACGAAAAAGTAAATTACGAAAAAATCGTACAAATTGTACCGCGTTGCTTGTCGGTTCGTTATTATTTTGACAGATATCAAAATGTGTTGCTACTTGCTACTGAATATTGCGGTTAATAAACTGATTTTCTTGAATTTCTCGTTTTATTAGTCTGTTAAAGAAGAACAATCATGTCTTTTATTTTCATGTATGCTCGACATATCCAAAATATTTTATCACCAAATCTAAAATAAAACGTTTTTACCTGATGTCAACATAATTTATTGAGCTGTTAACACTAATCGCCGTGTTAGGCCGGGAATAGACATCTTGTTTCCGATTATCTGTTATGATTAAAGATCGTATTCACTTGATTTACGTTCGATTCTTGCGTGCTTGCGTCAGAGTCGTTCCCGTCTATTCCTGAGTGCTTGCGCAGAGAGCAAAAAGAAAAGATGGACAGTGTTTTTTTTTTTAAACGTACCTGTTAGTTACTTCGTTCATTGAAGTGATTGAAACCCATATTTTTATTACAAGCGTTTATTTAAAACTTGCAATGTTTGTATGTATGTTCGGGTCAAATCTTGCAACTGAATTTGAATAGAACTCAACCGATTGAAATTAAATTTTGCATGGTTAGCTATGTGACGTCATTTTAAATCCAGTATGGCGTATGCGTAAAAAATAATTAGTACGCTATCGTACTAATTATTTTTTACGCACTCCTATAAATATGGGTATCAAATTAAAGGGTTTGCTGAGATGAATACGAAAAAGCGACCCGTCAACAATGACGCTTTAAATGAAATGAACAGATTAAGAAACATTCAGATAACACAGCGATAAATAAAAAATAAATTAATAGGAAAATTAAATATTTTTTTATTGGCTATACAGCACATAGGGCTACACGAAACTGTAAAATTTCTCCAAACGATTTTAAACTTTAAAATGTTAGTGAATAAGTTCAAAATCGAACTTGATGTGCTGGCCACCTCACATCTACACAAGTAAATCTCGCGACAAACTTTTAGTTATATACAATTATGTAACATAATGATGGGTTTGATTTAATTTAAAGTTTATTTTCTTCTTTTTAGAGCATTTAAATAAAAGCTTACCCTAGTAGCAATTGCCGTTGGCTTCCATACGCCAACAGTTGGGAATGTATTGGCAGACGGTTAGTTATTCCGCCAACCTAAACTTAAAATAGGCCCATTGTCATAAACATGCACTATTTGCCCAACGGATAGCCAAAGACGGGCCTGCTGTTACTATTTCTACTGTTGGGTCATTTTTGTAAGGATTTAAGTTATAATGACAACATTGGGCCTACTAACGCGGGCCTGCTGCTTCTATTCCTACTGTTGGGAGATTTTTGTATGGCCAATTACTGCTACTCCAACGGGGTGGTAGCGGGGTGCGCGGGAAGCGGGCGGCGGCACGCGTCGCCCGGACCGCCCGCCATTTTGTTATTAATTTGTGCACCTGCGGCTGCGGAGTGTTTGTGAGTGTTTGTTTTGTTCGCATCAACAAAGATATTAGCCTGATATCAGGCTGGCAGGCTGTGTTTTAGTTTAGTTAGTTAACCCCGTGTTTGTGAAAGTGTTAAATGTATAAAGTTGTGGAGTTTTACAACGATAATGGTTACGGTGGGGAACTCGGTGTGGTGCGTGAAGAATGGATGACGCCACGGAAGACTCATTGCATATGTGTTACAAAACGTGTAAAAATCGTCGTTGCACATGAACCTTATCGGCTTCGAAATAAGGTTGGTTTTTCAAAACAAATCGCTAAAACCAACCTTATTTTGAAGCCGATAAGGTTCATGTATAGCGACGCGCGTACGGCCGGCGCTGGCGAGACGCGTCGCTCTGAAACCATCCATAGAACCAACCAACATACAACCGCTTGCCTAAATGTATTAAGTGTCGTTGGGCCTACCCATAACACGTTTTCGTCGGGCCTTCATAGGGCAATGTACGTTGGCCCAATCGCAAGTTGGGCATTCATAGGCAATTCCACGTAGGCCATCAGTTGTTGGCCCAAACCGCAAACTGCCCGCCAATTGTATGCATTTGCCAACTAACCAGAGGTATGTAAGTGGCCCAACTAAATGCCAACAAAAAATGCTACTAGGGTATTTTATAACAATATTTTTTTCCAATACATATTTCTTTTCAGACGTCTTCCCAAGCCAAATCTTTCTTTTTCTACGGCTACAATAAACCGTTCAACGTCATAATTTTCGCCCATTGTCCAAACTATAACGATGCGTCTGTTCAGTGTAAACCACAGATATACGGAACGCTAGATGGTGTCAACGCTAGAACCAACTGGCAAGTCGGAGGGAGAAATCGGACGTTTATTTTGTCTCCGTCCAGAAGTATGCAGACCGCGCCTTCAGACAATCGGATTGACTATAAAATCGTAAATGCCTTCAGACTCGGACGTACGATCCGATAATCGGATCGGACATGTATTTCATGTTCAAGCAAAATAATGGCTCCAATCCAAACGCCTTCCGACTATGTGATGAAAAAAATCTGACGTGTATTCCCGGCCTTAGTGTAGTCCACGGAACAGAAATATACAGGTGTAGTCCAGAAACGGTTTTTTTTAAACATATTTTTGTTATGGCCGTCCCACAAATGGATACTTACATCTCAAATGGCTACTTTTTCATTTCGAGTTGATGGTACGGTGGCCAGCACATCAAGTTACCACAAACTGTTAAATTTTCTCTTTCGATTTTGAACTTAATTACCAACATTTGTGATGTGCTGGCCACTGTACAATAACAGTCGTCAGTGATGCGGAGAAATTTTTCGACGCCATATTTTAGTTTTTTAATAGTTTTATTTACGTTAGGAAATTATATTTTTATTTTAATAGTTTGTTAGTTTATGTAAGAAGTTTATCCAGTGTTTATTCTTTTATCGTATTAATGAATGAACCCGTTTCAAGATGGATACTGAAGAAAAATAATTTAAAGAATTATGTAAATAATATAATAATTTTATAGGTTTGTGGCTCTGGCTAGTGAGGTCATGAGGTGGACTTTTCTTATCTGTCAAGTATTGCAATGAATGTCGTCAACGTCAAAGTTTGAAATTTTGTAAACGTTAAACGGCCAAAATCGAAATAGAATTTGTTAATGTAATGTAAACAGTGTGATAAACATTTAATAATACTGTAATAAACGCAACCGATTTACTAAACATGTCTACCAGATCCGGGAAACGTAAGTCTTGAAAATAGTAGCATTGTGTTAAATTTTGTATTAATAGATGTGACGCGCTAGAATAACTGAGTTTTTCCGCTTATTTCAGGGATTCACACTTCTTTGCTTGAAGATACAGCTACGACCCAGCAAGAAGCGGCTGTGAAGAGTGAAAAGAAGACTCGGAGCAAGCGAGTGAAAGAGAACTTGGACGAGCTAAGCGTCTCAATATTTAAAAACAAGAAACGTAACAATTATGTGAGTTACCCTACTGACGAGGAATTACTCAAAGATACAGCGACGAAAAACGAAGGTGAGACGAAACCAAGCCGAGCATTACGCAAAAATGCTCTCAAAGAACACAATCCTGTTGAAAATTGTGACCAAGTAGAGCCTCAGACTGAAGCGAAAAGTCTTATTAGAAAGTCGCGCCGCTTTAAGAGACTAGATGACGCCGAGGAGACTGAGAACCACGAAAATGTACCATCTGAGGTTACCGAAGTGCCAAAATCAAAGAAAAAGAAGAAAGTAGAGGCAGTGATTGACAATCCTCCTGAAGATGCACCTGCTAAGAAGTCCAAAAAGAAGAAGAAGAAAGGGAAAAGAATAAGTTCCTCAATAATTATTGAAGAAGTCCCACAGAATGATAATTCTCAAAATGGTATATTCAGTAGAAGTAACATGTCTTTTGACTCATTCCATAGCGCTGCAGGTAGCCCTACAAAAATTGAAAATATAGTTACATTACCAGACAAAAAATTACAAACGAACATATTCCAGAAAACTGAAGAAATCAGCAAACCTTCTAAAATTAACAGAAAAAAGAACAAAAAAAATGGTAAAAACAACAGTTTTGACAAAAAAGACCAATCAGTAAATATGGAAGTTGATAAAGTTGATGAAAATAAAAATAATAACAAGAGTAATACAAAAAGGAAGACTGTTTCTGAAGAGATGGCCTTAGACCAATGTTTTGTCTCAGTGGGCAGAGACAATCTTGAAAAAGGTCTTGAAGATATTTTAAACCCGTCCCATTTGTCCAATGGACAAGGACGGAGAACAAGAAATGCCACATTTGATAAAAGTAATATTTCAACTAATCTTGAGATTGATGTGCAAAGTAATTTAAATCTTTCTAATGTCAACAAAGGACAAATAAAGAGAAGAAAATCGAATATACAAGAAATTGAAGTATCCCTGCCAGAAAATATTTCAGATGATGTAGATGATGTTAATAATTATACCTTTGACAAGGAACTGAAAAGAAATTCTATTGTAAAAGATGTTACATTCGACAAAATTAATGCATCTATTACAAAAGAAATAGTAGATATCAATGAGAATGTTAATGTTTCCAACATTTCTAACAAACACCTTAAAACTAGGAGGTCTATGGTAAAAGATAGCACATTTGATAAAAGTAATGATCCAGTTGTGGAATATTATTTAAATGTTTCTAATAACCAGTCAGCAAGAAAATCTATTTTAAAAGATTCTACATTTGACAAAAGCAATTCGCCCATAACAAATGTTAACAACATTGACAAAGATACTAAACCTGATTTAAATGTATCTAACATTTCAAATAAGCAGCTAAAGAGAAGGAAATCAAATGTAAAAGATTCAACTTTTGATAAACAAGAAATTGTACTGAACACAACATTTGAAAAAGAAACGGAGAAAGATGAAGAAACTCTAAAAGATTCTACCTTTAACAAAAGTTGCAGTAAACATCTAGATGAAGCTTTTGAAAATTATACATCAACTTCAAAAAAAAAGGGAAATAAATCCAGTGTCAACACAACTTACGATAAAACAGACAAAGCTGAAGGTACATCATTTGAGAAAGACATCTCCACCTCTTTTGATGCTTTCAAAAAAGGTGCAATGACTAGAAAATCAAGTATAAGAGATGCATCTTTTGATAAAAGTAGCTTTTCCATCGCCATTCTAACTAAGGAAGACTTTGAAAAAGATAATAATATCATGTCCAGTTCTGCTACAAAGAGAAGGTCTATGAGACATACTTTTGATAAAAATGATACCATCTCGGAGAATGCTGTCAATACTGAGAAAACTGAAAATACTGATAATAATGAACTGAAACGAAAGTCGCCCAGATTATCCAAGACACCTGACATTCAGACTGTATTGAACACAACATTTGAGAAACAAAGCACTAACGAAGGGAAAGAAAACCTCATTTCTAGTTCAAAGTCTTCCCTAATCAGTGCAGACAACAGCAGTGTTGTTACAGACAAGTCAGATATCTCCCGCATCAGCATAACAAGTGACGATACCTCAGAACACAGCGAGAACATAGTCAACACCACTCCATTACTCATAGAAAGCAGTATCGATGAATCTCACATCTCTATCACTAAACCAGATAGTCCAAAACCACAAACTCCATTGAAACGAGAAGGGACGTTTACCAAAGATGTTCCAGAAATTCCAACTGGAAATGAAGCTGATACACCAAACAAACGTCAATCGATCCCAACAGCAGGTTGCACTCCATACCATGTTACAAAGAGTTCTCAGAAGAGGAGTATGATGAACGTGACTCGGTCTCTAGAGAAGGGTGTCTGCGCTACAGTGGACCCAGCTCCAAGACTTACTAGAGTGATGTTCTGCAGCCCGGTGGACAACCCAGCTACATTCACACAGGAGAAGAGGAAGATTATCAAGTCCAATCTAAAGGGATCTAATAAAAGTTTCATTTTTGACGAGCATGGTGAGTTTCGATTTACCGACAGCATACACATTCAAAATTGTAAGTATATACTAATTATAGATATATAACAAGAGAAAGAACATTGGGCAGAAGCTGCAAGAACAAGAAGTAAAAGTGTCTGTTTGTAATTTTAAAATAACAGCTTTTGACTACCTAAATGTATTGAAAGTACTACTTTATTACTTTAGCTATTTTTGTTTGTCTGTGGGTCTGTCTGTTTGTTTCGGGTAATCTCTGCAACAGCTGTACCGATTTTAGCGGGAATTTCACTGGCAGATAACTAATGTTATATAGAGCTTAGTCTACTTTTATTTTAGAAAAAGCCATGCTGGCGAAGTCGCAGGCAACAGCTAGTACAATAAAAATGAGTGAACAAGTCATATGGGGCAATCAGAGAAATAAAATTAAAAGTCTAAACGTAATTCTCGTCGGTTTACTGCAAGAACTCATTAATGGCAAAAATCATCAAGTAAAGTTTATAACGCTTTGAACTCGTCTTGACGAGTTTTATATAATGCAAAAACTCATTGTGTTTAATTTTTCTTTAACATAATCATAATGAAGACGATGATAAAGCGCAATCAATACTTACTAATAAAACTAATGAATTTCTTATTTCAAAGTTTTGAGTATGTCACATAATGAGTTCTTGCAGTAAACCGACGTTCTACTTCAATAGAATAGATAGAAGATAATGTCATGGAAAAAATTTCTTCGCATTTTTTAAGAAAATTCAAAACATTTTTTAATATAGTTTATTTACATTTAAGTACGTAGGTACCATTTTGTTCGATAACTTTTTGCCATCTTGTAGGTAGGGACATGATCCCATTGCTATAGAAATTTTGGGACTTCTGATCAAAATACCGCGACAAGTAGTTTTGGCAGTCCTCTCGTGATGTTAACCTGACACTGCCTAAAGAATTCTGAAGAGACCGAAACAGGTGGAAATCTGAAGCTGCAAGGTCAGGACTATACGGCGGATGAATTAACACCTCCCAGCCAAACTCTCTTATATTTTGCTGAGTGGCTAAAGATGTGTGAGGTCTAGCATTATCATGATGAAAAACCACACCCCTTCTGTTGATTAATTCCGGCCGCTTTCTCTCAACTTCTTGCTTTAATCTCATCAGTTGTTTGCAGTAGAGTTCAGAATCGATGGTCCTGCCTGGTGGTAACAGCTCATAATGAATAATGCCCTTCCAATCCCACCACACACACAGCATCACCTTGTTGTGAGTTAACCCGGGTTTCTTGTCGTACGTGATCCACTTTTCATCACCAGTTATCAGCTTCTTCAAAAATTGTTCGGTTTCATTACGTCGTAATAATGAATCACAAATGAGTACACGGTTCATTAGGTTTCTTTCAGTGAGCTCGTGAGGTACCCAAATATCGAGCTTTTTTGTGACCCAGTTTTTTTCAAATGTGCCAAAACTGTTTTGTGGTCAATTCCCAGTTCTTCAGCTACGTCGTAACTACTGATATGCCGATCTTGCTCCACTTTTTCAAAAATGGCATCCATTTTATCCTTAATAGCGTGACCAAAGCGACGTGCATCTTTGACATCAAAATTTCCGGATTGAAAACGCTTAAACCAAATTTGTGCTACTCTCACAGCCACTGCACTAGGTCTATAAACATCGAAATTTTTTTTCGCGGCTTGCGTTGCCTTTTTACCTTAATAGGTAATACAGGCACCAGATGAGCACGGATGGGAATTCGATTATTCGATCCATCCCAGCTCCTCAAAGAAGGCCAGCAACGCCTTGGTGTTATTGACAATCTCACGTAGGGTACCTGGGTTACCGAAGTACTTGGCCCTGTAAGTGGCGACCACCGGCAGTTTAGCAGCACATGAGCTGCTGTCTCGTCGTCCTCCATGCAGGCCCTGCATAGCGGACTGTCTATGACTCCTATGACAAAGAGGTGTTTATTAAATGACTGTAACTGTACGCAGCTGTTGTTTCGTTAGTCGGAGAATCTGTGTCGTGAGGCGGCCATCAATTGTGGGAAGAGCTTCCTGAGCCTGCCTGCACTCACCTTGGTCCGATCATAGTTTGTGATGTTGGTCCCTGGTGCGTTTCCTTACCAGAGTGCGTAAGTACCCGAAGGGGAGTGGTAAGAAGGGTTCAGTACACACTGGTGCCATGCTCGAACCCCTTCTGGCAAGCTCATCGGCTGCATCGTTGCCTAGCGAACCGCTGTGTCCTTTGATCCATTGAATGGATATGTTGTTGAAGCTACCCACTTGGTTGAGGCGCTGGTGGCACTCGTATATTAACCCAGAGTCAACTGTGTGACTACTAAGCGCTTGTAGGACAGACATGTTGTCTGAGAGTATGCAGTTCGAGTGGCCTTTTTACCTTTTTTTTATAGTAAAATTTTAAAATGTATCGAAAATCTTCATTATATTCACTCATCTAGACAGTACGAAAAACAAATGAAAATCACACTTTTCCTAATTTGAATTTGGAATTATGTTCTTTAAAATTTAAACTTTCAATGATACCAAAACCAGCCAGATACAAATAGTATAGCCAAAGAGATTTTATTACAAGTTCATACATACTATAATGCGAAAAGACTTTTTCCCCAACCTAATAGATAGAATACTCTTTATTATGTACACCATAAAAATTACAGATGTAGAATTGTTACATAGTGTGTCACAATGAATTATTATTATATATTTTATTTGAGAATTTAAGTACCTAAATGATAACTGTCAAGTATTTTGACATAATATAACATAACGCCTGTATTCCCTGAGGGGTTCGGCAGAGGTGTACGTATACTAACGACTTTGTTAAAGCCCCATATAATACGTAATAACAATATATGATAATTGGTCAACCACAGATTACCAAAATTAATGTTTATTTGTTTATTGTTTATTGTTATTATTAGGTATGTTTCCTATAAATTTATGTCAACAGGATACCAAACAGAGTCCATTTATGTACTGATAACAATTTGAATGTGATTTTACAAATTCATTTTCAAAATATGGAGGTAATTTAGGCTGTTTTCCTTAAGACTATGAGTGTCATCTAGTAGCTTGTATTTGTACCTATATATAACTTATTTAGGGTTGAATTGAAGCACACCATACTGATGAAGTGGTTCAATTTAATGCAAAATAAGTTGTATTATTTATCTTGTCAGTCTAGTGGTCGTTAGCTCTACTGCTAAGCACGAGGTCCGGGTTCAATAAGTCCTGCCAGGATTGCGGGTTTGTCCGAAAGGGATACCGCGGCCCTGGCACACAGGCAACTGAAGAAACACGGGTGGGATTTAGTCAGTAAAAGTCTGACACGCCCTCCAGCTTCGCCCAGAGGGGGACAAGTTATTTGTAAATTTTTCTAGGTTGGGTTTTTCCACCAGAAATTTCCCAGTAGTAGCCCGAAGTCTGGATTTGTGCCCGTTTGATGGCAACAGGCTTGCTCCCTATTACATGGAACTTAAAAATAACTGGCAAAACACCTCTACTATACTACACTCTACTCTGGTATACTATAGATACACCTCTGCTTAACCTTTCGGGGATTACAGGTGTTATGTTATTTAACATTTCTCAATATGGGTAAGGCTTTTATACCCTTAAATCACTCGAGCAACTGTGTAAGTAGACCTTTTCCTACTAGAAGCAACATAAGCTACTCGAATAGACTTTTAGGCTGAGATCTATAAAGCGTAGGTACTTAAACTCTACTTTGTACAGTAAGTTTTTCAAACGAAAATGAACCTTATTCATTATGAAGTTTATGTGCAAATAATAAGCAACTTCCAGTGTTTTATACGAATAGAAACACAGAACCAGTAGAAGTGGCGGTGCTTGGGGGAGGCCTATGTCCAGCAGTGGACGTCTTTCGGCTGAAATGATGATACGAATAAGAACATTAACTTTATAAAATAAGGTTCATTTTCGTATGAAACGCTAGTATTGTACTTGGCCTGCGTTAAGTCAAATTTCGCTCTATAGATCTCAGCCTAAGTATGTTTATTAGCCCTTAACCTTATAATATAATATACAAGTATACTTACACCACACAATCTCGTTGCAGCTTCAAAGTCGCGCCCGGGCCGCAAGCGCTCCTACACCCAGAACGATGCAGACGACACCCGCGTCAAGCGCACGCGACTAACTGAGGACCTGCAGCAGTCGGTGGACCGCCTGTCCAGGCCCAGGACTGCTAGTGCCACAGGTACCATGTCATGATAATGTAACAGATCAGAAGTTCAATTCTCATATTTAAAAACATTCAAAATATAGTCGCAATCTCGTCTTAGCTACAATCAATGACAAAAACATGTCAAAAGTTTAGGTAAATAAGATGATTTTTTGATAGATTGAAACTAAGATTACAAAACGTTCTTAATAATACGGGAACTGTCCCTCAGATAGGCTACTATGAAATGTAACAGATAGATTACCATATCCTACACTTAGTTAAGACCCGCAGCAGTCAGTAGACCGCATGTCCAGACCCAGGACTGCTAGTGCTAGAGGTATCGACTAATTACTTAAATACGCTATTCCAAGCTGCGCAGTTCATTTGTTTTCCAGCCACGTCTGCATACGTAGCGTGGCTGTGGGTCACAGTCGCAGTGGATGATCACGCCTACATTTTTATACTAAACAAAGCCAAGAACACGTGCCTATTTATGTAGATCTACGTGTTCTTTGAATAACAACAGGCATTTCTAGCTGATTTTGAAAGGTTAATTATGACTCCACAAAGCATATTTAATGGCGAATTAATGTTTAATTGCTGTGTATGGTGGGGACTACAAACGCCTGCATTCTGTGCTAATTCTGGGATCAACAGCAGCAATAGATCTTTTGAGGATCATCCAACAATATTCAATTGTTTTGTTAACAATGTGATATAATTAGTATGTAAGTAGTTCGGCGCGGTTCATGGTTAAATATATATATAATAAAAGGTATGGTATGCTAATATACCACGAAGGGTACACAAGTACCTAAACATGATAACGTACCAAGTAAGTTTAGGAGACAGCAAACTCATATTTAATTGTGAAGATTTTCAAGCCTTTGCTTGAAAATCTTCACAATTAAATATGAGTATATTTACCATACCTTTTATTTCGATTTCGAAGTTTTCTTTAAAACTTCGAAATCGAAATAATTGACATCGCTGATTGTCAATACATTTGCACGCCATGTTATGGCAGGATATGCTGAAACAAAATTACTGTAACACCTTATGTACCATATGCTAGCAAATAAATATTTTTGATTTGATTTGAAAGATAAGATGGTTCATAACGAATTGACTTCGAGTGTTTACATCAGACAAATAACGATAGTTATTGTGTAATAATGTTGAAATTATTGCACTTTAGAGTATTTTTTTTAATGTAAATGGTAAATAGATTACAGTGCTTTGTATTTATCGTAAACAAACGGAGTTTATTAAACGTTTACATCGAAATAACGAAAGGGTGAGAACAGTTATTTGTCTAATGTTATAATAAATGGAGTATACGTTAATTCGTCAAGCAATAGTTCCATTTGGGCCTCATTTTGCTCTCTTCTTCGTGTCGATGGTAATACATACTTCCCGTACTTACTTCACTTGGTAGAAATAGGGACCTATTATTTCTTAAATAGTACCGTGTGATGCCGGACGTAAAGAATAGCACCACCCCATTTCCTCCCGTGGCTGTCGTAAAAGGCGACTAAGGGACTTACTAGAGAGTGGGCAGCAGCGTTCTCTATGCATTTTAACACCATACTGCGATCGCCAACCCGCCTGCCAAGCGTGACGATTATGGCAAACCTCCCCAATTGGGGAGGCCTATGTTCAGCAGTGGACGTCTTTCGGCTGAAATGATGATGATGATGATGATTTCTTAAATCGTCAAAGATTAGGTATGTTCTACGCCTCGCATTTACTCTGCGGCTCCTGAAGTACAATCACAAGCATAAATACCTTACAATCACGCAAAATCTAAAGTGGTTTGCTCTAGAAACAAGGATTGCAACTTTTGAAATTGAAATTGAAAATGCCATGTTCGTAACACCATGAAACTATCAAAACTTTTAGAGAAAATCTTGCGTAAATGTAAGTTATTTATGCTTGTGACTGTACTTACAATTCGTAACCAGAAGGGACTTGATAAGTTCCTCTTGTAAGAGAATCGCGTTTCCAAGCTATGCCGTTTTCCGCAGTGTGGACCGCTGGACCCAACCATTCTGCTGAATATTCGATGCTTATAAACACCCACACTAGCCAAGTAGTTCGATTAGTCACATCAGATAAAATGTAGATATTACCGCTACGTGTTCTGTTATCAGTCGCCACCTCGCCACCTCCGCTACTTAGTCGATAACGGCTGTAATTACCCTATTTTATTGTTTCAACTATACTTCAATGTTTTATGGTTTTAGAAATAATTTCGGGCCCTGACTTAGAACAAGTTATATTTCATGATTAGCATAAAGGTACTTCAGGAAACGTTATTTTTTCTTGTTGTTAAGTAATCCGCTCCGATTTAGGCCTCCACAGTCGGGGTTACTTTATTTTTTCTTGATTAAGCTCGATGTTGTTGCTGCGTCCAATCTTAACACCAAAGCCTTGAAAATTGTCGCGAGAAATAGTTAAAAGATATTAATCTTGTAAGAATTCATGTATTCACTGATATAAAAAGTAATAGGGTACAACTGCAGTTTGCACGGCTTCCATTTGCTTTGAGAAAACTGAATTTGAAAACTGTTTGCCCAGTCGGAGTCACCAAACCACCATATTAAATACCTATCGAAATTCCAAATTTCTGTATCATGAATGAGTGGTCTTTGTCACTGGCTCATGATATTGAAAATGATAAACTTTCAAGTCACCATGACTTTAATTTCACATTTTTACACACTTAGTATTAAACTAACTCAAACTTTACAGCCAAACTATCAGTGGTGACCCCAAAGAAGCCGCCTACTCCATCCAAGCCGAAGTCTGAAGGCAAGCCGCCCCGCACGAAGCTGCCGAACTTCGCCGCACTGCACCAGAAGCAGTTCGACAAGATGGAGTCGCTGGACGAGTGCCAGGAGCGGAGGGCAAAGAGAGCCAAGCAGCTGCTGACGCCTACTGCACCCCCTGGGCTGTTGGAGAGGATCAGTCCCAAGAGTAAGGAGGTTTTACTTTATACATGGTGAAATGTAAATTGTAATTAGACGTATTCCTTCCAGGACGTGATAATGTGATCCCTGTACAACATTTTAGGTCCCCATATAGCCAAGGCGTAAATCCATGGGGTTCGAGAAAATTCACGATTTGTGTTTCTGAAAATTTAAAAAACACAAATCGTGAATTTAATCAATCCGTCGTGTAATCTTCTATCCGTCTGCCCATAAATGTGTTTCTGAAAATTAAAAAAACGCAAATAGTGAATTTTCAACAAAAAAAAAAAATCTCTTAAACTCACAAATTGAATGTCCATCAATGCTATTTTATTTGGTAGTGAATACGGTAGCAAAGCTTCTGACGTAACCAGGAGTTCTAAAACATCAAACAAGTAGGCTAGTACAAGCCTCTAGACGTTTAGATAAAGATTATGTTCATATGGATAGGCGCAGCACTACCACATAGGTACTGTACCACTAATCTTCTATCCGCCCATAAACAAGTGTGTGCTTCGATTCCTTTGCAACAATACTTAGCCATGTTGTCATCAGTGTACTTGGTTGTACGAGGGTGCGTTTTTAAATTCGCGGAATGGCAGGTAAAGGGGGTAAATTAAAATCGCAAATATTTTTCTTTTTCGATTTATTCACCTGCAAGCCTAATACATTTTTCAGATCTTTCAATAAGCTTATGCATACCATCAAAAAAAAAAAAACATTTATTTTTGTCCTTAAAATACGCTAAAACTGCGTCCTTCACTTCTTCATCACTTGAAAATTTCTTGCCACGAAGCTCTTTTTTCATGTTTGGGAACAGATAATAATTGCAAGGGGCCAGGTCTGGACAATATGGTGGGTGGTTAAATATTTCGAAGCCAGACTTGTGTAGGGCAGCCAGGGCAACACGGCTCTTGTGAACAGGCACATTGTCGTGCAAGAGCAAGACGCCTTTTGTCAATTTTCCTCGTCTTTTCTCTTTGATGGCTTCCCTCAAACGCTCCAAAATTGACGCATAGTATTCTCCGGTTATATTAACACCCTTGTCCTTATAATCTATCAGCAGGATTCCTTCAGTATCCCAGAAAACAGTCGCCATGAGTTTTCCGGCCGACTGCGACACCTTGGACTTCTTAGACGGTGGTGTGCCTTTTTTATGCCACAGCATAGAGTTGTTTAGATTTAGGTTCATAATGATGAACCAAGTTTCATCTCCAGTCACAATTCGACTCAAGATACCCTCTTGATTTTCGTTACAGAGGTCCAAAAACGCACGTGCACTCTCTACGCGCTGTTGCTTTTGCGGCGGTGTGAGCATTCTCGGCACCCGCACTGAACTTAGTCATACCGAGATGGTCATGAAGAACTTTAAAAATGATTGTATCGGATACTCCAACCATTTCTGCAAGCTGTTTCTTCTTAAGACGAGATTCTTCCAATATTATTTTTCGACTTTAGCGATGATTTCTGATGTGGTCACCTCGACGGGGCGCCCAGGCCGGTGATCGTCTTCAAGTGATTCTCGTCCTTGCTTGAATAGACGATGCCATTTGTAAACCATGACTTTACAAGGGCAAGATTCTCCATAAACGGAGGACATCTCTTCCGTAATGATTTTGACGTCTTTTCCTTGCTTGGTTAGGAACTTTATAACGGCGCGGTGCTCGATTTTTTCCATTGTGAATGCTGCCTCCCCGATTAAGTTGCTTGGTTGATGTTAGTTCAGAAACTAATGAGCCGATCGTAATAATACTCCGTATTTATACTAATAGTGAATCACTTAACTCGTTGAGGTACTAATGAGACCCCTCACCCCTCTTCAACCCCGTCATTCCGCGAACTTAAAAACGCACCCTCGTATGTTGTATCGCAATCTCTCCCACATTTTCTATACAGTTCCATACTTTAATCAAAACTACTACTTACATTAGAAGGTAGTTTTGAGGTTTGAGATAACTTTATTCTTTTATGAATATAATAATTCGCTTAGAGCGATTGCCTATCTGACCTTCACAACCCAGTAACTGGGTGATACGATACCCCTTGGTAAGCCTGGTCGTCAGACTTTCGGGCTTCCGACGACCCGTAACAACTGTCAAAGATCTACAAATGACAGGGCAACGGCTTAACGTGCTTTCTGTGGCACGGAGGGGTCTAGGTAAGTGCGGTTATCCCTATTCATAATCTTCGATCAATAATAGCACTAGATACAGGATCAGGAACAAAAATAAGTCATTGAAGTGGCCACGTTTACACACACATACACATTTACATTTGTTACTACGAAATATAGAAAAAAGTTTTATAATATTAACAACTTCAGTTCAATATAAACCTTAACACTCAACTATAAAGTTTTATTACGATTGCAAAATATTTATATTTAAGTCCTTCTATCATCGGAGAAAGGTAAATTTAAAATGTCACTTGAAAATAAAAAGTCATTTTTATAATAAGTACAAAAATATTTATTCTAAAATGAAACTTAAAACCTAAGCAATAAGGTTTAAGACATTTTGTTGACAATTTTGTGCTTACTCTATTTTGGAACTAGACGTAGTTCTTGGTATGACATTTCAATGCTCAGAACACAGTAATCATTGAAAGACGTAGAGTTGCAGAATAATAATATTATTTTTTTAAGCGAATGTTCTTTTTTAACCCATTTGGACCCAAATACAAACTAGTAGTAAAATTTTGATAAAAACTTTATTGACGTAACAATTGGAGGCTAGTAAGACATTTTATAAAGAAAAATTAAAAATAAATAACTTCCTTATGTATTAAAAAACACCGTCCTCAAATGGGGCCAATGGGCTTATTTATGGTATTTGTCAAAGCATACTTTTTCGATGCACAATTTTTTGATGCATTTTTTATGTTGCTAACGTGCTTTCATCTGGCATTCGTTGCATCCTAGCTGGCTTGGCAGTTTCTGGGGGAAGTGTCCAACACTATCTAGATTCATATTTGGCACCACTGAAGAAGGTTTATGACGCTTTTCATCGGGTCTTTACTGAAAGAGGAGTGAGGAGTGTAGGCATTGGCCTACACTCCTCAAATAAAATCGGGCAATACTTCGCCGAAACTGGAGCTGGTCTAGTTTCTCTTCAGCGGTCAGGACATGGAGACGCCAAGCACTAGCTACAGCCAAATCCAGCATGTACATAGGTAAACAGAACCCACTACAATTTTTTGCCTCTTATAGCTGTTAGGTATACTGCGATTGACTGGTCAGCTTGATCAACTCCGCCCATGCCTTTGGTGTAGTTCTGGACGACAAAAGGGATGTCCACGTCTACCTTTCTTCCTTCTGCAGAGCTCCACGTTTTTACCTTACCAAGAGGGTAAACAAAGTCATAGTTTGTAAATGTTATGAAATGTTCACTAGTGGCTTGACAAGTGTTTGTACCATGGGGGTACAAACACTTGTCAAGCCACTGGAGGACATTTCTTCGTCCTATTTTCCTTCACAGTACTAGTCGTACGATAACTAGCTACACGCAAATCTCGCAGCAATGCGTGACTGGTAAAAAAGTTGACGAAATACACGATATCCTCATGCAAACGAGCGATTACTTTTTCCAACAGGCCCTTTACCACTTTTGATCCCAAAGGCTCATTACTGGGTCCTCCTACTGATTTACCGCAGTATGCATCGAAGGCATAACAATAACCATCAGCAATTGCAATCATTCAGTTTTTGTTCCCAAATCGTACGGGATTGCCTCTTATGAACTGCTGCCTGGAGGAATGGCCACTATGACGTTACTAACAGCTGGATCATCCACTTCATTCAGAATGTTTTCGATAGCTTCCTCGAGTCCTCGATAGTCATTTGCAACATCAAACGATCGGTTAGTCATATTTACTAGTCGAAACTATGCCCAAGTGATAAATACAAAAAAAAAGAGAAAAAATATTGTAAATATTAAAAAAATATGACTTACCTTTGGTCCAACACCTATTTGCTCAATGAAGTGAATAAAATCACTTATTTCATCCACTCAATCCAATAAATCACAAAAGTATAATTTGTTTTACAAAGCCACACTCTTGGGCCCTACGAATTTGCCTGCAAACTAAGGATAGCTAAAATAAGTTAAAAAAATGTGGATACTTAAAGAAGTATCCCCAAATGAGGACAGCGGGCGTAAATGGGTTAAGGAAGCAAATATTTTTGATCAATTTAAAAAAGTTGGTAGTAGGACTAAATTAGTACAATAGTTATTTTAATAAAGGGGATGCGCTGTGGTAGCCCGCGAAATTCAAATTTTCTTGCGTTTTATGCAATTTGCAGGTCCGTGTCAGGTTGTAATATTGATCAGTTCAGTTATGTCCAATTTATCAAAATGAATTGAACAAATTGTTAAATAAAAAATTCAACAATTTGTTACTTATAACTTTTTCAAGGTTTAAATATTTCTTCTCCTCTTTCTTTCGCGACAATAGATACAAAAACATATATTACGATATTTTTTTATATTATGATACTAGCTTTTGCCCGCGGCTTCGCCCGCGTGGATGTCGGTTATCGCATAAAAAAGTACCCTATGTACTACCCTCTCCATATCCCAGGCTATATCTCAAAATTCTAACTTAATATTAATTTTAATGTGACTCACTATGTGTTTATTACCGAGCTGGTAATGAGTTGAACTATCGAACTAATGTGCACACTAATAGGGTTGAAAATAAAACCACAATTGTGTACTGATCTAAGCTGGTATATTTAATTAAAATTGCGAGACCCCAACCAAATCGCGGTAACGAAACCATAGCGAGATCTATTTCGACGTCAACGCCATCTATCGAGCTTGACATCAAACTCTTAACATTTCACAATAATAACTATGGTTTTATGGTTTCTTCATGAACACTATGTGAATAGAAACCGAAACAAATGATTTAATATAGTAAAAGTACTTATGTTCTGAACGTGAATGAGTCTTTACCTAAAGATAACAAACACAAAATCAAAATACGAAATTTCACTCAAATTCTTAAAGCAATCAATTGTACCAAATACAACACGAAATAAAATTGCGACACAAATAATAATTTTAGAATAATTCACGTAAGTACTAACTTTTCTCAGGGTCACGTTCGCAATTGGACGAAATATTAGACATTTATTTTGTACTTGCAACACGATCTGGATGTAGAATTCGATTAATCGACTAATAATTGACCGGTTGACATTTTAGCGGGAACACCACTAAACGAACGAAAAAAGAAAACAAAATACGTCTATACTCTGTGGTCGTGTGGCGGTGTGACGCGATGCTTAATGTAAACATTCATCAAGGTTATACGTGCGTAAAGTAATGGATTCAATGAGAAAACGGTTTAATCTTAGAAGAATCTTATACAGAATTACTGAGAAATAAGTGTAGATTTCG
Organism: Dryobota labecula; assembly: GCA_947523025.1. Lineage (NCBI taxonomy): Eukaryota > Metazoa > Arthropoda > Insecta > Lepidoptera > Noctuidae > Dryobota > Dryobota labecula. The sequence continues at coordinate 1,536,412 of OX383301.1, forward strand.
TATTGAGTGTTAGTTTATCGAAAAGTGATAAATATGTCAGTGAAAAAATAACGAAAGTTTTGGAATGCACAAATTTTGATCATAAGGCCGCCGTGTTTAGTAATGTTTTTATGATAAATATTCTTGTATACTGTTTGAAATACACGTAAGTAGCTAGCTTATTTATCTACGAACATAATTTGGCTAATAGCTACTGATATTATAGCGTATTGTTATCGTAATCGTATTTCCAAGAGTAAAATTCGGCAAACAAATACCTACAAAAAGTCAATAAAATGGATATAGTATGTTATCCTTAAGAGATAGACATATGCCATCGCGGACTTTTTTGAAGACCTTTTTATGATACACAATTCCACCATACATTATTTTGTTATACCTCAAAGGGTTTAGACAGCGTTTTCGTTGAAAGCTCCCAGACGGCTTATTTTTTTCCGACACCTCCAACAAATATCGTTAATTCATACAAAAATGCATACAAAAACATAACAAATTATATACTAAAACCTTCCTAGAGAACCAAGCTATCCATTGGTGAAAACAGCATGAGAATCGGTGCAGTAGTATTTGAGTTTATCGCGAACAGACAGACAGACAGACAGACAGACAGACAGACAGACAGACGCGGCGGAGGACTTTGTTTTATAATATGTAGTGATTTTGCATTGCGAAATTGATTGCTAAGAAATCTACAATGCTTTTCCCTGTTCCAGAACAGTCGATGTTTGTTACAATAGTTGGTGCGTTGTCGCAAACATTGGCCAAACAATCATAATATTTGCTAAATGATGTATAATTTACTATTTAATTGTTATTATTTTATGAAAAACACAAACATAATGATATAAACTTACCGAAAAAAAGATATTCCTTCCAAAATCTTGGTGTTACGGTGGTTATTTACACAATTTTTGAACGCGCACTGCGGCATTTTGACGTCTTAACGTTGGCTATGTTTGGACGACACTAATTTGAAGTAAGACCACAAAAGTATTTGTGCTCTTATTTTCCGGGCCGTTTTTGAAGCGCTTATCGGGAATCTAGTGCTATTATTGATCGAAGTTCATAATACTTACTTTACGTTGTCATATTGATGACCGATCGGTGCGTCACTGGCTGCAATTGAGATACCGATTATATTGGCTCCCTACTAGAAGCGTATCTTATCTCCGGCCGAACATATGGCAAGTGGGTAGGCACAGTCGACAAGTGTTTCCTATCAATGTCTACGTATTTTGGAAGGAAAAACACAACAATATTATATCAGGGTATTTCAGTGAAATTGTATTGAGTCACCGAAAGAGTTAGTAGAAAAGTAGTAGTGAAATCTTTGATAACTTGTAAAATGCATGGCATCCCTGTATCACACGAATCTTAAATGAGGGAACGGGCCCCGATTGTTGTCCTATTAGATGTCAAGTTGACTCACTGATACTCACTCACTGAGCGAAGCCTCCGTCGCGCTCATGATTTCCTGGTGCTTTCCTAGGACCCTGGTAGATAGGGAAACTCTGGTTCACTTTGTCTGCGGGCTACCTAAGCTTGGGCTGCAAATTCGAAGCACGCTGCCAGCCCCGTTGTTCCGTATTCACAGCCAACGTCTTATCTTCTAGGAAAGGGAAAGATCCCCGAAAATTTAGGCATAGGTGTACCTATACCCACATTTCGCCAGTTCGTCTTTTATAATCAAAAGATTTTTAGAAGCTAAATTAGGTAACCTGTTGAGTTCAGATACTTACTCAAACAGAAAAACGTCACACACGCGTGTGGCGTGTCATATCATCCCTCACTTAATACGGAGGTCGCGGGAGCCGACATCCGGCGAAGTTGATTAATTAAGTGCACGAGCTGATCACCTGTTGCCTCGTGTAAGCAAGTTTGATGCAAAGGTTTGAAACACTTACCAGTACGTTTTGTTTGAAAAACAGTTTTACACATGACATGACGTATCATCAGCCTGTAAGCCCCAAAGAGCTGGGCAGTGGTGTACAGTACACCCACATTTCGCCGATTAGGTATGTTTAAGTCCCATGTTATAGGGGGCGAGCCTATTGCCATCAACAGGGCACAACGCCAGACTCCAGGCTGCTACTGAGAAATTCCTTATGGGAAATGTAATCTAGGATCTTAAGCTCAGCAGTAGAGCATGCGCTTGCAAACAATAGACCGAGCCAGTCAAGAATACTTACCAGTATTCATTTTGATTATTTAGTGACTGTGGATATGAAAAATCCAAACTTGGAATTTTGTCATCACACATGTTCATATAACCTGGAGTAATATATACTGCTTCGTTCATGTGGAGTGGTCGCAAGCGCTACTGCAATACAGGACTACCATAAAGATTCCAAACTGTAACGTTACAAATATACGCACGGTTGGCGCAGTGGTTAAGCGATTGACTGCTGCGCTGCGTGTCGTGGGTTCGATTCCCGCACGGAACAAATATTCGTATGACCTACAAGTAGTTGTTCCGGGTCTGGCTGTTTGTGTATGTGAGTTTAAATGTTTGTAAACGCACCCACGATACAGGAGTAATTCCTAGTGTGGGGCAAAGTTTAAAAAAAAAAAAATACCCAATACAATTTTAAAGCTATTAACAAGTTACAAGTTAACATTTATTTACACCATTTATAACTCAAGACTTAGTTAGATTTTTGGATTTGGCTCCGCCCCGAATAGCAGAATAACTACTAACCATGCGAAAAATTCACAAAAAATAAAAAAAAATAAAACATTTTGGACATAACGGTATCTTTGATGATATCTCGAGAACGGATTGGAGAACGGGGGAACAAAAAATATTTTTTTCTTCAAATTTAGCTGGTTCGATACCCGGTTCAGACAGGCAATTATTTAAAATTCTTTAAATGCAGTTCATATTGTTTTTAAAATAAAAATGAAGTCTTCATTCAGTAAATTTTTCTATCTACAGTATTTAAGGTACTTTCTCTCCATGTGGCAGTCGTGGGACGTCCTGTATATAAGGTGTATCTATTCATACACGAAATATTTTAAGAGAAACATCTATAGGTGTTAAAAAAGCCATAGCAACGATTTTTTTTTATGTAAGTGTTTTTATTTTTGCGTAATTAATTACTACATATTATAAAACAAAGTCCTCCGCCGCGTCTGTCTGTCTGTCTGTTCGCGATAAACATAAAAACTACTGCACCGATTTACATGCTGTTTTCACCAATGGATAGCGTGGTTCTCGAGGAAGGTTTTAGTATATAATTTGTTAAGTTTTTGTGTACATTTTTGTATAAATTAACGATATTTGCTGGAGGTGTCGGAAAAAATAAGCCGTCTAGGAGCTTTCAACGAAAACGCTGTCTAAACCCTTTGAGATATAACAAAATAATGTATGGTGGAATTGTGTATCTTATAAAGGTCTTTAGAAAATTCCGCGATGGCATATGTCTATCTCTTATGGATAACATACTATATCCATTTTATTGTGGTTTTGTAGGTATTTGTTTGCCGAATTTTACTCTTGGAAATACGATTACGATAACAATACGCAATAATATCAGTAGCTATTAGCCAAATTATGTTTGCAGATAAATAAGCTAGCTACTTATGTGTATTTCAAACAGTTTAAAAGAATATTTATCATAAAAACATTACTAAACATGGCGGCCTTATGATCAAAATTTGTGCATTCCAAAACTTTCGTTACTTTTTCACTGACATATTTATCACTTTTCGATAAACTAACACTCAATACGAAATCTACACTTATTTCTCAGTAATTCTGTATAAGATTCTTCTAAGATTAAACCGTTTTCTCATTGAATCCATTACTTTACGCACGTATAACCTTGATGAATGTTTACAATAAGCATCGCGCCACACCGCCACACGACCACAGACGTATTTTGTTTTCTTTTTTTTTTTTCTTTCGTTTAGTGGTGTTCCCGCTAAAATGTATTAATGCCGGTCAAGTCTTAGTCGATTAATCGAATTCTACAGCCATATCGTGTTGCAAGTACAAAATAAATGTCAAATATTTCGTCCAATTGCGAACGTGACCCTGAGAAAATGTATGCACCAATGGTTTTCATGAGACATTTCGAGCGTTTTCTCAGCACAAGCGGTGTAGAGATGGGTTGTAACAGGTAAACCACGATATCTGTTATCACTGTTACTGTTACACAAAAATAACAGATCCAAATATCTGTTATTAAATAACAGCCTGTTATTTTTGTAGTGGTCACTGTAACAGGTAACAGGTAGGTAACACGACCTAATTTAGGAGTCACTTTTTCGCAAATATTGGTTCTTGTTAGACCACCAACGGTATTTTAGGGATAATAAATACTAAGTGCTTCTCTTTTTAGCGTACTTTAACCGCTTTAGTAAGAGTGAGAAGTAAACATATTTCGAAGTAAATAATAGGTGCTTCTCTTTTTAGCAAGGGTCATTCTTTAATGAGGAAGAGAGAGAAATTAATATCCTTGTTATTTTCCTTCCTGTGTGTGAATGTGTATGAAAGTAACAGTCGTGGTAACAGTCTGTGAGCCTGTGTGGGGACTGATATAGTGAAATAACAGTAACAGCTGTGGTAACAGTCTTTGAGGGCCTGTTATTTTAAGTAACAGATAGTTTTATTGGGAGGAACAATTGTTATTTGTTATTTTTAAATATCTGTTATTTATATCTGTTACGATAAATATGCCTCACTCCTAAAGCGGTATATCATGCGACATTTCGGAAGATTTCGTTTTGTTTTCACATTGTTGGTACTTACGTGAATTATTTTAAAATTAATATTAGTGTCGCATTTTTATTTCGTGTTGTAATTTGGTACAATTGATTGCTTTAAGTATTTGAGTGAAATTTCGTATTTTGGTTTTGTGTTTGTTATCTCTAGGTAAAGACTCATTAGATGTTCAGAACATATGTACTTTTATTATATTAAATCATGTTTCGGTTTCTATTCACATAGTGATCACTTTAAAATTTATATTAAGTTAGAAATTTGAGATATAGCCTGGGATATGGAGAAGGACATAGGGTACTTTTTTATGAGATAACCGCATCAAAAGCTTGAATAATTTTAAAATTGCTTGAGACATTTTGAAAAAAACTTTACGTATTCTATAAATGACCCGCCCGGACGCGGCAATGCGGGTGATGGCGCAAGAGCGGTGCCTTTTGATAATTAATCATCATAATTATCAAGTAATTATAAATCATTTAATTTTTTAAATAATAACATTGATTTTAAAAAAAAAAACGTTTCCATGTCTTCTTCACCACCTATACTAGTTGTATCTCTTAAAATATTTCGTGTATGAATAGATACACCTTATATATAAAAGAAAGTAAATAAAAAAAAAAAGAATTCGACTAGGTTGAGTAGTCATCCAAAATATCGGGTGCATCACAACTTCTGCAGTACACGTGCAACGCTGCGGCCGCTCATAAGGTCCTGGGTTCGATTCCCAGGTTGGGCAAAGTGGCATTGGGTTTTTCCTTCTGGAATTTCTCAGTAGCAGCCCGGAGTCTGGATGTGTGCCCGGTAGATGGCAATAGGCTCGCCCCCTATTACATGGGACTCAAACATAACTGGAGGAAATGTGTACTATAGGTACACCTCTTCCGAACTTTTTGGGGATTACAGGTACTTGTAATGTAATACATAAATATTAGGCCGTCAGTTATCATAAATTATAAACATCCTAAATTGCGACAGCAGGCCACCATACATTTTGCGAGGGCAATGTCCAGCGGCAGTTTATTGATGTTCGTCGTAATCAGCCGCTGGAAACAAAACATTAGATAGAGATCGATATCAATATTTTAGGATGAAACAAATTGTAAACATTCGAAATAGTGCGTAACTAATAACTCTGATTATCTGTCTGGAGTAATAATTACAATGATTTCGAGCTGTAATATACACAGAAATCAACTCGTCAGAGTAGAACCAATTATTCGAACGATGTCAATGTAAGTACAATGCAATGTAATGTACATCCTTAATTCTGCCTTCATAAGGAAAAAGGGCACAACTAAACTTTTTTCCGAAATTGAGCTATATACATATTCGGAATCAGAAAAAAATTACCCATCTGCCAATATTTTTTGTACAATTTTAGGAACAAGATAAACAAAAATACCGTAAGCTCAAAAGGCACAACTGAGCCAATTTTTAAGTTATTGTACGTAAAAAGAGCACATCTGACTTATACTACGTCAAAAGGTCACATAATGCATAAATGCGGCTTTTATTTGTACCACGATAAATATTAGTATTATTTATTTAGTTGAAAAGGCATAATTGACCTGCGTTAAATATTAAAGGCATAACTACCACAGATGTGCTCTTTGATTTAAAGTTTACCAATTAGAAAATGTTGATTATTTAATAAATACCAATAAAATAAAAACTTATATTTCAATAATCGTGTCGGAATCATGAAAATGAATTTATTTTAATTCATTTATTTCCGAGAAATAATATTATAGTCGATATTTTTCGCCAAAAACCAATAAAAAATTTAAACTCGATTTTCTCCATATTTATAAAATGTTAGATGTGCCCTTTTTATTTATGACGGCAGAATTATTAAGGTGGATAGACGTGCTACAAATTTTGACGACATAAATAACGCTCTACTGCAGCTCCAAAATTGGTTTACAGCTAACAATTTATGCAGGCAGGCATAATTATTATTAGTTGGGGGATTAGGTACATCGCTGATAAAAATGCTTGGCTGAATTGTTGGTCCTGCTCCACAACCACAACTAATTGATTAACATTTGAAAATAATGTTGGAGCTACTGAAGATTGTAAGACTATCTTTGCATTGTATAAACTCAATCTCTTTTGTATTATATAATTGCTTAGCACAGGTGTGAGTACTATAGAGCTACCATTGACCAGGGGCCTAAGTCTACTAATTTACAAACGTTGCAATAGTCTCGCCATTGTGAGTATTTGACAGTGTTTGTATGGCAAATCTGTCAAAAACTCACAATGAAGAGACCATTGCAACGTTTGTACATTAGTAGACTTGACCCCCAGTGCCTCAAGTCTGCTATTACAATAGTGTCAGAATGGTCTCGCCATTGTGAGTATTTGACAGTTTTTGTATGGCAAATCTGTCAAAAACTCACAATGAAGAGACCATTGCAACGTTTGTACATTAGTAGACTTGGCCCCCAGGTAATATGTCTTTCATTGACTTAAATGTGCCCTGGCGGCTGAGAGTATGTCATGCTCACTAAGATGTCTCGCTGATGGTGGCGCATGTGTTGGATCATTTAGCTCCCTTCACTATGGTTGAGCTGAATGGTGCTTACCCATGCGTTATGTTCGTGAACGGGCGCCGTCAGTTGGGACTGGTCATCTCTTAGCTGCCACGGCTTATTTTAATTATCTTATTTTTTATTTTTTTGTTACTTTTTGTTGTAAGTACATACTCTGGACGCTTTTAACGTGTACGTTTTGATTTTTACATCGTTCTCATATTTGTTATAAATTCAACATTATAGATGTAACTAATATTTTTGTAACAATTAAATTTAAATGAGTGTCCATGGAGTTTCTTGCCCGTTCTTCTCCATAGGTACCTACTACGCTTTCGAATGGGCATGTAGCTTCAATTTTCTTACTGACCGACTCCCTGACAGTTCAAAAGTGCCTGGAAATGGTTTAATTGAAGTAAATTATTTGAGTTTGAGTACAGTGGCCAGCACATCAAGCTACACGAAACTGACAAGTTTCTCCAAACGATTTTAAACTTTAAAATGTTGATCATTATGTTCAAAATCGAAAGAGAAAATTTGACATTTTGTGGTAACTTGATGTGCTGGCCACCGTTAGTACCCAAACATATATCTACACAAATAAATAAAATTGAATTGTCTGTTTGTAATGTCAAAATAGCAGCTTTTTACTCAATGCTTATGAAAGTACATATATACGGTACTTACAGAAAAAAAAAAAACTTAAAAATATATTAATAATTACCGTTTTGGTATTCTTTTTTTTCTGTCTGTTTGTTGCGGCTAATTTCCGAAACGGCTGGACCGATTTTGACAGGACTTTCACTGGCAGATAGCTGATACTGTAAGGAGTACTTTTATTTTAGAAAAAAGCCACGCGGCTGAGGCCGCGGGCAACAGCTGCTATAATACTGTTAAGCCTTAAACAGACAACCTGCGAATGCGTCGCAGTTCATTGTCCTTTCAAGAAAAAATATAATGGCACACACGAGGACGTCCAATACTATCCACTCTACCTTCACATAACATATTGAATAATGCAGACTAGATGACCCAAAAAGTCTGTCGTTGTCCTGTAAAATTTATTGAGTCAGATGAAATCGATATCGATCCGTAACTAAATAGATAACAATTATCTGTGATATCGCAAGCGTCAGTCATCTCACTCTCTCGATAAGTGGTTAGCAATCATAACAAATCTCTTTACAATCTTAACCTAAATACCAGTGACTGCTTCAATTTTGTGTCGAGTCAAACCCACACTGAACCTATGTAGCTTGCAAGAACTCAAGAAGTTGCATTTATACACTGTTACCACGCTCATCATAAAAAATTACAGAAAATTATTTGATAAACAGTTTTTCAGCATTTCATAAAAAAGCTATATTAACAATATTCTTTAAATTATACTTTAATTCCGGTTTTCATCAAACAAAAATGTCATTAAGATTGAAAAAACTGAAATCGATGTTCATTGCTGACCGTACAAAATAAAGTTTGATACTAAGAAAATAATGTGTTTTCCCGGGTTCCATTACCCTGAAATGATGCTAGGTAGGCTATTGGTATCATTACCCATGCATATGTAAGTATGTGCATGTGGAAATCGTATCCTCCCGGCCTAGGACACTAGACGGATGCTCCGCGTAGCTAATATAGGTCATAATAATATGCTTCAGTTTCAGGTCACATCTAAAATAGCTGCGCCAGAGTGTAGTCTTTAATATTTCAGAATTAAAAGTATTTTCCAGACTCCCAAATTATTTACCTATATTCATCCAAATCATTTGATAGTTTAGCCTTGAAAACTTACTGGACGAACAGCAAGACTCACTTTTGCATTTATAATTTTAACTGCCAAAGAAAAAAACCTAATATTCTGCTTTTAATTTACAGATAACACAGAATCACCAAAAAAACAAAGCAGAGAGTTAACCAAACCCAAAGAGAAAACCGACACCCCTACAAAGAAGTTACCCACACTGGAGTCTTTACGTCCTGGGTTCACCAGATTCGGGTTCAAATTGAACCTAGACGTGAACCCATTCAGCATACCGAGTAAGACTGTCGAGAAACCGAAAGAAAAACCTGTTGAGAAACCCAATGGGATAGTTCCCAGGCAGGCCATATTGCCATCTCTGGCTGGTGCCACATCCGTAAGGCGTGAAGTTGCGAAGCTAACTGTCATGAGGGAAAAGTCTTTCACGGACAGACGAAATGTGAAGAGAAATGAAAACAGAACCGTTATCAAAGGCGTCAGAACTAACAGAAGGTTCGAATTACAGATGAAGATGAGAAATTTAGACTAAGTAGGGTAGTTGTTGACTTGTCCCTTAAGGGAAAGGTGAGTTTAATGATATTTTGGTCGAATTAAAGCTTTGTTTTAGGGGGCGATAACAATAAAATTATTTTTAAGTTAGCTTTAGCTTTCCTGTGACGAAATTGCTAAAATTTGTGTAAAAATCTGGTTATTTTTGCATGTTTTATACAAATTGGTAATACAGTTTTTAATGTCGCCAGACTGGACTTTGGGTCATCAAAAAACTGTTGACAATCGTAGTGTTGTTTCGTACTAGGTTCGTGTTTAGTTTTATAAACGTTCTGTTTTTGATAAGTGCCCCATAGTTTTACAGACGGTGCCATATTTACTACACTCGTTTATAACTCTGTTTCTTTATACAATATATTTCACTACTTCTTTCTATAAAAGATTAACCCTAAAATAAAATAAAAACCTTTATTCTGTATGAAAGGCGTAAAGCGGCGCGTAGGAAACCTGCAAAACGTTTGTAGTGCGTGGGTAGGCGGCGGGGGATCTCCTCGTTTGATGACGTCTTCTCTACGCCTACACACTCCATAGCGACCATTTATTTTTCGTGCCGCTTTGCCAATTAAGACAACTAAACAGTATTAAGAGCTTTTAATTTTGACTATTAATTATTACTTTAGAGAATATCGTCGACCGTAGGTTCAATTGACGTAAGGGACAAAATACCCAAAATGAGCTAAAAATACAGTTTTGTTCAGAATTTTTCGCTCTTTCGAATGGTTTATATGAAAAAATTCTAGCTTAAGAAAAATGTCCCTTACCCTACTGATTTTTTGGATCCAAATTTCGAATCAGCCCCATAATAACAATGTATTTGAAAAACTATGCAATATAGCAACTTGAAATGGTGTATTTACCGCCGCCAATCGAATCAAATAAGGTAAGATAAGGTAAGGTAGGTAACGATTTCCAAATTTAAGATATCCGTACGTCAAAAGTGTGTACTTAATTTTCTGTCAACAATCTCTTTACACTGTATTTCTTTTCATACATTTTTTAAACAAGTGATTTACACTATCTTTTCACAATTTTTCCACAATTTTTGATCCAACGTAGAGGTCAATTTAATGTAAGGGACGGGACTACAAGATACTTGATCAGTAAGGGACATTACTAACAAAATACGTTGGTGTAAGGGACATCTATTTTCTTAAATAGATAACTTATTTAAATAAATTTTACACAGGTAGATAGAGCACTAAAATAAAAGATTATGTGCGAAATCAGATCCGAAAAAGGTTAATAACAAAAAAAGTTATGGGCGATTTAGTCCGAAAAAAAACTTTGTCGGCCTCTCCTGAAAAATCGTATTTTGTCCCTTACCTCAATTGAACCTACGGTCGACGATATAATGTTATTTTATTACTAACACTGTTTAAAGGTAGCGAGATAGTGCCATAGTAATCATGTATTGATATTGTGTTCTATAGTTATCTAACAGATTAAACGATTTCATTTTATGTGTTGTGGTTTTATTGATAAACGCGCAGCCCGCAACCCGTGCGGCAATCTTTATACATAGTTGTTATTTCATCTGCATGCTCCTGGGCATAGTTCACCAAGTTATGGCCCATCATGTTTTTTGCAATCGACGTTGACAGGGTGTTGGTAAACATTTGTGAAATTGTCACTGGGATGCGCTAAGGGAGTCCGCGAACTTCATTTTTTCTTACGTTTTTCCAGGTCAGTATCAGGTTGTATGTTGATCTAAATAATAATTCGCGGCTGTATCAAATATACCGGATGACTTTTTTACCGTCTCGAAAAAAATTGGGTATACTAGGTGAACGGAGTAGAAGCCTATGGCATAGCAGTATTTTTTTTTTTTTTTTTCAGAAATAAAACTAAAATAAAACATAAAAATATTGAAATTTGGGTGCGTATGATTTAAATTTAAATATTATTTATCGTATTTATTTATTGAATTATGTTTTTTGTTAATTTTCTGTGTTTATTGTTATAGTATGATAAGTTTACTTCAAATGTGTGGTATTTATCCATAGATCAATTTCTTTCTAGGTTAAAGAAAAAATAATAAAAACTATGCCATAGGCTTCTACTCCGTTCACCTAGTATACCCAAATTTTTACGAGACGGTAAAAAATTTCATCCGGTATATTTATAGAATTATAATCATGAAAAATCATCAATGCAACTCTTATAGGTTCTTATAATCCTATTGAATGACTATTTCGTGAAATCATGACATTTGATAATGATGGCGTAGAGTATCCTACAGTAGATGGCGGCTGCCACATAAAAAATCCCAAACGTACAATAAAAGTGTTCATCTCCCCGCGGAGTTGTGACACCCGATGAGAACTAGGTTATTATGGTGTTGAGAAGCCTTTAACAATGCAATACCAAGATTATTGCACACCAGGTTCTACCTAAGTGCCTATTGTAATCCTAGAGTCTGCCTAGCCTACTAACGTGGGATAACTAGCGTTAAAATCGTGTGGGGAAATGTTGCCAAAGAAATTAAAACACCGATAATATACGAATTTATCCCAGAAAAGTCTTCAGGTCTAAAAAGGATAGCACAAACTGTCCACGAAATATTGGGTTGCCAATTTTTTTTGTCATTGGCCTTTGTTCCACAGTTTTCGTCTTATAACATCTCTGGGAAATACATGAGTCCCCGTATTTTTGCAGTTAACAGCTGCGCAAAGGGACATATTAATTAATTATGCGTAAAAGAAATCGCAAGTTTACAAAAAAATTGTATATTTTATATCGAGGGACTAAACGAAGAACGAACGAACGGACCGGACGAAGGTGGTTTGACTCCCGAGAGTGCGAGGGAGTCAATGAAACCGAGGTTAAGTTGGTGTTCAGTCTCAAGGTGCAAACTGTACTTTTCAACTTTGAGTGCGAGAAAAATAGTCAGTTTAGTTCAAAAACATTTAATAAATATTACTTAATAAAATAAAAATCACAAAGGTAAATCTTCCGCGTTTCAAAATGTATGGAGCCCCGGCCTGGTCTTTGTACACTATACTAAATAATGGGGAAACACAATTAAAACAGTTTTCAATCATCCAATTACTTTAAATTGGCTTTGTTTGGTAGTAAAGCACAATAATGTACACTTGGAATTGCAACACAAAACAAAAACCCGTCATGGCAGTAAACTGTCATGTTGATTGATTACTGACGTTCGACATGTTTATTTCTGTCATATTACATTTTCAAAGAGAATCTTACGTTATTCGTAGTTATAGTCATTTGTAATATTTAGATCTAGTTGTAGTTTGTATATAAAGTACAGTCCAGTTGACCTGCGAGATGCCATGAAAAATATCTTTTAAGATTTTTACATATAGCATAAATGTACAGAATACATTCAATCGTCGAAATATTAACTCAGACAACAACAATGTAGCGATTTTTTTATTTACAGTTCACGATCTATGGTATACTGTCATTGTTTTTTAACCACATAGTAACTAAATTGGCGAGACGCCATATTGAAAGTCAATAAAAATAATTGATAAATATCAAATGATTACTAGAAAAATATGCGTTTATGCAATTTATCTGTATTTTTCCCAAATCCCTAGGATTTTTCTCGATTTTTCGAAGTACTGTACATATACTGGGCCGGTTTTGAAACATCTCCACACTCGACAAAAATTCTGTAATTTCGCGGTCAGTTTTTTCTTCTAAACCAGTCGCAGATTAACAATTTAAAGCACATGGCGCCACCTTCTTTGCGGAAAAGCCATGAAACCAAAACTCTTCAACATTTTCGCAATGAAGATGGTCGACACTCCACAGATAATAGTTAATGTACTGGCTGTTTGAGTTTGTCTATGTCACATGACGGAAATTAAAAGACTAATTACTTTTCACTCCCTAGAGACTTAAGTGGTCACTTTAGTCCCGCTTCGTAGGGCTATATTGGCGTACTTTTAGAGCATGAGAAGTGAAAAATGTATTTATGGTGATAGCTAGCTGTCAAATTCTTAGTTTCCTACCTCAATGTCTTACACACGCAGTAGTAGCGACATCTGAAGTAAGTGGCAGTTTTTATCCCAATTAGTTATTACCTACATAAAAATATATATCGTAACTTTATTGTTGTTGTTAGTAGGTACTTACCTTTTCTGAACATAGCTAATTATCATCAGCGTGCTGCCGCTTGTAATTATTAATAATTAATCATACGCAAATGGACGTAGTAAGGTGGTAGTACTGTCGTCGCCTACCCTCATGGGACCGCGAATGTCATCCGCTTATCATTCATTGTTACTATAGAAACGAACGTATTGTTATGCAGGGTATTCGTTGTTCGCTTTGTGATCTTATCGCTAATATTGTGGTGGTGTGTGATTGACTGATTGCAAGCAAGAAGGCCACCAGACGGATTGAAAAATGTGAAGCAGCTGTTGCTGTAAGCTACACGATTACTTACAAATGCTTGCACTGACTGGACAAGTCCACTCAAATATGTGTGGTTCTTTCCTCAAAAGACCCTTTCAGACACGGATCTACATAATCTGACCAAGATTTTGTCTGGACTTAAAAAAAACCGGCCAAGTGCGTGTCGGACCACGCACAATGAAGGGTTCCTACTACTTGGAAATAATTTATCCTAAGAACAAACTTAACATTGTAGTTGGTAAACATAATCTCCCGTACATTCCAACTGCAAATGTAAGTTTGTATGCACAATATCGAGAGATTTACCATGTTATTTTAAGACCATAGACTTCTTATAGATTTTCCTGTAGTATATAAGTATAGAACTATTTTCTGTATTTTTTTTTTCAAAATTTTAGGTTCAGTAGTTTCGGAGATAAGGGGGGAAATGGTCAATTTTCACTTATGACTTTAATTTGATATTGATATGTGAATGTCACACGGTAAAGTTTGCAAAACTTTTTTTTTTCTTGTTTGCCCCCCCAAAACTGACCCCAATATTCTAAATTCATTTATTTACGGTTCACGTCCGTGTTTGGGTCACTCAAATTTATATGTATACCAAATTTCAACATAATCAATCCATTACATTCGGAGCAAATTGGCTATGACAGAGGGACAGCCCGACAGACAGACGGACACACGAGTGATCCTATAAGGGTTCCGTTTTTTCCTTTTGAGGTACGGAACCCTAAAAAGACCAACCCTTGAGTTTGTTTCGACATATCTTCTCAGGGGTAGTCAGATAGGAAATGTCGTGTCTAGCTTATTTTTTAATAACGTGTAAAAGTGATCCCGATATCCTATTTACAGAAAAAACGATTTTATATAATTTCATTTGTTGATATCGATCCTTTAATTAGCAGATTAATTTTTCATGTATCTAAAATGAACATTTGGGACAGTGGCGCCCACCAGAAAAGCGCCGAGAAAATGAAGCTCGACGAGTCCCGGAGAATCAATTCAACTGTCTTGAAAAGTTGGAACCAGCATCGAAATTAATCAGAAAAGAGAAATCATCGTCGTTTTTTTTTAAACCATGATTTAAAAAAATATATGTTTAATGTGGGAATTGAACCCACAACCCGTAACAAGCGCCCATGCAACACAACTAGCAACGTATTTTGCTCTCTCGGTCACAAACTCGAACCCATAGATATAAGAAATGTTTTTTATATTTCTATGCTCGAACCCGTAACCCGCATTACTAACTAACCCACTGTGCTCTGAAGCCTGAAAAATGGCTTCAGGAAGGTTGAAAAATTATGAATATTAATTTATGTATATACATTGTTTTTTACCTTTTTGCTTTTTAATAATACCTACAGGATGTGAACAAAAGAAACAAAGTGATGACTACAATCAGATTTATTTAATGTTCTCAACATAGAAGCACAGCATGGTTTTACGGAGCACACCTGTCCACACGTCACACGACGGTGTCTTCACCGTGGCGTCGCCGCACACTGCTCTTATTATGATTAGTATACTTTACATTAATTGCACAGTCATTACGCAGCCAGAGTTAAATCAACAACTTATTTTTTTTTTGTAAAAAAATAACAAGATTATTCAATAAAGAAAAGCTCTTGTAGGAATTAATAAAGTTGCTAAGTAGATACGAGATTTACAACATCAAGATCGTGAAAAACTTATTCACTTTATTTTATTTACATAATTTTATTTCACGTATTCATAATTTAACCATAGAATAAAATTGAACATCAATGTCTCATTGTAATAACAGCTGTAACAATAGACAAACGCCCGATACATTCTGCTAGAGGTCCACCTACGTAATGACTGGACAATTTTCTTTATATTATAAAATTACCCCTTGTGCACTTTACAATCTCACTTATTGGAAATCAAACATTCACAATAAACACTTGTACTGTTATTCTATTAAAATACTATTTAAATACATTGTTAGGGAAAATAAATATCTCACTCTAGTGGAAATGCTTAGCTTTCATTGTACAGTATATAAAATATTTGTTTACTCCATTCTTCTAACGTTGCGTTACCATTAATTATTACTATGGGTTGCGTCAGGCACATAAGCAACAAACGCCTCTATAGATAAGTCCTATCAGGCTATCAAACCGTACTTTCATGTTACTCAATGCGAGTAGACCACGGGTATCTATGGAGTAGATACATGTGAAACTAATTAGAACTGCCGGCAAAGTTTACCGACACACATTTATTTAATTTCAAACAAATAAACGAATGAATTAACGCAGAGAGGAGAAACTCCCGTTGGGATGTTCCTACTTGCTTAGTGAAATAAAAACCTGCTCCATTTTTATGAATTCCCAACACGAATTATCCATTGTGATAGGTATTCTCAGAATGTTAAAACAAAAATTAAACGAAATACCCTTTTAACTTAATTAGGTCCTAAATCATAAGTAGAGAAAGAGGGTAGGTTTCACATAATTGTGTTTTAATACCGCGTCGTGTTCACTCAGTCTAATTATGGATCACCAACTGACTTGAACTGACACAAATAGAGAGTAAACTTCCTAAAGTAATATGTCCTAGAGATGCCAGTGACGAAGTCGTAATCTTGTGAAACTTTTATTTGCGGACCAAATCAACTTTATTTTTATGCCTACAATAAAACGAATATTTCAGGAGGCCTCTTGATTCGTTTGGAACTTTATACCCTTGGGTGAATTATTTGAAGTAGCCACGGGTTACGCGGGTTTATGTTATTATAGAGTAACTAAGATACAATACAAGGCCTTTATAGCATCCAGCCAGGCTATGAATACCAATACAATCGGTATTTATTCCGCGAATTACTTTTTTGTAAGGCCGACACGAGTTTAGAACTGGGACCTAAGTAATGAACTAATGACATAAATGCATCATAAATGGTATATGTATACAATTGAAATCACAGGTGTCGTAACAAAAAATAAGTACCTATTTACTCATAAGGGCTTTATCACACTAGTGAGTTGCGAGCGAGTGGAGAGCGGGGCGAGTGCGCAGCGAGCTCACCTAGAGTTCGCAACGTGTGCGCGGCGAACACGCCTCGGATGCGTAGCGAGCTCGCCGCGGGTGGGCAGCGAGTTCGCGGTGTACGATCCGCGTTTTGTACATTCATTGCCAGAATGGATTGAAAACAAAATGAACGCGAATGCATAAAATGGAAAATGGACAGCGCCATTCGCTGCGCACCCGCGGCGTCTTCGCGGTGTGTTCGCCGCGCACACGTTGCGAACTCGCGGCGAGCTCGCTGTGTACTCGCCCCGCTTTCCACTCGCTCGCAACTCGCTAGTGTGATAAAGCCCTAAAATGTTACTTTCGCTTTACCAATCACTTGGAGCCAAAACCCGCCATCTTGGAACAATTTTGGCGGGTCAACGTTCTAGCGTGTCGTTAATAAGATATTTATTTTTCAGGTGGGTAATTATCTAATAGCTCAGCCTTGAACTTTTATAGCTAAGGTTTTTGCTGACTCCCTAGCGTGTGGCTGCCAAGTTTAATACTTTCCAAATTAGCGACTGTTGTATGTTTAACACTCAAGGGTAAACACAAATGATTAAGTTACCATTATTGAATTTGATAATAAGTAACTTGTACATGTTCGTCGTCAAGGATATTTCGAAACACCTACCTAAATTAAAATTACACGTCAGCAATTTTGCATATTAGTTTTCTACAGAACGGTAGACAGTGACTTTTCAGATTTAGAAAATGCGCTCATGTAATCTGAATCATGAAAAGGAACTGTCGAAATACGAGCGACAGCAATTAGTCCCAAATAGGACTGGGATTCTGACATTCTGGGACTAAAGTTGGACCGATTGTAAGACTCTCCGTAACGACAGTCATTAGTACATTATTATTTTGTTGGTTAGCAGATAGTTACCAAACTTTGGTTGAGTAGAACTTGGAAGGGACACATAAAGCAAAGCTTCAGTATTTTAATTTTTTTAATAAGAATCTCAGGGCACTCTTTAAATATCGTTCATTAAATATTTGCGCATTCAGTGTTAAACAGGAATTCAGGTTTTCAGAGAGGATTCAAGTTTTTCGTGCGACAAGAAAATAAATGATTTCACCCTAAATAAGGTCAGACGTTTTGCATTTCGCGAATCAAAAGGCGTAATAACTTTCTCATTTGCAAGCGCTAAGTAAGCAATGGAAAGTGTCATATTATGTCGCATTTTCGGCAAAACTGCCATCAAATCGATACGTTCAGGAAACTTAAAGTTATATTACTAAGCGTGGAAAAACTGCACCATTAGTTTCCCAGTAAAAAAATATTCGTAGCTTTTACACTTCCGCTCCCGTTCTTTTTTCTTACTCGAACACGAACTAGAATCATTGTTGATTGAACTGTCAAACCCAAAACGTTGCCAATGGCGAAAATGCATTGTTGGCAAAATTTTCTTTCAGCAGAGGTCACGATGTAAAAGTAAAATAAAACGAATAACAATGGGATATAAAAGCTTGGTTAGGCTCCTATTTGCTTACCTAGCAAAGAAGTGAGCGCAGATAACTAAAAAAAAGTCACGTTTAGTTCGTTTCATTTAAACAAATAGGTATACGCTAGCGACAACAATTGCCATGGTGTACATTAGGGCTATGATAACAAAAGATATTAATTAAAGTTAATAACAAATACGATCGCGGTATTAGTGGCACGTTTCACGTCCTACACGTGACGTTCAATTTCGGTATCTCATCAGTTTAGTTTTATTTATGCTGTAAACTCAATCGATAATGATAACATTGGAATTTTTACCTATTCCTATTTCTTATTATTTGCTCTAAGTATTTGTATTTATTCGATTTCAGATTATTGCCTCGTTGGAGATAATAATTATTAATTGTCTTACAAAAAGGAAAAAATAATAATAGAGACAAAAAATGCTTCAGAGCGAAATGAATCGATTAGATTCTTTTGTGTGGCGTTCATTGCAGCTCTTGCCAAACTCCACCTGCGACCGTAAATGAATCTAGAATGAAGTATAGGAATCCCCAGAATAAATCTTGCGAGTACCCTCTTCAGGGAAAAACACTCGTGCAAAGACACGTTAAAGTAAAACACGCGCGCGTCATATTATCGCTAAGATGACGTCACAGAAATATTTGCTGAGTGAACAACTCTCGTGCCGTGTCACGTTAAAGGTCACGCGGACGATATTATGCAGAATGCAGACCGTGTAGATCGCTTTATCTGAGTCGCTCTTATTAAGTTTATGAGTTTCTCCCCCAGGTTTTCTGTAATTGAATGCAGCTAATAATGTAGTTCAAGATTGGATTTGTGCCCAATCAATCTAACATGGCGTAGATAGACAACTGTTTACTAAAACAGTTGTCGTGTTATTGAGATGTAAGGCAAAATTGTAGATACTAATCTACAATTTTGCCTTACATCTCATATCAGGAATCTAAGAAAAAGACGGGATTAACATCTGTGACGACTTATTGATGATAACGAAGTTGAATTCAATGCTGACTGCGACGTTATCGACATTTTTCTTAACAATCTAATAAGAGCGCCTAATGTAACTTCTATGTTAATTAATTGAAGTCCGTTAAAAGCGTTCTAATACAAATAACTATGGAGTTAAATAATTTAACAAAAATGTTATAACTCAATAACATTATTGAATGCTAGATTCACAAAACTAAGCGAATGAAATAATGACAGCTAACACGAGACACGATCTATCCAAGGCACGTTCATACAGCTAACATAATTTGGCTGTCGCTGAAAGCGGTAAAATCCGACAGGCTGATGTTAGCTGAATCTAGTTTTGTAAAACCTGCCGATTAATTCCGTAAAAATCTCACCGTGAAAACAGAAGTGAAGTGAACTGTCAATTGTGTCGATCCCTAGCATCAGAATGACAGGTCACTTCATCCAAGTTTTCACTTCTCTATGTACGACATCAAACAATACTTCAATGGCCCTGCATGAAAGGCATTTGGCTTAAAAGGGGGAAGACATTCAGTGATTGTCAAAAGTAGGCAAAACAAGGTATATAGGTAATGCCATTTTGCATTTAAAGCGAACAAGCTTTAGGTAATTTCGCCAACGCAACCCACAGTAATGGCTTATGGTCATCGGTTGCCCATTTTTGTGCCTCAATGGAGTTAATTGACCATATCATACAGTCCACCTTTATGATACTGAAATGGCTACGTATAATAATACTTTCTATTATTTATAGGTAATCATTATTAACACTAGGTTTACTACAGTTTGGCATTTTATAAAATAAGAAACAAGTAAAAAACCGAAGCATTTTAAGTCATACCTAAGTAGAGCAAAAGAAACCTTCAGTAAAACTAAAATATGGTTTTGGAACCATTGTTACCTACAGTTTTTTTTTTTTTTTGTTATTTACTGCATTTTTTTTTTTTTTTAAATACATCATATTATGGAAAGTAATAGTTATAAAAACAGATTATCTTTTATCATCACACGTTATTTTTGCGACGATAGTGAAAAATATTAAATATTTCTTCAATATGTCTGCTGAATTTGAATAAGTTATCCAAACGAAATAGATAAGGACAGGAGATGAGTTACCAGATAAGTTACCAGATTACTCTCCCAACGGTGGACGCAGCGTTAGTAGAACATAGGATATATAGTATTTTTTTTTAAATTACCATTAATTTTGTTGTTATGACGTAAAATGATGCCGCACTGCTCATTACGTAGCGCAGAGGGACAGCTTATGAAGCATTGCGGAATTTATGACGTTGAAAACCTTTTTATTTTCTGTTGATGGTAGAATCCGTCGTAGAAAAGCCGTAAAAGGCTTTAAAATATGTATAATATCGTTATCTTATCTGTGCAGTAGCGAGAGTATCGGCTTGCGCAGTTCAAGGTCGCACGGATAATCTATGGTCACATCGTGTTACTAAGGTCGTGGCCGTCGGGAAAGTGAGGCGGTGCAAGTTCGCTTCGAGTTTATACTTTCCGACATGATTCGCGCGGCTTGCGGCTTCAGATGCTATCAAGGCACACGCCATTTGCAATTTTTATTTATATTTATTTTATTATGTTAAAGATTTTGTTGTGAAGTATCATTTTTATATTCCAGCTTTTTAATATTTTGTTGTGGAAAAATGAGAAGCGCTACTAGGAATTTCGAGGCGGAAGAAGATGGAGAGTCGATTATTTCTTCATTTATGAGGTAAAAAATAATTTAATAAAATTGTAAATTCTAGTCAATAATCTTGAGTAACAATATATTTCTGAATATCGCCGCAAAAAGTCGATTGTATAAATAATTTCAAAAGTTAGGTACTTAAAAAAAAAGCTGTTTTGGAAGACAGCGCAGCTTTCAATTGAAGGTCGGTTTCATAGATATGTGCAGCATTATACTCAATAACAAAATACGTTTAGTGATCAAAATAGAGCCTTGGAGGAAGCGGCCGAGTTTCTGATAGACAAAAGAGCATCGAAAATTCTCGATTAATAGAGCGATGACACAATGTGAATTTGACTCCCAATTTTAGCACAGCTACGTTGATTAAGACTGTTCTTTATAGCCAATAACAAATTGTAGGAGTAGATAGATTATATACGCAGCCCCGATAGTTTAGCTCGGCTGGCGCTTCAAGTGGGCTTGTTAGGATTAATCTAGAAAAAAATCCAATCTTCGTTGCCTACGCAGGCGCCTGCCGCTCGATCCAAACCCCTACTAGTATATACATATATTAAAAATAATTCTACATATATTTATCTAACTATGTTACAGCTCAATATAAATTAATTTACGCTCAGGCACCTAATTAGCTATAATAGGATCATAACTACATCAGAGCACAAGAAGATGAAAGTGGTGTTCACTCATTTGTGATAATACACAGTACGACCGTGTTTGTTGAGCCGTTTGACATTCCAAACCTTCAATGTCAGAAAGTTGACAGATGTCACAATCGTTTAATTAACTCTAATTTCGTACATTCACAAATAAGTACGCACCTTTTGTTTAACACTTCCAACATTGCGCGGATTTTTTTTTCAACACAATTAAAATTTGAATATTTTCAACCCTTAACCCTAAAGGAAACAAAGTTATCTTACATACTTTTTATTTACAAAAAAATAATACACATTTTACTTCCTTGTTATAGCTTTTGTACGCTCACCCTGCATTTAGGGACCACATCAAGCATTTTTCTTTTGGGCACTTTATCGAGGCTAATGAATAAAATGGCCCGCGAATTTTTCCAGAAACACAAGATAATTTATCACAACGATAAATATGCATTTTAGCCATCTCCGATAATACAGTTAATTAATCGTTAATTTGTCATCACCTTGCTGAACATTAAGTAGACCAATAAATGATACATTGATGATATACTAATTTATTCACTTGCACTTCACGCTAGCTGTAGCGTATGCCACACAAATAATTCACACATTCCTCTCGCAAACAGGTTTCCAATGTCAGTGTCATGAGAATTACCCGTTGATCGTAGTATTCATAGTGCATAGAAGTAGAAATATTTAGCCACGCTTAAGGAGACTTATGCATTGCTTTATAAGAAAGTCGATATAAAATGCATGTTCCTTAAATGTCAATGCATAATTATTTAGATTTCTAACAGTCATCGTAAAAAAGCTAATTTCACATATATTTAAAATTATGTATAAGTAGTAGAAGCTTAAAACAACACGCAAATTGGGCGTAGGATTTAATTCATGAAAAAAGGAAATAACTAAACTAAAATTGTCAACCTGCAGTGCCTTGCTGTCATCTTTGCAGCGAAGCTCAAAGGAGGAGGTTCTAAAATAAACAAGTAAGACTATTATAAAAGTAACACGAATAAAGATTAAAATAGCAGACAAAGCGGAGCTTACATCACACATTACATCGAATCATTCGACGATTCAGAAATCATTTTATAAAAAGAATTTACGAAGCGACGCTATGTTAATGAAACCTTGTTTTTATTGAAATTAGTTTCAATATTTTAACTGGACTCGTCTCAAGATCACTGCCCAGTATATAATTTGCATAATATTACAATGTTTAAAGAGAGATATTTTTAGGCCCACCAAATATTTATAGGGTCAGTTATGTTATGAACTTATGAGGTAGGTCGGAAGAGGACATTCACCTAAACATTACTGTTAATTTAAAAAAATACGAAAATCAAATAAATTCTTTAAGCTAACGAAATGTTTCAAATAATCTTGAAATCTCAAGACATAAATCTTTGGCCCTATCATTAATTACAGCGTTGGAATGTGATCCCTTTATCCTGATTGATAATAAATCTTATTTCTATTGAGAAGACGGGTAACTTTAGCATTAGCTTGTGACAAATTGACTTGCAGCTTGAAAGAAGTAGTCTGCGTTTATTTGAAAATCGAGATAAGCTCGCCTTCTCGACTTTTGACTTTGGTTATAACCTCACTAGCTGTTGCCCGCGGCTCCGCCTGCGTGGATGTCGGTTATCGCGTAAAAAAGTAGCCTATGTCCTTCTCCATATCCCAGGCTATATCTCTGCCAAATTTCATGACGATCGGTTCAGCGGTTTAGGCGTGAAAACGTAACATACAGACAGACAGACAGAGTTACTTTCACATTTATAATATTAGTATGGATATTAGTATGGATTAGCGTCCTGAAAAAGAGTTACAATGGTTATGTTTCATAGTTTATCCACTACAAAAATGACTGTTGGAACCATAATTAATTTTAGAGTTTGCCCTTTGGGAAACATTCCAAGCCTCATACGCAATTTTTAAATTTTTTACGCTGCAAGGCGTCTAGAGTAGATAATCCGGATTTGCTTCTCAACCGGTTTCATTCGTTATTTTTGACTTTGTTTTTGAGAAACTCAAGAGCTCATGAGTACGAGCCATCCTTGAGGGCAGTTGAGGGCTAAGTATTTGGGCTAAGGTTTAAATGAAGGTTATCTTCTGTAGAAAGAATTAACTTTTGATTTTAAAACCGGCAAGCTTCAAGCTTTCAAGGAGTGGTCAAGGTTTCACGGAGACTTTGTTTTTTATTCAAGGTCCTCGTTTAGATATAAATCATCTAATGAAGAGCCTTGCAGGCTCTAAAGGGTTTAGGCGAGAGGAAGACTCGGATTGGTACGAAACAGGTATCTCAGTGTAACAATAATAACACTTGGTGAACACGAACAGAATGAAAATACTAGACATCAAAAAGTATTTCCGTAATTTACTGAAGAATTCAACAGACCGTCTCTGTTGAATTCCTCAGAAAATACCTACCAATAAAGGCTCGTACAGACTAGTGCGATACCGCGGGCGCGACGCGATACTAGTAGCACAATTTCTTTGTCGCTGCCTGTCGCGCCCGCGATATCGCACCAGTGTCTAGGAGCCTTAACGATAGGAGTTTGAAAAACTAACGCGAATATGTCGACAGTCCCAACTTTAGTAATTGTTTGATTTAATGAACGTTAAAAAAGTATAAAACTGTAATCAAGTTATAAGATCCTACGTTTTATGCATTCACGAATCCGCTACACCATCAGAATTTGTATTATTTGTCACGTGGTTAGCATTTCGATATATCGCTGTGACCTCGATGCAACCCCAGGCGCTCTGGTAATTAGCCTGTGATGTCATCCGGGCAGGCTTAGTCTGGACTGCCATTACGCCAACACCACATAATTCCATTTAGCCAAACGATATCATTTAAGTACGGTGTCCAGCACATCAAGTTATACGAAACTGTCAAATTTCTCCAAACGATTTTAAACCTTAAAAAGTTTATAGATAAGTTCGAAATCAAACGAGAAAATTGGACAGTTTGTGGTAACTTGATGTGCCCTTTTGGCATTATAATCATTGTTTTCTGTTTTTTATAGTTTTAAGGTGTATTTTTTGCTGTAATGCCAATAAACGCATTTTTCTTTCTTTTTCTTTCTTTAAAACAGCTCTAATGCCCAAGATTGGTGTTCCACGAGTTTACTATTAATATAATGAATTACCTTCGTAATATTGTCACAGCCGGGTAATAAATCTCCCTCGTGAAGTCATTTTAAATTAATTCTTGGCCTGTAATTGCCGTCCTTGAAAAGTTTCCGATCAATGTCGGGAGGTTGGTAGCTAGACCATACACAACTAGACTTGAGTCAGAATAAATTGTGACTCGAGCGTTTAAATTCGTTCAACCTTTATTTATGATTTAAAGTACCTAGTTTAAGGTACCTGCACACCACAGTGTGTTTTCAAGTTGCAATTTTATGGGTGCGGTGGTGATGGCCGGGTTGAAGGACAAAAACCTTCGATCAAAAATAATGAGCTCTTTCAGCCCAAAATTACGTTCTTAAAATCAAAAAATCAAAATAATTCGTAAAATGTTATCCACAACCTCAAATTCTTATTGATAAGATTGAAATTTCAAAATTTGTGAAAAATTCGGTCAGTTTCAGTAAAGAATATGATTTGCTTGCATTCCGCGTCGCGATTTCACGCGACGCGAATTCACGGTCAAGTTGACAGGTGGCACTACTTGCCCCCATTCTCAGGACAACATTAGACTTTGTTATGAACCAGTTTACTGAGGAAACTACCAATGCAAGGTTTTATAAAATAACGCTGAGGTTGATACCTTGGCAGTTCTTACAATGTCTATTGTCTACAAGCAGTTTCAATGTCCAGGGATTTTTACCATAAACAAGTATAAATAATTTTGAAATTCAAAAACTCTTTAAATATTCTTCTTTGAATTTAAATAATTTGTTAAAGTTCAGTCTGTAGAAGATTGCAATTGTTATACTCCATTTACTATAACATTCGATAAATAACGGCTAAATAACGACAGTTATTGTGTAATATTGTTGAAATTACTGCACTTTGGAGTTGTTTTTTGAATGTAAATCGTAAATAGATTACAGTGCTTTCTATTTATCGTGAAAGAACGGAGTTTATTAAACGTTTACATCGAAATAACGAAAGGGTGAGAACAGTTATTTGTCTAATGTTATAATAAATGGAGTATAGGTAATGGTTAAAGGCATAGATTTAGATGTTCTGTTCCAAATTCGTTTCTGTTTATGAATAGAAAATAGGTAAGTTATTCAGTGTAGGCGGGAAATGGTGGCGCAATTATTTAAAAATCCGTCCGCTGTTAGATATGTTTCTTCTCATTATATTGGTTTCCTTTAAGTATTATAAGTGAAGTTAGTTTTATCACACTTAGTTGCGGCCACGGTTTCGTCGGAATTTCGGAAAGTAATAATGTCAAAAGGCAACCTTTAGTTCGAGTGGTACGTTTTCCTAGAAATACTTATCCTACTTTTGCCTCGAAGAGTTTAACGAACAGAATATTTCCAAACACTTTATATTGTAAGCACTTATTTATTTTTCGCAACAATTGATGCATCGCTGCTATCAAATAATCGGCAGGATGTAAGCAAAATTATTTTCAACGTTCACCGTAATTTTGTCAATGCTTCCGCTGTCATGGCCGCCAATGTTATTGTACCGAAAAAAATCAATTATAAACAGTTTATATTGTTAAATAACATTAATATTTTATAGCAATAGCAGAATAACCCTGGAAATAATTAGTTACTTTATGGTTAGGTTAGCTTGCATTTAACATAAACATAAAAAAAAACTTTTATCCAGTCATGTGGTGAACCAATTTTAGGAAAAAACATCAAGTACTCCAAATTTTGACCTAACCGCGATAAGTACCTGCTATACAGACTTCCTTTTTGTACAAATATTCGTTTTTTTTTTCTTTTCCCCGTGTTTTTTGGTATCATATTCATCAAATTAGTTCAAAAAGTAAGTATCATGATTCTAACTCGCAACTTGATCATGGCGTGCATAACAATAGATAGAAAGTGCTCATGAACACGAGCGGACCCTGCCAACGGCAGAGGCAATTGCAGCCGTCACATACGTCGACGGCTGCCGCCGACGAGTCGATGGCAGAGGCAACTGCATCTGTCGACGCATCTACGGCAGAGGCAACTGCATCCGTCGATGCTTCTATGGCTGCTGCTGACAAGTGTCGACAGCTGGAGTTGCCTCTGCGGGCCATTGACGGGTGCCGCTCGTGTATTACACAATACACACTTAGACGTCGGTACCTGACTACCTGGACAAAATATTAAAGTTGTCTTTCGTACGAAAATTTAGGAATGTTCTTAAATTACAAAGTAGTAGGTTATTATTGTTGACAGACTTTATGGTAACGAGATTGAGGAAATAATAAAAGGGGTTTTTGTGTGCGAAACCAACTGCTATTTGCATTGTTTCCGTACCCGTGACTGGTAAGTGCCTAATTAACAATCTGATTACAACCGGCTCCCTCACCTTTTTTTTCAAATGAAGGTAATTCAATAACTTCAGCTATGCAAAGAGAAGATCCTTATTTTCAAGACCAAAGGACCATCGACCGTGTTCTAGGCAGTTACAATGCCAAGTTCAAAAAAGTGGCCAATTATGTGCTCTGTGCTAGAAACAAAAGATTTCATAACTGAACTTGAACAATAAATGCATACAAACAAACCTCCACACTACGGTTTTCTTACTATTTTTTATAACTTCGATGGCAAAAGGAAGAGAAAAGGTGGAATTTTTTCTGGATTTTTCAGATATTTCATAGCCTCCTCAGACTATAAAAAAATAAGTAATAGAAAATGTTTAAAATAAAAACCTTACTAGAACCGACGATCAAGGACATTCTGAGATCCGGAAGACAAAAACTAGTCAAACAACTACACATAGTAAGTTAATAATTAATTTATAAGCTACAATGAATTGCAGACATTTAATTTTCCGCCAGAATCACCCCTCAAATATTACTGTAGGTAAATTCATGTACACGAAATACACAAACAATCCAAATAGAAGGGCGACACTGTAACCGAGGTAAGTGTAGGTACCTATTTACAATGAATTTAGACAAAAATTTTCAACGAATGAATATTAGCATAATCGCGATTTCGCAGCACCTGTGGTTTTGCGAACGACGTTATTTACCTAAGGAACCCTGAATCTTTACTACCCGACGAACCGTTTAACAACAACATTGAGAGTAAACTGGCTGTTGATTCTATTATTATTTTTAAGACAACTACTAGTACATACACTGACCTTATTAGTAATTTCCTAAAGGTCCGCAAAATCCCAAATAAGCTATCCTAAAGGCCAGGTGCCGTAGCTCGTAACTAGGGCTTGCAATCCGGATATCCGTATTATCCGGATATCTGCCGATTTTTAAATCCGGATTTTTTGGATAGTTGTATTTCTCTTTTAAATATTAAATAAAAAGCTGTCATCTGTAAAGTACATAACTGTTATTACGTTATTTATTATTGTAATATAGTTAATCACTCTTGCAATTATTTATTCACTTCACAAATCAGAATAAGTCAACTTAGTGACAGAGATCATAACAACATTGAACACTTGTTAACTTTATGTTAAACTCACATCCATACTGCACGCATTTTCAAGATTGTATTGTATTGTATGAATTGTATCGCAGCTTTTTAAGATCATATTACCAGAATTTCGATAATAAATATTTTAAGAATTACGTAATATTATATTATAAAGGGTTACTTGGTTATTTTGAGATATTTTGTTCATTTTTGTTTTATTATATTTTATTTGGTGATAGATCGTGCGGGAAAGCTATCGGATGCCTATAACATCCAAGGCATCGATACTGTGGACAGTTTTATTTATCTGGGCTCTAATATTTTTATGGGCTTTAATTTATTATTATTTATTATTAATTATATTTTGCGTCTATTGGGACGGTAACCAATCAGTTCACATTTAAAGTGAAAGCTCGAGAACACATACACAAGAAGTTGGCAGATTCGTCTCAGAATTAAGTTGTTGTAGGTTTTATTGTTTAACTCTCATAACATTTTATTTTTTTATATGTATGTATATATGTATTTATTCTTGTATCTTAGTTATAAATTCTTCTAAATTTGTTTTCTGTTATTGCACCTACTATGTATTATCTCTGCATCACCCTAAGGTAGACTGGTAGAAAATGCCCAAGGCGTTAAGTCCGCCTTTGTACAGTTTTTACTTGTGCATAAAGTTTTAATAAATAAATAATATTAATAATAAAGGCAGCTGCGTCCCAGAAATAAAACGACGTATAGCCATGGCTAGAGATTCTATGACACGCCTCCAGAACATCTGGAAAAATCGTGGTATAAGTTATAAAAGTTTGGACAACCCGAGCAAGAGAAAGACAGAGGATAGACGCATTTGAAATGTGGTGCTGGAGGCGGATGCTCCGAATGCCATAGGCAGCCAAACGCACAAATGTGTCTGTCCTTTCCCAATTCGACATAAAGACCCTATTATTTACAGTTTGCTTACAGCGTATTTTGACCTGTTTCGGCCACATAATGCGAAAGGGAGATAGAGCAACCTTGAAAAGCTGGTCATTGTTGGCAGCAGAGGGAAAGAGAGCACGAGGCCGGTCGCCAACACGATGGTCCGACCAAGTAAAAGAAGCTACGTCCTAAAGCAAATCTCAGCGGGTGGTGATCGCAACATTGGACCGGAGTCGATGGAGGCAGGGGTCCAGTCCAGGATCCTCAGTAATGAGGGACCGATTGAAGAAGAAGATATTTTTATTTATACTATTGTTGTTTAATAATTGAGCTGTTTTGCTAAAGTGATATTTTTATTTAATTATATGTTTTAAATAGGTTGATGTGATTGGGATGTTGTGATTTGTGATAAATGTAAGATCACTTTTTAATTAGAATTGTTTTTAGTATGAGAAGAACAGATACAGATTATTTGTGCGGTATCGGTGTTTTATTGTATAATTTTAGAAAGTGAACTAGTTTTTTTATGTGATTTTTACTTGAAATATTGGTATAGTTTATTATGTCTTTGTCATTTTGCTTGAGAGACTGATTAAAACGTGTTACAAAAGCTTATTAGTTTTATTTATAATAAAAACGAAAAAATATCCGTATTTTCCGGATAGTAAAATATTAATATCCGTATTATCCGGATAGTAATAAAAATGAACGGATATTGCAAGCCCTACTCATAACCAACGCACATGTTTGTTAGAAGAAGCGTAGGTATCATTCTTACTTGGTGGTGTGTACTTAACCCCATTTGAAAAAGGAGTTTTCTTTGTCCTATTAGAATTGATTTACCGTCCATAGTTTGTTTACGATTTCCGCAGGTTCTATTTTCTCTATGACTTTTAAGATTGACGTTTGTAACTGTCAACTACTGTCAAGTCCAAACATGGCGTCCGATTATACATTTTCAATGATTTTCTTTTTCACAAAATTAAATAAGTACAAGGTACTTGTAGTAAGTTACAATTGCAACGTTTTGGAATATTTTTTTATGTTATTGACAATCGTCGTATTAATTATCAGTTTAATGTTCTCTCAGATAACAAAACACCACAACAAGGTTAGATGACATTGTGTGTGTTTGCGCATAACGGAGCGGGAAAATTTGAACAAAGACAGAGTTAAGTCATAAAGTCAACATGATGAAAAAAATATTCATTACATTTCTCTGCTCAAATTACCTAATATGAACGGCAATTGAATAATCACGTGAATTAATGAGTCATGGTTAAGTCACGGTAACTTGTAAATGGGAATCAAGAGGCTAAATCCACTGAGCGTTATTCCATAAATTACAAACCGCATCAGGCGTGGCAATATAACAAGGCTGCAGAAATGAGCGTAAAAATGAAGTATTAAAGGATTATAGTCTATGATGACACCTGATGAATATGACGATGCCTGATACACGTGTTTGGTAGAAAATTACGTGCTACCTCGAACACTCAATGAATTGGGATATCGGCCCGAGTTTTATGAAGACAACTCTCTAAGTACCTATTACTCTGAAAAATGGATGACCCCAGTAAGCACAAACTTCGTTAGTTCTCAGTTCAGTTACGTCTTCGAAAAAGCAAAAAACAAAAATTACTCTAGTTTAATTCAACTTAATTTTCGAATAACCGTGGAAATAGTAAGTTCTAACCGTCAAGTTGGCACTGTTTTTTTTTTATCAAGGCAAACGCGAGTAAGCAAGCAAGCGTATTGGACACAGGACACAGTCTTGAAAGCAATGTATAGTTTCTTTGTAAATGGATTAAATTCGTCTCACAGACTCATAATGGGAAAGACCGACATATTGTTTTGTTACTAGATATATTCAAGGAGGTTAAATAAAAAAGATTTCGTATTTTCGTCTTGTGAATATTTTTGAAATAAAGTGATTTACTAAGAAAAGAAAAAGAACTCCATAGAGTCGATGGAAGCTATTTTTACCAAAGGTCACGGGTGATATCGGGTAGATACAGGTAATTAAGACAAACTGCCTCAATCAATAGTTTTTGGACTATTCAATTAACGATTACCATAAAAGAAACATCAAGTATCGAATGGTAACTACAATCCAGCGCGATGTGACGTTTTTTGGCCTTCGCTTTTAACCGTCCAAGTTAACTAACGGTGAGGAACCCTCTTTGTTGGGGCTCGTTAGCTTGATCTTTGGTCTAAAAGCCCAATAACTTGGTCTAGAAGCCCTATTATTATACGAGATAAAATTGGCAAAAGCTCTAAGACTGTCGATTGTTAACTATCAACTGATATTAAATAATGCGCTTTTATAATTTCTAAATTGGCGATATTTTCGTGGACGATGGAAATACATTATAATTATGAAGATGCTTTTAAACCGTCCACGATATATCGTGACATTATAAATTATAAAAGCGCAGCGGATATTGCCAAAGCCGACTGAGGATGACACAATATCACACATCTATTTGACGTTTCTACGATTGGGCAAATTCAGGCTCTTAATCTATATCTATACTAATATATAAAGCTGAAGAGTTTGTTTGTTTAAACGCGCTAATCTCAGGAACTAGATACTGGTTCGAATAGAAAAATTATTTTAGTGTTGGATAGCCCATTTATCGAGGAAGGCTATATAACATCACGTTAGATCCTTAGTTCCGTGTGGTGCCGCCGTGCCGGACGTAAAGAATAGCTCCATTCCATTTCCTACCGTGGGTGTCGTAAAAGGCGACTAAGGGATTTACTAGAGAATGGGCAGCAGCGTTCTCTATTTATTTTTAACACCATACTGTGATCGCCAACCCGCCTGCCAAGCGTGGCGATTATGGCAAACCCCAATTGGGGGAGGCCTATGTCCAGCAGTGGACGTCTTTCAGCTGAAATGATGATGGTGATGAGATCCTTAGGAGCCAAGCGAAAAGAACAAAAGTCACAAAGAACGCTAAGTGATAACGAAGTTATAGCGCAGGCGAGCGACGGGATGCGACGCGATGGGTGGCCCGAAATTTCACGCGGGCGAAGTCGCGGGCAGAAGCTAGTTATTTATACATGGTGTAAGGGCAGCGCCGGCTCTGGGGTAGAGCGAGAGGAGCGGTCGCTCTATGCGCCAGATGGCAAGGGGCGCCAAAAAGCCAAGCCAAAGATTTTCTCTCATGTAAAAAGCGGCGATCTGTCCTTATAAACAATAAGATTTAGTCTATTGTCTTATTTTTCATTCTTTCTTTCTATTCTGTTTAACTCCATAAAATTATAATAATAATAATAATTTGTTCTACCTGAAAAGGATGAAATTCATTATTATTGACATTTAATTGTATGTATGTATGTACTAATATAAAATAAAATAATTAAGTAATAAAAATGTTTAATGCATGTTAATTTAGGATGATAAGGGCAGACGAATGATAATTGCAATGCTTGTAAAAGGCTGCTAAGTCATAAGTACTATTATAACATAACGCCAACATTGTACACTTAAGGCTCGTACAGACTAGTGCGATATCGCGGGCGCGACGCGACACTAGTAGCACAATTTCTTTGTCGGTGCCTGTCGCGCCTGCGATATCGCGCGAGTCTGTACGAGCCTTTAGTTCGCAATAAACGTTTTGAGTTTTGACCGATTTTGACATGCTACTTTTATTTTAGAAAAAGCGACGCGGGCGAAGCCGCGGGCAGCAGTTTATATAGTTTTATTATATAGGATGACTAATTATTGCTTTTGCGTAATCGATGACATGCGTATTATGACGCCACCCCACACCAGTGCGACGTAGGCGGTGGCAGTAAGCCTTTGTAGCCGCAAATACGGAGCAAAGACAGATATTCTTTACATGTAGGTCAGAATTGAGACAAGCCGGCGCCAATAATACAAACAAAGGACTTAATTTAATGGAAAGTTCTTAGACAAAAAGGTTTCATAAAAAAGTAGGCTAGATTTTGAACATCAATACTATATAGGTACATTTTTTTTTATTCCGACTATTGAAGTAATAAGTTATACAGACTATTTACATTCCGTCGCCAGATGGTTCGTAGCAGACTGTCTAAAAGTATTCCGTTCTCTTTCCTTGTGATATTTGAATAAATGAAATAACTGACAGGACAGTGGTACAAAACATTTTATCATATTTTTTTTTTTTTTGTAAATAAACCTTAAAATTAAAGTGAATTAATTATAAGAACTATGCAAACAAAATACCGTTGCCAAACAATGCTTTGTGTAGTATGTCGGAGACACGGCATATGATCGTCATAATCAGCCCTTTTAAGGCCAGTGCTAGACGTAGCCCTCCCAAAATCGATTTCCACACGAAACAGTTTACAGCCGTTTTCATCCAAAATGTGGCTAGATAATTCTACTTACAATAAGAATTTATGAATGAGAGTTTAATATCAGTGTCGTTTGGAGTTTTACAGTTTCGTGTAGCTTGATGTGCTGGCCACTGTACATTCGCTTTATCTTTTTCCTTCATCATAACATTTATCGTTGACTAGCTTTTGCCCGCGGCTCCGCGCGCGTGCAGTTCGGAAATTATCCCACGAAAACCGGGATAAAAGTGTCCTATGTGTTAATCCAGGTTATAAACTGTGTCCCAAATTTCATCCAAATCCGTTCAGCTGTTTTTGCATGATTGAGTAAAATAATAAAAACTATCACATTTATTATATTACTAGCTTTTGCCCGCGGCTCCGCCCGCGTGGATGTCGGTTATCGCGTAAAAAAGTAGCCTGAACTTCTCCATATCCCAGGCATTATCTCTGCCAAATTTCGTGACGATCGGTTGAGCGGTTTAGGCGTGAAAACGTAACAGACAGACAGAGTTACTTTCACATTTATAATATTAGTATCGATATTAATTAGTATGGATTAGTAGGATAATAACAAGAAGAATGCGGAAAAATTCTGTTTGTAAAACTTTTAGATAGAAAATTAACTCATTTTAATGTGGGGATCTCCAGTTTGTAGTGCTTTTTGTTTATTTAATAAAAAGATCAAAAGTACAATTCCATGTTATCGTCGATTTAGACGTAAATAAATTGAATAATAATCTGATAATTAATTTCAGATTGAGAACTAATTTTCGCAAGATAATTGTACATATTTATTATTAAAATATTTACATATTTGAACAAAAATTTACTGATTATGAATTTCTAAAGTATACGGTATATCAACATAAGTCAATGTTTAGAACATTTACCGGAATTAAGAAATAAGGAAGTGCCTACAACATTTGCTCAATGTAATGATAAAATCTAACCACTCACTAGACGCTTGTATCGACAACAGTATCAACTTTCAATGTTGCCGGACACACTGTAAAAGTGTAAAACTTCCGTTAACTGTAATCAAATAGGTCTTGTTTTACAGAAACAAATGCGGCACATTAGTAACTAGCTGATAACACACGCTTATCGGTCGCGCTACCTTAGCCATCGCGCTGGCGGTAAAATTCAATAATTGATGTCTTCGCCACACCAGTTACATTAGAAAAAGTTCTTGCACGCTGACTAGATCATAAAGAAGAGAATACGATATGTTAGCGACTTATCGTTGCTCCCGCCTTTAGGTACGCCGCCATGTCATCGTAAACCAGACTGAGCGAAAGGGTTGTCGACCTAATAAAAAAAGCTATTTTTGATGATAACTTGTCACAGCATAATACATCCACATTTTAACCCCTGGCTTTGCAGTGTCCGCCCTTGGTATAAACCCTACTTCATGCGAACACTATTTCATACGAAACGTGACTTCAAATACATAATCTGGTAGATATCGCAAGCAGGATAAGTATTTACCTACCTATTTGTGATTAATGTGTCTGAGTGATACCGTGCATTTAGCGTAGGTAAAGTAGTGTGGCATTTGCATTTTATGCCCACATTAAGCGCAAACTGTAGTAAAATCTTTTGCCTTATTAGCTTTCAAACGCAATTCTGAGGTTTTCAGGAATACTACCATCAAGGTCCGAAGAAGACGCAATAACAGAAAAACAGCAGGAGGTGAAGCTCAGGAAGACAGGACCGAAACACGGCGGAAGGCAGACAGCGCATGCACACAGCAGGAGGTGAAATAAGGCTGAAAAGGAAGAGGTGTGCTACTAGACATGAGTCTACACTACATAGAATCAAATTTATATAGTCTACTTCCAGTCTAACCAAAATACTGCGTTTTCTACTAACTACCCAAACATGAGTCTACTAAAGAATAGAGCTAAAAGGAGCAGGATAAACAGAGGTAGATTTAAAGATTTAAGAGCCACGTCTAAATAGTTATTATGATAGAATAGCCTATCCAACACATTTCAGACAAAATTAAATTTCGTTAGTAAGTTATAATTAGTTTCAGTCTAGACTAGACCATCCAGTTGTCAAATAGTTTACTATTCTGGCGTGACCTACAGTTACCATTGTGGTCATTATGGTATTTAATAACCTAACTGTTATTTATTGATACATCGTGTTATTTTATGTGACTTTGACCATTTAACTCGTATAAATACTAGATTAGGTATTGCTTGTATTAGCTAGACATTGGTGCCGATTCCCTTGTTCACAAACCAAACTAAATTTAAGTTCAGTGCATCTTTTTCTTTCTATTTCATTAAGAAAAGGACAGAAGATAAATTTTAGTTTAGTCCTGTCAAATTAATCAGCGCCTGTCACTACTCCATACAAGTTTAACGTGATTAAAAACTTGCCGACTAAAATTACGTCAATTTACGTCAAGCGCTGATTAATTTGACAGGGCTAAACTAAAATTTATCTTCTGTCCTTTTCTTAATGAAATAGAAAGAAAAAGACGCACTGAACTTAAATTTAGTCTAGTTTGTGAACAAGGGAATCGGCACCACTGTTTTGTTTGTCAAATATTTTTTACTTCTGATTTCCTGCTGCTATTTATTATATTTTGTAGAAAAAATAAAAGACACAGATAATAAGAGGTGATAGAAATAATAGTAGTTTATCGCCATCAGCTTCACTCAAGGAAACTGGCATGTGAATACTGCCAATTTAACATAGGCAGTAACTGGTGAAATCCACCTCCAAACAAGCACATACACAATGCCAGTGATTCATACCGTGTGCAACAAACTTGCATAGAGAGATAAAACAATAAAGTGCGCGCGCGCCGGTGAATTCAATCGGTCACGTTTAGCTCTGGCTAGATTCAGGAAATATAATCATTATGATTATTATTTTAAAGTATTTCGTGCAACTGCACGTTCGGTTTAAATTATTTTGTTTTTAAAGGTAAGAACTGCACACGTGGATCGCTTATACGAATGTTTACAGATGTGTTCAGTCAGAACGGTTGATAAAATTTTTGAACCGACGACCTACAAAGCCACAGCTTTTCATAAACAAATTAGCACTTAAGGGTAAATCTTTAGGTTAAATCTTGATAAAATTTGAGAATTTCTGTTGAATTCTAAGAACCTCCTTTGCCTGGACAAGCAATGTTAAGATATTTTAATTGAATTAGAGATGTTATCTGCGCATAGTTGAATTCCGGGACTACTGTACAAAAAGTTTAAAAACAACGATGTTATTTTGTATTGTCTCATTATACGCATTTTATAAAACGTTGAAGGTTTTGTACTAAGTATAATAGTCACGGAAGTATTTGTGCCAAGAAATAGCGGACGAAATTAAGCAAGAAGTGTTGTTTTCCGAAATATAAAAACAATCTACTAGAAAAGCTCCGAAGATAGCTAAAAATTTCCATGGTTAATTTCATTCACTTTAAATGCTAAGCATCATTCGAATAAGCATTCACTCAAATAAGGCACCAGTGCAAAAATACAAATTCAACAAAGAATGAATCAAGGTCGCCATGCTGCTGTGCAATTACGTAATAATTGCTAGCGTGGCACTGAAGTGCGGTGTGGGAGGCTGCTCTGGCAGGCCACTGGCGAAATAATGTTGCCAAGACAGGCACGTTCTGCCTGAATAAACGACTAGAAACTAGAAAAGCTTCATTTCGATTGAATTCAAAGACTTTTCGCTGTTCTAATTTCACCCTCCATTTTTTGACGATCTATATTTTTTTTTTCTCAAGAGGGTCCTCTTTTGAATCAAGGCTTTGGAAGGAGGTTCGTTGTAAAAAAGATAACATAATAGAGGTTCTATGGCACTTCAGAATACAATATAGCAAGGAAATTGCGAGCGAAGAAAAAGTGTTAAGAAATCTGGAATTTCTGGAGCTTTGTTGAACGCAAAAGGCTGATGAGGTCATAGGGCTTTGTTGTTAGATTACCGCTATTTAGGTCGCAAAAGATATTCAAATACTTTAAATCGTTAAAGGCCGAATAGGAGTTGAAAATCCGAATAATTTATTTAATTTCGCTAAAGCGAAGGTTCGTGAGCGCAGAGAAAGATACGCATCAGTAAGTTTTGTGCAATCATATTGAGATTGGTGGCCATTGTAAGTTAAATACAAGTTATGTAATCATTCAGTTAATTAAGTAATGATTCGTCAAATCTGAAATATCAGCCTATTACAGAACTAATCAAACACCTACATACGTAGTCGATGAGGCAACAATTAAGTCCCACTCTTAAATAACATGAATGAATGTCGGTGCATGTGTGATATTGTATGTTGCATGTGCAAAGAGCATCTCGACAGAGCAGTGAGGGAGCATCGGATGGCGATGACACTTCACCGACGGAACTCACGTCATGGAAAACAACACGAACAACTTTTTATCTGTATATTTATTTACCTGGAATCTAGAGGAGTTCATTATTTTCCTTTGTCGTTCCACTGAGATTGAACATTTTGAATTAAACTTTGTTCGGTTATAAGAAAAACTCAGATAAGTACCAGCTCCAAATAATCTCCGTAATTATTTAGGAATATATTAATAGAATTAATTTTATAGAAACAACAACTCGATTTTTCTAAGGCGGGCTGATGAAGGCTGACCTTATACGTGAAATCTAATAAAGTACCGGAATCCTCTCGATTATGACAAATCACGCTTTGTGTGTTAGAATAAAGGATATTCAAATCAGACTATAATGTTATAAAGTTATGAAGATGAAATAAACATGCTGCTAAAAGGCATAAAAATCATGACAGAGACTCAATCGAGTGCGAGTGGTTAACGGTGTGGAAAATGAGTTATGTCGGAGTGCAGTACAAATTTTTCAACGAAAACTATATTATTAGAATTTCAGTTTAGTCACATATTTAGGTGAAAATAATTCTAAAGCCACAATAGCGTTAATAACCGATATTTGGAACCGTAACACCGAATATACCGACAATACGCGGGATACGCATGTAGTTCGTAAAAAAAGGTCCAAAAGTATTTATGGATAGATTGAAACTATCTTTGTTTCTAACATGTCTGGCGCTATCCAAGTTTCTTGCCTCTAGCGTGTGCGTATGAAACCTTGCGTGACCCCATATTCCCCGCATATCAAATAAAGGCCAAAGAGGCTCAGGACAGATTGCCTAGCACAACTTTAGCGGATTCTATCAAGCATTTTATAGCCTCTTCCAACTTTAATGCCTCTGATATTTGTTCTTGAAACTTTTTATAAATTCTTTTATAGTTCTACCAATCGACACGGTAGAAGTTTTCGGAAGAGGTGTCGAAGTACATACTTTTTATAGGCATTTAACTCCAACCTGGTACAGTGGGGCTACCTGGATTGAACGGCAGCAGGGTATGGATGTGGAGCTGTGTCGCAAACCATGCTTGAGCCTCCTATTCTGCTCTCTGTGTCCCAAAATATGTAGTCAAAGTGACCTCTACGCTGCCACCAACGACGCTGTGGAAGTGGCGAAATTTTGGGCCGATAAAATTTAAAATTCTGTCGTGTCAGCGACACGAAGAAGCAGAACAGGTATTTGTGGACTAACCAAGATTTGTTATTGATTCGTTAGCCGCTCCATGAGTTTTGTAAGGGCTTACTACGGAAATTTTCGTTATGGTGAAGCGACAATGATATCCGGACAGTGTCAACATCGTTCTAACGATCAACAATTACCTAGTCTGCTAATGATCTATTGGGAAGCCCTGAGCTTAGCGCGTAATTAAATAACATGACAAACATATTAAAACAAGGATATTATTAGCATTATTTACACAGGAAAATAATAGCAAAAGTTACCTACGGTTTAGTTTAAAAATGCGCTGCATGGCTACAAACAATAATTAATTGAAAGATGACGTAATTTATATACTCTTTGGATGTCGACCTATTGTTGTATCTATTGCTTGTTCGTTTTTAAAACCGCGATAGTTTTGTCTTCTTGTTTTAATAGGATTTAAAGTTTAAAGCTGTTTTTGAAGCTAATGTGCAACAAACTAGCAAACAATGCTATGAGGACATAGTCAGTGGCAGTTTAGAATTAGTAGTTATTTAGAACTCAGTTAAAATTATAGCTTCTTATCGACTTGGTAGAGCCAATAGTTATTGATCCAGAAATGATTCGTTAATATATTTTAAAAGTTCTTTAAGAAAAAAATGAAAGCCAAGACATCTGGTGCTAAACAGCGACCGATTTTTAGTTGCGCGTCGTTTTGTTTACGCGCCTAAACAAACACTTTTGCCCTATTACAGCAAGGTCATCGCACGAATTAGCGGAGCTGCAGGCTTAGCACGAGCACAGTTTTGTCGAAGGAAGAGTGCACAAAAATGACGTTCCGTGTAGACAGTATGACGGCGGCAAAGTAGAAAGAGTCAACTGCACTTCAGGTGCAAAAACAGTACATACTGTATCTTTTTTTTCTTTTCTTTTGCTTATAATTATCTCAAAAATGGTGTGACCTATCGCAAAAAAACAAAAATTCGACCCCCTTTATAAAAGCCATAATAAACCTCTAAAACTCAACATATACGTAACAATTTTTAATATTTTCCATTAAAAAAGTGATAAATTCCTTAGAAAACACTTCGAGGCTGACACACTCCGGCTCTAAAAAAATTCACGGGGTAGGACAAAATGATTTCGGAGATAACCGTATTTTACTTTGTGGCCGTCGAGTAATAAGTTTTCTACTGTCTTAAGCATGGCGATTACAAAATCAAATTGTCTTCACTACCTTAGACAACTGTCCGTTGTCAGTGTGATTTTGACAGTTTGAGATAGAAATCTTTCTTCTGAAATAGTCTACAATATAAAAGGAGCTAGACAAAATCGTAGACAAAATGACAGATTGTAGAAGGAGCTTCCTGAAAGACATTTTGTTTTTGCGAACCTTCGCCTAGACAGCTTGCTTATTGGTGCAAACAATGAGCAATCATGGACAAATAAAAATGTCACACCGTTGATTACTATTTCGAACTGCAAAAGGTACTGATACACCGAAATTACCGCGAATCATAAAATATCGGGTTTAGAGTAGTAATGGGTGGTAGTTAGATTGATAGTCTATGAAATTATATGAATATTCGTCTAATTTCTTTGCCAGATAATAGAATGTCTTGCAGATGTTCTGATCTAGTAGGTAGGTCTTTTATTCAGATTAGGAAGTCTAAGAATTAGCATTTATCAGACGTGTTGTGGGTTGAATTACTTTAATATTCAGAAGAAAAAAAAACCTTTTTTTACTAGATTTAATCTTTGGATTTATTAAAGTGTCTCCGATTTGCACCGGCGTAATTCTACAAAGGGAATCACTTGAAATGCTAAAACAAAACTGTATTTTAAAGATTATAATTTTGCTCTGAAATATGTTGCCCCTTGCCATTAAATGGGGGAATAAAAATCATAATCGAACCGGCAAATGTTACTTTTATCGACTGTTATATAAAGAAAAGAAAGAATAAGGTTTATTATTACGTTTATTTGTTCACAAATTATCTTAATATATAAAACAAAGTTGGGTTATTTATTAACACCATTTATAACTCAAGAACGGCTGGACCAATTTTTATGATCCTGTATTTTGTTGGATTTGTCTCCACCCTGATTAGCAGAATAACTATTAGAAAATGCAAAAAATCGAAAACAAAATATATGTAGAAAATTCACTTTCTCATGTCATTTTGTACAGAACAGGTTTTTTGATGATATCTCGAGAATGGTTTGGGGAACGGGGGAACAAGAAATTTCACGCGCTCAAAGTCGCGGGCAAAATACACATACACATACATACAAAATAAACGTAATTTTTTCTTCTTTCTTTTCTTTAAAATATTTTCGATTCATATACTTTGTGATAGGGCATGAAAAAATGTGACACGCGGTGATACTAGAAGTTATTTATTTTGTATCTAGGTAGCTTTATTAAATCTTATGTACCTATTGTGTTTATTTATAATGAGATCCCTATCAGTTGATGAATTTTAAGTAGAAATCCTTTAATTAGTGTTACTTATCGATAGTTAGGAATAATTTAGAATCTATGAATTGACCGTCATCTCGCCACAAAGGCAGCCAGAGGGCGTGCACGATACCTACCTACCTATAATATATAATTATTTGAAACATTTCCAATTTACAGAATTACCTAAACTTCCCTCCAGATGTTACTCTATTTATAAATTTTACTTTTCTCATTTTATACA
Organism: Dryobota labecula; assembly: GCA_947523025.1. NCBI lineage: Eukaryota > Metazoa > Arthropoda > Insecta > Lepidoptera > Noctuidae > Dryobota > Dryobota labecula. The sequence continues at coordinate 1,578,257 of OX383301.1, forward strand.
AAATATTTTATTTAGCTATGGACAAGACACATCTTTGTAGATGATTATCTTAATGTTTCTTTTCAATTGGCTACTCATTATTTACTTAACTATTGACCTTATCTACAAGTGGAATATTATTATTTTGAGGCAAGTTATGACAACATTAACATCCCGACGCAATTAATAAGACTGTGAAGTATGACTCATAGGTAATATGAAATGTAGCACTTATCGCGACCTATTGTGTGATGCTCCGCTTGGAACATGAAAACATAGTATTTAACAACGATTTCAGTGATTTTATTCAGACAAATATATACACCACCCAGCGGCGACTCCAAAACATATAATACAAAGCTTAAAAACACGATGATTAAGCTGTATCGACGCGGGAATGTATCGGTGTCGTCGGCGTAACGTTAGGAATCACGGTCACTCACTCGAGTTAGCTTTGGTACCTCGTAAATGCACGGGTCGCTGTCGCTGACACAGCACTGAGAGTCAAACGCTGGCCGCGCGGCCGGCCTTCACCGCCAGCTAGAGCGCGGCGGACT